>JANBXA010000738.1:5307500-5650000 GCA_030556225.1 Cricetiscus sungorus | reverse complement strand
ATTGTTTCCCTATATTGCTACTTCTAAGAAGAAGGCACCGTGCACGCATTTATTCAACCTATGGACAGTCATTGAATAGACCGACTAAGGGGGACCCAGGGCAGAGTGATCTGAGTGTGTAACAGGAAGAAGGGGACAGATCAGGCTAAGAGAGTGATGCTCAGATTAGGGACAAAGATAATGCCGTTGTCACATTCCATCCTTGGGCGGATTCTGTATCCACCAGGCTGTGGTGAAAGAGAATGATGTCTGTCAGCACAGAGAAGCAAGAACACGTGGGTCCGTCTTCCTTTGCAGGGGAGACGTTTTCCATCAGGATGATTAGTTAGAAGCTAGCAGTGAAGTCCCCTCAATTAGCATTCCTTCAAAATGCCATCTGCGAGTGACTGAAGGAGTGACAGCCTGAAGGCAGAATGCACAGGGCTAACTCTGCAAAGACAAGACAGGAGCCCGGGGAAGGCAGTGTATCGCTTCCAGCATGTTCAAGGGTCCACACACCAAGCAAATGCCCCCTACCACGGAGGCAGAGAGGGAAACCACGATCAAGTGGGTGCTTAAGAACACAGCATCTACTTATTTTTAGACCAGATTCAACAGAATGCTCAGAGGAATTTGGAAACTCGCAAAAAAAAAAAAAAATAAAATTAGGAAACAAAAACAAAAATCCATCCAGGTTGTGGAGGAGACGCGCCTCAGAGCCTCAGAACGCTACTGAGACGCTTCATCGACTGCATCAGGGCTCGGGAACATCTGGTCCATTCTCTGTGTTTATGACCTCTCACAATGGCTTCCTCATAGGGGGAGTCATCACACTTGGTTTTATCTCAAAACTGTATGAAAAATACTTAGTGCTTTTGTGGTAGGGAAACAGGGAAGGCACTGGATTATCATATGGAAGAGGCCAGCTGCCAGGAAAACCACAGACCCCTCCCTTCCCGCTGTGGCGATACGTGAAGAAGGACTGAGCATCTTCAAGATGAGCTCGTACACTCTACACGAGAGAAGGTGGATGCCACGTAACTGGCCGCAAAAGGCTCACTATTCTTGTGGCTTAAAGCCAAAGAGTGTCTAACCCTTCCCAGCCCTCGGGTCTGCTCCATGCCCCAGGTGGGGTGGGCCGTTCTCATTTCCATCCCCCCCCCCCCATCTCCGGTGCAATTCTTTGTGCTGGGGCAGAAGAACCTGGAAATCTTAGCAGGTGCTCTGCGGATGCTAACCCGAGCTTATAAAACCTATACTATATTTCACGGTGTCCTTGCCAGCTGAGGCTTGGGAGAGGGGCTGAGATCTTTATTACTTAGATTCCGCATTGGAAAAACAAAACAACAGAACAAAAACAAGCAAAACAGAAAACCCAGTAGGAGAGCCGCAGTGAATGCCCGAAGTGAAGCACGGAGGAGGCAAAGGCAGGGATGGTTGCACGTATGAAGCCAGTCTGGCCCTCACAATGAGTTCTAGGCCAGCCAGGATAGGCTAGCTCTAAAAACCAAAACACAGAGCCCCAGGGAACTATTTCTGTGGAGTTTAGTATCATTGGTTTTTTTTTTTTCATTCCCAAGCTCAGTACTTGAAATCTGCTTGTACGTAGGCACCAGAGGGAATGGATGTTTTAGTGTCTTTACCCATTGGTTCGTCCGGTCCATTCACGCATTCTCTGAACAGTCCTGGGCACGGGTGCCCACCGTTAAAACGTTACGTAGCTAATTCGATTTGACGTTCTGTACTGGAACTATCACACAGGTTCTCACCTCGTGGACAAGGGCACGGGCTGGAGACGCCTCAGTCGTGTGTGCTCCTGATGGTTAGGATGCACTTAAAGAGGTTCTGCTTCACGTGAACTTTTAAGATCCGAGTTCAGTACAGAATGTCAAGGCCTCTGACATCTGTCCTCGGCCTTCCATGGCTGTCATGACCTTCTCTCTGCCCTGCGTTGAACACTGGTTTGTGTGTCGCTCTCCCCGAAGTCACACCATACATTAGAAATAACCAGAGCCTCAGACGGGACTTTAAAATAGTTCACCATAAGGTGAACAGAAAGGTGACACTCATTTTTGACACCAAGTTTTACTTATCTATTGATACAAAACCACAGTTCTCATCTCAAAGGGACTAAGAGAGTTCATTCTGGGACAAAAGGCACTGGAAATATAAGCACCCATGGCTCAGACACGCGGATTCAGGTTACCCCAAATACCATGGTCTGGTGTGGTACCAGTTCCATGAAGTTTTTATAGAGACAAAACAAAGTCATAAATCAAGATAGTTTACAGATCCACGAGTGGAAACGTCGGATGGGTGGGTTACAGGCTAGAGGGGGAATCTCTACTCTAGGCCTTGGCTGCTAGCTAATGACAGTTTTGGCCGAAGCTACAATCTGTTAGTGCATTTGAGAGGCTTTACCTAACAGTCACAGGAATGGGTGTTAGCTCAAGGCCGGAGGCCCGCAACATCCCATCTCTCCTTGGTCACAAAGGTTCTAATCATCCAGTCAGCCCTGTAGGGTCTTTGACACGGATGAGTGAACCCCACCCCTAAGCTCCAGTTCACATATCTCAACAGAGAAAAGAAATATTATTCATGTAGCCAGTAACAAGAATATCAACAAAATACTTTATATCTTCCTCTCTGAACTAAGCCTCTGAAATCTGGTTAGCAACCTGTGCTTATAAACTGGGTTAGCCATGTTTTTAAGTGTTCGGTGGCACGTGTAAGAAGTGCTTATGATGTTGCCAAGCACAACTTGTCGAGCTGCCTACAAGTTGTACAGTGAGCTGCAGGGTTTCAGCTTTTGGGAGCTGACACCCATGCTGCCGTGAGCTTGGCTGAGGAGAGTGTCCTTGAGTCACCTCTGTTCGGGTGCACAGCTTCTCATACACCTTGCTGTAAGGAGTACCAGTAAAACCCACTGGTTCTCCAGGTTGGACTTCAGCAGCACCCTTACTTTGGTGTTGACGGTTTCCTTTATGCCTCCCTAAGATCAGTGTAACCCGACATTATTGCCACAGACCAGGCCCCCTGCAGACGCATAGTGGCATTGCCGACCTTCAGTAATGGTTGCTGCCAGCTCTCCACCACTCCCAGAGTGGCTCAGGTTATGAAGCATGGGAAATTAGGCTAGGAATTAAAGACGCCTTAACCTCCTGAGGATAATAATCTCCCAGGGAAGAGTGAGAGGACAGAGGGTCCAGGTACAAGTGCTCGGAAGGGTATTATACCCTTATAGTTCTCATAAAGACAGACAGCCTTGCTCAAAATAGACCCCGTGGCTAACAGTACCGTGTGAGGAAGAAATCAACTTGCTCTTTGGTTCAGAACTGGGAATAACTGTATCACTCTTTGCTGATGCTCTGTGTCTCCATCGTGGAGAAGGGTTCTCAGGCCTACACGTGTCTGCCTTTCCCCCTCCCATAGCTTTTCCTCCCCAGAGGCTGAGTAATCTGAAACACAAAGAATTTTAAGCTGCTGTTCTTGCCTTCCTTTTTCAATTTATTTTCTATTTGGCAGGATCCAAGTCAAAGGCAGACATCGGGAGCCCCGGGTTTTGCTTTGTTCCCTGCCAAGGTGGGAGGGCAAGCATCAGGAAGGATTAACAGCTGTGCCAGGGTTGTGGTAGGCCCAGTGCCTGCCAAGGTTAGCATTCCCAAACCATCCTCAATAGAAATGCTCGCCTCTGATGTTCTACAGTTGTCTTCCATTAAAAGGAATACTTTAATAAATTTAGTTTAAATTGCATGATGGCAATTTAGGTCTGATTAAGTGGCCCGATAGAAGAAATCTTTGCTTCCATAAGGGGATATTTGTTGTTCAATAGATGCGTCTAATTTTCCATGGTGGGAGGATTCATATTATAAGCATTGAGACTGCCTTTTTTTTTCATTAGTTATTTATAAAGCTCTTATTAGGTTGGTTAAATGTACAAAGGGGAAAAGATAAGTTATTGTTAATCAATTTCTAATCTATTCATTATAGAACCTGATAGAAAATGAAGTCTGCTGGTGGGAATCGCTATTCAGACTTCAGATCACTCCAGTGTCATGTATCATCGTGCCAATTAATACATTTAACTTTTTATAATTAGCATCCTTGTTTGTCACATCTGCTGCGTCAACCTCTTCCTCAAAAATCCTGCTATGATTCCTCATTCTACAGTGGGTGGAAATGCAGCCTCTGGCTTGGAATCCAAGCTGGCCAGCTTCTGGTGGAGGGTAACACTGTCCCGTAGCTTTATGGTCCCTCCAAGCTCAGAGGATTGTCTAATGAAACGAATTCTGGCCAAATGGCTAGCTTGACTAATGCAAGAAAGTAGAATTGATGTGTAACTTGAGACCACAGCATTTATTTATTTACTTTTTTTTTTTTTTTTTGGTATCCCAATTATCTACATCCCCTTCTTCTGTTGTGACACACACAGCTTCAGGTTTGGGTGACTGTAACATGCTGCTGTCTCCCAGCTGGCTCCTGCCTGAGAATGAGATAAGGAGAAGTCCCTGCTAACCCCAATGGACATGTTGTGTCACTGAAAAAATGTCATTGCCTTCAAACCATTAAGAATTGGGGGCTGTTTGTTATGGGAACAGAGTTGCCATGCATCAGAGTTCCTTCTTCTAAAACTTGGTCAGCTCCATTCTGTTTGCAAGTGAGATTTGACTTGGAACATCTATAAATATTACAAACAATGACAACCATTTTGCTGAGGAGGAGGAAGAAGAGGGTGAAGGGAAATTTTCTCTTTACCGTCCAACAAACCCTGGTGCTCCCTTACGACTTCCTGGTATTACTTAGAGCTCAGCCAGAAACGCAATGAACCAGAAGTAAATCTCTCCGGTTAATTTCTGGCACAATAATCACAACTGATGGCTTTCGAGAAGGAAGGATCCAGAAAAACACACATTGCCTTTTGTCTTACATAGTGTTTCAAGAGAATCTAAGACACCCGCTAAAGGATGGGTAGAACACAGATACAACTTGGGTTTTGAACTCCCCCCGCGAGCAACTGACGACTCAACACTGCCTTTCTCCTTACTCTCCCATCTCCAAGGTCAGACCAGTTGCCACTGTCACTACTCATACGTGTCTGTGACACTTAGAAAACATCCTCTCGTCCCACATTGCAATGTAAAGTAGGGAGTGGCTGGGTGGGGGTGGCTCATGCCTTTAATCCCAGCAATCGGGAGGCAAAAGTGGGAGAATGTCTGGGTTCGAGAACAGCCTGGTCTACAGAGTGAGCTCCAGGACAGCCAGGGACACACAGTGAAACCCTATCTCAAAAGCAAGAAACAAAACCAAAACAAAGCAGGGAAATATATCTGGAGAAGGTTGCATTTTCCTAAAAGCCAAGGGATGTATTTCTTTGTAGGGTGTGCAATATTCCTGAGGACAAAAGCTAAGCTTGTTAATGTTCTTCAGCCTCACCCAGTCACTGGCACTGTCTGTTGCTTTTTTTCTTCAGGTGTCAGAATTTGTGATGTCTCTTCTGGCGTCTTATATGTGCCACCGTGGTTGAGTTCCGAAAACACGGTTCTGAGTGCACCGGGCTGTGAGTCGGCCGGCTACTCATGAGAAAACACAGACCACAAGATTTCAGGTGCACTGAATTGGGAGTTCCTGCCACTTTCGGCATCTTTCCTAAGCATCTCTCTGCTGCGGACAATTCCTGGGCATGACTCACTGTGAAAACCACTAGTTTATCAGCAAAAAAAGAGCTGTAGACACAGAACTAACGTTCTAAGACCCGGGAGAGAAGTTTCATCTTCTTCCTGGGTTAGGGGACCTCATTGCTCAGGACACTTTATCAGTCACCAGCCGAATGGCACGTTGGCTGCCTCTCAGCTTTGGCATTTATAAACAAGGCTACTGTAAATGTCCCTGTCAGGGCTGACGTGTGCAAACATGCTTTCATCTAATTGTGGTAAATGCCAAGAGGAGAATGACAGCTGAGTGCTGGTCTAGTAGGAGACGTCAAACTGTCCTCGGACGTGATTATTGTTTTACACCCAGCTTGGCATTGCCTGAATGGACCTTCCCGTGGCTCTGTATCCTCACCGGCATTTGATGTTGTCTGTGTTTTGGAGTCTGACCACAGTGACAGGAATGACTTGTAGAGGCTGAGTGACATGACCCTCATCGTGTCGGATGATCTTATTTGACGCCCGTGTATCCTAGGCGAGGACTCTGCCTCTTTAAGAAAACTGACTGTTGTCTTCTAGTTGTTACCTCTTATGGTTTATTTATTGTGCACAGCAGCCTGTTATGAAGTATGTACCTGGCAAACATTTCCCTCCTAGGGAGGCATCTTTTGTGGTTGGTCTGTCTGGAGGAGTCAGGAGTCACAGACAAACACAGTCCCAGCGTTCACACTGATGCTGGGTGCAATTCTCCTCATTTGTAGCTGTCTTTCCCCTTCAGCTCTGCAGTCCTGGTCGGTTGTTTGCTCTCTGCGTTTTGACAGCCTGAATCTGTTACTCGGCTTCTGAGAGGTGTCTTGTGGGTTGATATGGGTCTATAAACGGAAGGAACTGGGCTGGGCCAGGAGAGAAGTACTCTAAAGGTAGCAAGGCCATACCTATAGCCCTGCCTTACATCATGTCTAAGAGTGGACAAGGGACACAGCCATATGGTATAACTACAGCGGGGCATCGTGTTAGAGACGTGTGTAGGAAAGTATGCATGTCATCAGCCACTAGAGACGGCGATGCCTCGCCCACCGCATTACTGACATGAGCTGTATTAAAAACTGCTCCCCACAGGTCACACACAGCAGCAGCTCCCAAATGTGTTATTGTTACTCTTGCTGGCATCACCCATCTTTTGTCATGCTCTGCGCAACTCTTCCACATAGGATCATTTGTTGGATCCCCCCCCCACTCCTCGAGAGAGGTCCCCGTTTCATTGTCGACGATGCAGAGACATTGAGTTGGTGTTAGGCTAGTCAACAGCAATGCCTTTTATACTCACAACTTTTTGAGACTGCACAAACAACACAAGGGAACAGTTTCTATGAGCCGACGTAATTGATGGTAAAGGACCACTTCTCAGGAACCCGAGGAAGTAGGTAAAGTTCTTGAGCCCCCGAGAGGCTTTCTGCCTCTCATCCTCCAAACCAACATCTACTGACCCTAGAATTCTTCTCCGTATGCCCAAACCGGGCATAATGGGGCGGGCTGTTTCTGCCTGTTGGTTTATGGAGTCGGGGTGGCAGAGTTCCCTTAACAATGAGGCTAGGACGGATGGGGAAAGTGAAGGGACAGTTCTGGCAGACCCTGCCCTACTCTCCGGGTTTGATTGCATTCCGAACGCTAGCCACCGAGCTCTGTTCCCTTTCTTGGCCACTTCCTTCTCCCGAGGTTGAGTACCAAGGTCCAGCTATCCAAGCACTGGCGTCCAGCAACCAAAAGCTCACCTAGTTAACAAACCCAATTGAGGCGAAAACCTCACCCTAACGAGGGATCTCCCCCTTCGTCTTTATAAACTGCCTATTGGCTGCCTCTGCCCCCTCTCCATCCATAGGCAGTCCTTTGTCCATTTGGGACAAATGTCCCTGCTCCCTTTCCTTTGTCCCCTTCCCCTACCCCCTCATCCTCTATCTCTTTGCCTTTTATTCCCTGTCCTTTGTCCCTTTGGAGCAATTACATTTTCTTTGTTCTCCTGAGAATTTGGCCTCGGGTGTCCTGAGCTGATACCAATCTCCTTCTGAAAGATGGGGTTGGAAAGCACCAGCCTTATGTTACTGGGCATTCACGGAAGGCCAACAGTCCTGAAACCAGCCTGACCGGAGGAACAAATTCCAAAGAGGTGCCTGTGCCCTCCCGCTGGCTACCAGAGGGGATTTCACGCTGAAATCCCAGTGTCTGCCAGATGGGGGAGCTTGCTTTCCAGGAAGAGACTGAATAGTGCTGATTACTTGCAGGACAGTCTGGAGTCTAGATGGTGACATCAGTGATGGCTAGGACCGTATCTTGACCAGGATTGTTTACTTATGCCAACCTCTTGCTCTTGCTTACATGTAAACCTCATGCCAGCATCCTAGGAGATGGGCTTGGGGGATTGCTAGAACTTTTTCTTTATTCTCCCTGGGGCCCCAGGTTGGCTAAATCTCCTTCCCCGCTTTTCAGTATTACTTGGATGAGAGTTCAAGCCTAGCTTGCTAGGCCCAGGCACTGGCTGCAAAAGTCCCGACAGTGTGTACTGGAGCTAGCAATGACAGCGATGGTGAAGGGGTCGCTCGGGACAGACATCTGCTCAAGGTGAACTAGGGGGGCCCGGACTCAAAACCCAACTATATGCTTAGTGGAGATGCAGCTGGGGGTGCCACTGCATTGTCCCCAGCCAGACTTTCCCCATTGTCATTTTGGGTGTCTGTGGTATGTAAGCACTGGGCGAGGTTGGATGGAACATTAAGGCCGTGTCTGATGTAGGGTCCCCTCGATACACTGACAGTTAGCGGACATGAATGAAATAAAGGGGCCACGTTGTTGAGGGTGTCATGGCTTCCGGGCCAAGGCAAGCAGCAGGGGTGAACTGGAAATTCACAGGGATGTCCCTGGTAGGGGAAGGAAATGGGATAGAGGCAGACACGGGCATTGTTTATAGCGGATTTGTTACAAGGAGGGTAGGCCACTGTCATACCCCAGAACCACATAGAGCCACTGGTTAACTTCCGGCTGTCATCTCAGAAACGTTCATGTTTTTTGAACAAAACATATACTTTTTTACACGGCAGCCACTACTCATATGATTTACTCTTTGCTGGTCTGGCTCCATCTTCCTTCTGAGGTTCCTCTGCCTTATTCTCACAAGGGACAAACAGGGTGAGTGCCTCTCTGATTCTAGACGGATTCTCCCATTGCTTCTTGAAGCTTTACACATCACCTTCCAGAGCTACAAGGACTCCAGGAGAGGGGAGCTTTTAATTACCCTGCCCTCCTGTGGCAGAAGTGATGGAAGGTCAGGAAACTGGGATGGAGTTGGGGCTGTTGGGTGCTAGGGCTTGGCTCTTCCTCTGGGCTTGTCCCTAGCGCGTGCTATGGGAGCCACTGCTCCTCTGTGAAGGTCACAGGCGGGAGAAGCTAGTCTGCACTTTCATCGTTCACAACGCCCAGGGTGGCCTCAGTACAGTGTCTGGTGGGAGAGTTCTTTTCCAGCGCATTGTTAGGAATTTTGACAAGGGTGACCATGTTGGTATCCAGGCTCCCTCCCCACCTCACAAGTCAAGATGTCCTTGGCCTATTTATAACATTATTCTTTTTCTTCACCCTTCATCTGGATCTCTCTCTCTCTCTCTCTCTCTCTCTCTCTCTCTCTCTCTCTCTCTCTCTGTCTTCCTCCCTCCCTCTCTCTTCCTTTCTTTTTTGTTTGTTTTTCAAGACAGGGTTTCCCCTTATTGCTTTGCAGCCTGTCCTGGAACTCATTCTATAGACCATGCTGGCCTCGAACTCACAGAGACCCACCTGATTCTGACTCCCGAGTGCTGGGATTAAAGCCGTGTGCCGCCATCAACGCCCGGACTTCATCTGGATTTTTAACCTTGATGAATAATTTGTTGCTATGTTATCATATCTACTTGGGTAGCATGGAGAAAGGTTTTAATATGTCTTGAAAGCTACAGTAGTGACATGGTATGAGGAGATAAGATTTCTGATGGGGTTAAGTCTTACTGTATATATGTTCTCTTATTGGTTGATGAATAAAACACGGTGTGGCTAGTGACCAGTAGGGCAGTGGGATAGGTGGATCTAGTAGATGAGGAGAATTCTGGGAAGTGTGGCCAGACAGACTCAATGCTGCCGAAGGAGTAACACCATGCTGGGCGTTACCGGGTAAATCACAGCCTCATGGCAACACATAGATCGATAGAGATGGATTAACAATTAAGACAAAGCTAGCCAATAAGAAGCCACAGTCATTGGCCAACAGTACTATAATTAATATAAGTCTCTGTGTTTGTTTGGGGCTGGAAGTGGCGGCAGGACCAGCTCTGACAGAAAACTCATGCTAACAAAATGGTGCCCAGTGTGGGGCAGGAATTCTAAAAACAAAAGAACAAAGTTAAGCACTGCTTCTTGGTAGCAGCGTTTTCTTAGGTGGGCTCTGCTTTGCTAGAGACAAACAGAGACTCGTGCAGCTCCTTTAAAGGAATCCTCCTGACTCAGAATAATGGAAAAACCTGCAAGGCTCTTTTAAGAGTCCCTGTGGTGTATATGAACAGCTGGCAGTGGCAGTGACCACATCTCCAAGCTGGCAGCATGCTGCTTGATGGCGACATAGACCAAGGTGGTGAGCACAGCTCCCAGTGCTGGCAGTAAATGTGCCCCCTTCCTGCCATGTTGGAAAGCCAGCATCTAAAACATCCTCTTTAATCCTAGCAATGTTGTTTAGTGGATAAAAAACTTGTGTCTAGAAAAAGATAAGATTTACAGCAAAGACAGATTCAGATGAAGAAAAACCTCTAAAGGGTTTACTGTGTGTTTAAAATATATGTAGGATTTTGAGAGAAACAGGATAAAGTGTGTGTGTGTGTGTGTGTGTGTGTGTGTGTGTGTGTGAGAGAGAGAGAGAGAGAGAGAGAGAGAGAGAGAGAGAGAGAGAGAGAGAGAGAGAGAGAGAGAGAGAGAGAGAGAGAGAGAGAGAGAGAGAGAGAGGCTGGGTGGTAGTGGTGCATGCCTTTAATTCCAGCACTGAAGAAGCAGAGGTAATCAGATCTCTGTGATTTCAAGGCCAGCCTGGTGTACAGAGTGAGATCAAGGGCAGCCAAAGTTATACAGAGAAACCTTGTCACAAAAATGAAAAAATAAAAGTAAAAGAAATAGAGTAATATAATAAAAAAGCCACGTAAAGATGGAAAACACCCAGTCTGGATACTATATGCTATTGTGTTGTCTTTGCCTTGTTTGACTGCTGAGAAAATAGCTACAATTGCTAAAAGCAATACTGCTGGATTAATCCAATTTACATATTTTAAAGATGCCTTGACTTCAACATTTAAGTCTAAGAACATGTTGCTTTGAAAAAGATATTTGCTTCTTGTTTCCACAGAAAATGAAAAGCTGAGGACTCCTTCCAGACTAATATGTTTGATGAAGCAAGACCCCCTGAAGCATCTGGCCTAGGAGTGATCCTACATCTAAGACAGCTGGGGCGATGCAGCCTCACAGACCGCTACAGCCAGGATTTGGCCGTGTTTCTGGGTTTTCTCAGGATCCCCATGATAGTGCCTTCAAATAGCAGGAAGTAGTTTGGAGAGAACAACACCCAAAATCCCAAAAATTGTTTATAAATGTTTATTTTCATTTAAATTTGGTTGGTTATAAGTGGTTAAGGACCACAACCAATGTCTTTTTAAAGAAAAAAAGGGGGGATTATATAGAAATAAATACTTTGTATTGGAATCGATTTCAATTTATTGATACAAATTTAAGGTCAATTTTGTTATATGTTTATTTCTCCTCTTGTTTAGTTATTGTGTTTATACAACTCATTTAAAATGTACTGTATAATTAAGTACAGATTATAGATAGTAACCTATAATAGTCAAAGCTTATATTAAGGATAGATAGGTTTTCTAGATATACAGAGATATGTTTGAGATGGATCGTCTTCAAAACTTTCAAAGACATTCAGAATATGATATTTAAAATGGTTTAGGGTTTTTCATGGCAAAGAGACACAACTGCTCCCAGAGAGGAAGAGGGGCATTGAAGGAACTAGTGATGGCGTTTGCCTTTGACATGGTAGAAATAGCCGTTCGGGTAACAAACTGCTCCTGCCTGGTCTGTTTGACTTTATGCTGTATATAGTGGACATGTAGGACCCCCAGGAACGTGACTGCTGAACTTGCCCAAGATGGGACAGTCCTGCAGGGTTCCTGCTTCATGGAAGAATCTGCCAGACATTCTGCAGGACACAGAGAAAAATGACTGACAAAATGCCAGTACAGATGGGACAGTTTGAAATTTCCTGCTTTGCTGAGGAGTCTGCCAGACACACTACGGCCTATGGGCTGAAGATGGACAATACAGAAGAAGTTCGGGTGACTGTCCAGGTAGTGAGATGTCTCTGTCAACCCTAGAGTTTATGTATTATCCTTCTGTGGTTTTTGATGGAGTTGAAGACAAATAGTTATGGTTTTAGTTTTCCTTAGTTATGATAAAGGATAAGTTACATGTAAGACTTTAGACTCACAAAGATAGGATAGATGATAGGATATATTCTATAAATTTTGCCAAATGTTAGTGGACTAAAAATTGTTAACTGTAGTTCTTGCTTAATAACTGTCTTGTTACATATAATGTTACTATGTTAATGTTAAAACCCTTCTTTTTTATTTAGACAGAGAAGAGAAGATGATGGAGGAAGTCCTACTGTATATATGTTCTCCTACTGGTTGATGAATAAAACACTTTATGGCTTGGGGCCAATAGGGCAGCAAGAGAGGCGGGTCTAGGAGATGAGAATTCTGGGAAGTGTTGGCAGTCAGAGTTGTGTTGCTGCTGAAGGAGAAACAACATGGCAGGGCATCACTGGGTAAGCCACAGCCTCACGGCAATACACAGATTGATAGAGATGGTTTAATAATTAAGGCAGAGCTAGCCAATAAGAAGCCATAGCCGTTGGCCAGCAGTATTATAATGAATACAAGTCTCTGTGTGTGCATTTGGGGCTGAGAGTGGCAGAACCAGCTGGGGCAGAAAACTCATGCTAACAGGTTTTTCACGTCTGGAACCATACAGCATGCAAAGGTAGAGGCTTGGACACGGTGCAAAGGGTCTCGAGGGCTGGAGGAATGGGCATGGGTATCTGTCAGAAACTCATGGAGAGGTGCAGGAAGTCTGGCTTGTCTGAAGATGAGTTATCACTGTTTGAACCAGTCAGTGCCTCTCCCCAAGCCCAGGAGTCAGGGGTCACTGCTGGAGGCCAAGCTCCGGGGAGGGAGTGGGCGGCAGAAGAAAAAGAAGGCGGACTCTTGTCTTTACTCTTTAGCCCAACGATGTCCACCATGGAAGCTCGGAACATTCCCATGTTCAGCTCGTTCAGTGCTACAGTGACCCCGGAAGGTCACTTTTAATTTTGAACCCGGAAACTGAAGCCGTTAGGGGTTCAGTTTCCTACAGGGACTGTATGTGGCGTTGTCCCACTGAGTAGAAGGCAGGCTCATTCTTTGGTTTCTCTTAACTTAAGGCTCTTAAGGCCGGGCTAAGTAAGAAGATTGTGTTTGGGTGTGGATGAATTTTGTCAGGGCACCCTCCCTGCCTGGCTTTTGAAACGCTGCTCATCTCCAGCGACTGGAATGGCCCAGCTCCCCTCAAAGGAATTTAAGGCACGGACCCTCCACTTTGATTCAATGGACTCAGGATAAACCTTTAGATCACATCATGGACTTGCCTACCTAGGTAAAATGGCCAGGTGAAGGGGTGGTGGTAGTGGTATTTCTGAAACCTCTTTAGTTAAATAGTGGCCTCCCACTTGAGCTTTTACGGCTGACCGCTCCACCTCATTTTACAGCTCCGTGTGACCTCCTCACTCCATTTGGTAAACTGTAGTTTAATAATGAGTGTCCATACCTGATCTGAGTGACCCCCCCCCCGGGTCCCTCAGCAAGCACCCTGACTTCCTTTCACATCTTTGCGTGCGGAATGTAGGAGACGGGTCCCGGTTTACGATAAGGGTTCAACAATAGCAGAGGAATGACCTACCTTCAACACAAGGGAACGCTTCCATATTCTTATTTCAGGTAGTGAAGTTTTGATCAAATGTATCCATGGCAACGCTTCTCTAATAGAAGCACTGTACATGTTGGGCATAAAAGCTGTATTTTTTTTTTTTTAAAGTGCAGCGATAGACTAATGGCTGTTAGTTTGCAATCACAGACTACAAAAGAAGTGATTGCACGAATGTCTGAGATCCCAGGTGTTAATTCAGTAGCACAAGACATGTGTGTCCGTGCAGTTTGGTTTCTTAAGGCTTGGGAGCAGGTGTGTACTTGCGTTGGAATTCACTAGAATCAGACTCAAGACCTTCTGTAATTCTGCAGACTCAAAGGAATAGATATCGCTTCCAAAGGTCATCCACCAGAAACCCCTGCTTTCAGTCAGGACGGGAGATAAAACGCCCGTGGACCCTCTGCCCTTTAAAAACCTGTCTCAAGGAGAACAGAGACCAGTGCTCTCCACCCTGGCTGTGTCCCTCTGGAGGGCCGTTTTACCGGATAGCACAGTCTCTCCTGCTACATTGTATAAATGCTTCAATCGGCTCTGTCCTCTGTGCACAGGATGCCCTTGGGTACCCGGAGAAAATCCACCTGGGGTCCTTTTCCCAGCCACAGGAGACCCTGATCCTTCGGCATATTCTCACAGACACTGTTGGAAGCCTTTACCCTTGCAAGCATCTTTGTCTATTTTAGGTGAAGCATTTCTGATTCACCCATATCCCAATGAAAAAAAAATTCTCTCTTTTTTTTTTTTTTGCCTTAAAATTAAACACAAGGGTAATCCATAACTGACCACACTTAAGAATAGGCTAAGTCCAGACAGGGTCTCTAAAACACGTCTGATATTCATTCATTCATTCATTCATTCACTCATTCATTCATTTATTATTTTTTAAGTTATGGTGGTACAGAATGCTGGTGTGGCATGGTTCTAGGCATCTCTAGTTCCCAGATCTTTCTCAGCAGAACTGCCTCTGCCCTGTACATGTTGGCGTTACAGGAGTGCACCAGCAATTTGGTTTATGTAGCACTGGGGGTCCAACCCAGAGCCTCATGCATGCTAGCTAAGCACTTTACTGACTGAAATACATCACTAGTCACACATAACATAAAGACCGTATCTTTAAACATCTTAAAGGGAAATAACATAAATTTCATCCTCTTGTAATGTAATTTTGCTCAGGGTGGCGGCTGTTTGAGGGGCTGAGCCTTGGAGCTGTGCGCTAATGGCCGCCATTGGATGCTGGCTCACTGTGGAACATGGGCTGTTGTCTTGGATTCCCACTTCCCGCAGTTGCTTCAAGTTAATCTGAGATCAATGCAAAAAGGCAACATCGACTGAAGAAATGTACCCATTTGCGCCTCGTATTCTAATTTTCAAACCCAGCAGGTTCAATTTACTTACGAAGGTTGGTCTAAGATAGAGTTCTCAGTGCAGAAACGCAATTTAACCAAAACGCTTTCCTCTAATTACACGGCACAGCTATTTGCATAAGTAACCAGTCTGGGGATTCAGGGACCCGAGAGAGTCAATGCTATTAGAGCAGAAGTTATATTTTTGATAATTTTAAAAGAAAATAATAGCAAGCCGGGATCTGAAATGCTCCATCTTTCTGGAAGCAAATCACAGGAGGTATAATCCTGTATCGCTCAAGTCAAGTGTATACTGCAGACACAGCCTTCTTAATGGGGAGC
The DNA here is from genome assembly GCA_030556225.1 of Cricetiscus sungorus. Taxonomy (NCBI): domain Eukaryota; kingdom Metazoa; phylum Chordata; class Mammalia; order Rodentia; family Cricetidae; genus Cricetiscus; species Cricetiscus sungorus. The sequence continues at coordinate 5,634,603 of JANBXA010000738.1, read as the reverse complement.
AGTCAAACAGGGACCCCTTATCGTCCACTGTGGCCATTTCTGGAGGACAGGGTGTTAGTCATACCGAGTGAGGATAAAGGACAGTTTCTGTCAATCAAGGCAAGCGGTCCAGACATCATTTCCTTTGCCAATATGGAAAATGCTGCTTTTAAAGCCACTCTCGATCTCTTGGCTGCTGTAGAAAATGAAGTCATTTCTTAGGTTAATGGGCTCAGACTACAACAAAAAACAGTTTATCTTAAAATTCGCTAAGACATTTCCAACATATTGATAAACAGTGACACTGTTTACTTGGGAGGAAAATAAATGCTCTTTGCAGAGATTTTTTTTTTTTTTTAAAGTAGACAAAACAATCCCCTGAAGAGATGGGCCCGTGAGGCTTGAATCAGGACACCACAGGGGCAGGCAATTTGTCATTTTGGAAATAAGACACGGGTGCAAAACATAAAAGCGAGCGAACAAACAAAATCTAGGCTCCTCCTGCTGCATCTTTACAGTTCAGGCGATTTAAAGCTTTGCAATAAAATGTTGCACGGTGTTTGCCAATTTTCCTTTCCAGGGAAAACAAGCCCCACGGGCTTAATGCAAACCCAAGAAGAAGATCTCAGCTTCAGACTCTCAGAGAAGGAGCATCCACAAGCATCCCGAAGGAGAAGCAGAATGATCCAGGGGATCCGACACCCGTGGCAAAGCGCCAATGCACATAAAATTAAAAAATAAACAACAATGACAACAACAACAACAAAAGACGTCTTTCATGGCCCCCTGTGTGCCGGGCACACTGGGCATTAAGGCCATACACTTCCAGGAATAACCAAGCCCACGTGACAGCAGCAAACTCCTTCCAACCTACCCAAGTGGCCAGACAATTCTTTAAAGGTGTATCACTAAAGCCAGAGGTCAAGACGAAAAAGGACAGCTTGCAGAGAGTTGCCGGGTTACTGTGGAGCAAAAGTGGCAGATGGGTTGATCTTAGGTTAAAAAAAAAATTCTGCCAACCGGTGCAGAGAACATTATCCTAGAAGATGGATATCTCACTTTAGAGGAGACAGCTCCAGCTGCTCTGCTCGTCATAACCCCCAGGACCGGCTGGCCTCGCTGTGAGGGCAGCTTGTGCTCAGGGCTCCATCTCCCCGGCACGGACGCGCCACACAAGCATGTCCTCTCACTGTGGACACTGCAGGCAACTTTTCTGCCAAGGGTCTTGGGGTCCTAGAGAGGTGGGAGTGGCTCATCTGAGGCAGGTCTGAAGATGGTGAGATCTACAGAGGGCAGCGTCGGCAATGCATGCGCTAACAGGGGCGGTGACACGGATGTTAGAGAGGCGTCCTGGTGTCCCCACTGAGGTCCGTGAGTCCCCAGCCCGCCCTGTGGCTTAAAGGGACTCTCAGGAAGATTGAGTCGTGGCTGTCACCCTGCAGAGGGAAGCTCGCAGCATCCTGGGAGTTGGAATTATAGGTGGGCCCCTGTGCTGTGTCTTTATCCCCCACCCTTTGGTGACGGGGGGAGAACACAGAGCTTTGCATTTGTTAGGGAGTGCTCTTCCGCTACCCGGGCCTCCAGAGCCTCCAGCCTGGCTTCCTTTTTTATGCTTTAAAAGATGTTCCCGTGGTACCCTCCCCAAGGTAAGGGCAGGACGTTGGGATTGTGGGACACACGCTTCTGACTTGTCACACTGCATGGGCCTTGCCATTGCTGTGGTTCCTGACTTGAGCGCAACTTTCCTTAGATGCCTCACGACAGAGGTGACGTCAGCCCCCAGATCTGTCTGTGAGAGCTGCACCCCTGCACAAGGCCCTCAACATTGCAATCTTTCCTTCCACTGCTCTAATACAGTCACAGGGCCACGGCTGGCTCTGAGAAGTCTAGACAGGACTAGGAGAGACAGCACATGGCTGTACTATGTGAGCCACTGTCTGTGAAGTGATGCTGTTGGACTGAAATAGTCACTGATAGTCCATGGGACAGGCCAGTGTGTGAGGGCGTTTGCCGCGCAAGCCTGATGACCCATGTCAGATTCCCAGAACTCACGCAGGAAGAAAAGCATTCACTCCTACAAGATGTCCTCATATCTCCACATGCGCAGTAGCAAAGCGTGTTCGCGCACACAGACACATCACACCACACACTCAGAATGCACACACACACACAGCACACACACATAACACATGCATGTACTTACACTCACATATAGGACATACGACATACACACATAACATACATGCACACAGACACCTTCACTCACATACACACACATCACACATCTCTCTCTCTCTCTCTCTCTCTCTCTCTCTCTCTCTCTCTCTCACACACACACACACACACACACACACACACACTCAATCTGATCTTGCTACAGAGGACAGACTCCTCTTTGACCAATGAGGGATTGTAGAGCAGGGCGGAACCCTGGCATCTCTGCCTTCATTTTGTCTCTGCCCTTCAGCTGAAGGCACAGAGTCACCTTGAATTCCAGGAAGAGCAAACCTGGAAGGACAGACACAGCCTCAGGGACAGACTCACAACTGACCACAAGCAGATGGCGGCACCGCCCGCGGACAGACCACCTCGGATGGATCGGTTGAAGATGAGCAGGGACACACACTGGCCAGGACTGCGCAGTTATGTCTGCCTCCTGTCCTTTACTTAAACTTGAGCTTCATGCCAGGACCGCTGAGATGGACCTGGGGACCCTCTAATTGTTCATCTTTCTGATGTGGCCATACTGGATACATCTCTCTGCTTCCCCCGCCCCTTATTGACTCTCTAACTGGCATACTGGGGATGGGTGGCTGAGTCTGGCGCTGGGACTCTGAACGGATCCATCCCAGGCGTCGAGGGAGGGTCTGGCAGAAGAGGTGAATCAGGCAGGGCTAGGGAGCAGAGCAATGCCAGGCAAAGATGGAAGGAACTCTGGGATCAAGCCAGGCTCATCAACAGGTGCCAACCAATAGACTATACTCACAGCACAGACGAAGCCGCTGCCACCATTGTGGACAGTGGCCCCGCGCCCCACTGTCGGTTCCAAAGGGGGATGAGAACCAAGCCTCCAGCCACACCAGCTCCTGTGGTGTGGCTCCCTGCCAGCTCTCCCACACCCAAGACTGTCCTCCTCTCCATCCTGGCCATTTTATTCGGTAATTTGGGTCAAGTATCCCCAGAGAATACCATGCCATTGGGCCAAGCTGCCCCAATACCATTGGCTTTTGGGTCGAGTCCCCACAAGAACCAGCCTTAAGTAGTTTGAAGAGGAGCATAGGCGGATGTCAATGCAAGGGACATGGAAGTTCCAGGGTTGTGTCATTGTGACAATGGCCAAGACACAGCAGGGGGCGCCTGGAGGAGGAAACAGAGTTTTCCCAGGTGCAGGCCCTGGTGGGTCCCCTGGTCCCCTGAGGCCCCTGGAGCCAGTTATGCAGAGTCTGTGTCCAGTGGCAGGGGGCTCAGTTCCTAGAGACAAGGTGAGGACTCCGTTGCCATGGCAACCGGTCACAAGCAAAATGGGGACAGGACAGGCACCCACAACTCAGCTAGGACCTGAGAAAGCTCCAGAGAGGTGGCCGGGAGGTTTCTTAGCCTACAGCACACTCCTGAGCCTCAGGGTGCCCTGTGACAGGGAGGGGCCTGCAAACATCAGCACGGCAGTCTTGCAGACGGCAAATGCCACTCATGGTTTATTTCCTCAGGGGGAGGCCCCATCAGGAGTGCTGCAGCCTGTCCCGGACCAACCTCTAAATTATGCCTCTAGAGTGTGAACCAACCCTGCTCATGTGTCCACTTTATATTGCTGTGCCTTTCCCCAGCTGCACTCATGGAACCCCTATGGGATGCAAGGCACTGAGGAGAGAAATATTATAAGGAAATATTAATGCTTAAAAATTATAGGCATTACCAACTTCTCAAAAATAGGGACAAAAATGACCCATAATATCACCATATTAAGCCGTTATATTATCTTTATTCTGGATTCCCATGTGCACGCGCTCTTATAGAGTTATACTCATAAATGTGGTTTTGTATGGCTTATTCTTATATGGCTATATTGCCTTTAGAAATTATTCTTATTTTTCAGGCATAGGTGTGGGATGCTTAGGCTATGAGAAATTGGATTTCAGCAGTTCAAGGAGAGAGCCATTTAGAATGAGGAGCAAATGCTATTACTCCGTTTCTGTTTTGTTTGAAGGAATATTTTATTCTACTACTGTAATAACCAAGGCAATTTCTTCCAAGCAGGTATTTGAGTACTGAAGGAAGACAGAATTAAAGAGGACAGTGGAATCCCTAGTGTTCCTCTTTGTCTAATAGCCATCAACCTACAAGCCTGTGCGACGTCCGTCTCCAGACACCACAGGGACTTCCGCTGGGACTCTGGTCAGTAGACTCTGGTCAGCATGGCTGCCATGCATCACCCCGAATAGCAAGATGCTTATAAAAGAGGAAAGAGAGAAAAGAAAGGAAGGGGAGCTCATGCGGCTCAGATAAGCACCGACAAGGACCAGTGGCCTCACCATCTTCACAGAGGAAAGGCCTTGCCCCACACGACTGAAATTCCACGGTACAGGGCTCTTCTCATATAAGCTCGGGTGGTTATGAACCATCACCAAGGGCAAAGCCAGGAGTGGCTCATGCACGCAATCCCAGTACTGTGGTGGGGGTGGGGTGGCGGGGCGAGGCCAGAGGGAAGTCATGAGTTTGAGGGCAGCCTGGGGGTACAGAGTAATATCCTGTTTCAAAAGACGTGGCTCTAAACAGACTAGATCAGCCACCAAGCTGGCTGTTGGAAGCCTCCTGCTGTGATTCTGTACAGGTAGTGTGGGACTGCTGTCACCATGTCCTTACAGCCGTGAGAGACGGAGCTGGGCCATTACCAATGTTTCAGAGGCATTATTTGGAGAAGTAAAGAGCTGGAGTGTGGTGTCCCTTGAATAAATAGTTCTTTTTAGTGTATATATTTATTAGGAACCTTGATGCTTTGAGATAGTTGTTTCTTCCTCTAGGGAATCTCTCTAAAAACTAAATGTACAGTTCAGATTTTTTTCTAGCTAGTAATATATAGTATATGGTTTAATTATATGTATGCGCGCGCACGCGCGTGTGTGTGTGTGTGTGTGTGTATATATATATACATATATATATATATAAAATATTCTTGCATTCACAGTAGTGATGTTGGTTTTAGTTTGAGTGACTATGGAGTGCACACAGGTATTAGAACTGCCCCTTGGGAAAGCTGGATGCGGCATGGATAAATTTCTCGGCATCATGGAGTAGAGTGATGGGTGCCTGTTTTTATCTGGAAATCACGTGCCAATCATGAGTCTTTGATGGGTAAAAGTAAGGCTATTTGGGCAATGTTTGGTGGCAGAGATGCATCTGCTTAGATCCATTTGAGTTTAACAGCCTTTATGGGTCTGGGAGCATTGAGACTCTAGGATCACAGCTTTGGCCATTTACACAGCAACTCCACAGAGAATCAAAACCATGGGATCCTCAGGTTTCCTGAAATTCTGCCCTGGAGGAAACGCACCACACAGATATAAAGTGAAATTAAGATTTGAGGTGGGAGCTACAGCAACCCACGTGGGATAAAATGGCACAGAATGGGGCAGGTCTGGAGGTGCAGGCCTCTAGCACTGGATACTTGGGAAACTGAGGCAGAGAGATTGCACGTTTGAGGAGGGCCTCAGAAACATTAAGATCCTCCCTTAAAATAATCACAAAACAATAAAGGGAAAAGAGAGTTGGGGATTTAGATCAACTACCAAGTACTTCCCTAGCATAAGTGTAGCAATATTCCCGCCCAGTTCTGCAGCCGCTTCAGAGCCCCCAAATAACACAAGAGATGCTGTATTAATTCTAATGCTGTTGGCCAATATCTAGAGCTTCTTATTGGCTAGCTCTGTCTTAATTATTAAGCCATAATTACTAATATAAGTATTTCTACATACTCTTTATCTTACTGAGAACGCCAGACTCACGTGTCCTCTCCTGAGACCACACCGTGACTACTCCTCTCCCCCATCTCTCCCAGAATCCTCTTTGTCTCTTAGTCCCACTTATCTTGCTTCCCTATTGGCCAACAGTGTTTTATTCATCAACCAATAAGAGCAACCTATGTACAGAAGACGTCCCCCATCACGTAAGCACGAGTAAGAGTCTGATTGGATCTCTAGTGCCACAAATAAATAACTAAGCAAGTGGTGATATCTTGTTTGTACTCTAATACATAAAGCTTGCCTGAAGATCAGAGGGCAGAGCTGGCTACTAGTTAACCACAGAGGTCTGGAGGCCTGCGAAGACAGACAGGAAGTGGTGTGGCTGGGTGGAGAGAGGACTATAAGGTGGGAGCTCACTCTCTTTTCTGCTGGGAAGTTGGTGATGTAAGCTGTGGGTGGGGCTGGCTCCTTTGTCTCTCTGATCTTTCAGCGTTTACGCCAATATCTGACTCTGGCTTTTATTTTGAAGACCTGTTAGAACTCGCACTACAAATGGCTGGCGTTTCCTCGCTTTGTCCTTGGATTCCAGCTATGTAGCGTGCAGCTCTCCCAGAGGAGAGGAGGTGAAACACACTGTTCCATTTCTACAGCTGCCTGTGTAACTACGCTGCAGTGGTTTGGATACAAACGTCCCACATAGACTCAAGTAACCCAATGCTTGGTCATCAGGGAGTGGAGCCATTTGAAAGGATTACAGGGGTTAGGATGTCCCCGTTGAAGGAACTGTATCACTGGGGGTGGGCTTTGAGGTCTCAGAAGTCCATGACAAGGCCAGTGTTTCCCTCTCTGCCTGCGAACAGGATGCAGCACTCAACTACTTCTCCAGCATCATGCCTGCTGCCACGGTAACAACGAACTAAACCTCTGAAACTGTAAGCGAGGCCCAAGTAAACGTTCTCCTTCATAAGAGTTGCCTCGGTCACGATGTCTCTTCACAGCGATAGAACGGTGGCCAAGACACACACCTATTTCAGAATGAAAAGCAAAACGTAAGCAAGGTAAAAGGCTTTAAGACTCCCACTGGGAGAGGTGTGCCTTCAGGTTGAAAGAAGTTCTGTTTTTAGAAATCTGCACATGCATTTGACACCCAGACACCTTGTAAGTCAAAGCACAGCTCCTTGGAAAGTTTGGAGAGCAAGGGTGAGTGGATGGGATGAGGAGCCGGGGTCAACACAGCATACTTAGTAGATCCAGTGCCTTGAGCCCTAGGAGGGAGGGCTGTGGGTCAGAAATTGTACGTTAGGGCTTATGAGGCTCTCATCAGAGGTACCTTTATAATAATACATGTACATGGTGTTGCTTTGTTTTGTTTCGAGACAGGCTCAGAATGTAGTCCAAGCTTTTACTAAACTTTCCAGCCTCCTGCCCCTGCCTTTGGGTATTGGGATTACAGGGTGTGCCACCCTACCCAGATCTTCTCATCTTTTTGTGTGTTCCTTTGTGATTTAGACAGGGTTAACCTCCCTGGAGTACCTGAAAGGTCCCACCTGCGTGCATGGAAAAGCAGTCTGGGAGGTTAGCATTCACCTAACTAACTCTGTCCTTACAGAACCTTGGGGAATGTAGAGCCACGGCAGAGACCTTCACTGTGCATGCTAGAGCGGGGTTGGGGAATGAGAAGGGAACAGCAGAAGAAGAGAAATACCACTAAAGCTGATTTAATCTCTTTCTGCAGCTCAGTGGCAGGCAATGTCAGAAGGAAGGAGACGATGTAAGAGTGGGCAGAGGAAGGGAAAGTGTGAGTGAAGGCTTGGCCAGGTCATAGTCTCACCCCAGGACTGCCAGCTTGCCAGGGACTGCCGTAGGCAGGTGCACAGTCAATATCGCCACGTGTGTGGGTCCTTCGTGATGCTCTCAGCGTAGGGATGGAACCCTCCAAGCCTACGTAGCTTCTCTGTATGTTCAGATCTTTAAAAGGGATCAGTCCCTGCAGCCTCCCAGCCCCGGAACATTCCATGAATGTTGTCCATATCCAAGAGCAGTGGTTAACAGCTAAATGTCAACAGGGAAACTTAGGCTCACGTTTCAAGTTTCTGGAAAGATTTAGTCCTGGGTCTCACTTAACTGTTGACTCAAATGACATCTTTGAAGGCACGCTTATGAATTTACAGGTGCGTTTGCACATTGCCTTGGGTACTGTATGAGACTACAGTGCGTATGAGGAGGCTGAGACCATGAGAACACTGCTCTCGTCAGGCAGAGTGGTGAAGAAGACATTTCCTATCAAGACTGTCGAAGCTGTTCAGTCACCTCTGCTGTGCAGGAGAGCGCACGATGCCTGACACAGGGCCAGGCCATGGACACTCGCTGACCATGCCAATGGGAGGCTCAGGTAGACACAGAAAAGCCCATTGCCTATTATGACCAGTTGTGCACTGGCTGCCGGTCCCTCTTCCTGTGTGTCTGTCCTTGCATGAAATCTTAAATTGAAATACCTTTGTCATCTCCACCACCTCAAAAAGTTGTAAGAGGCCACAAGGAACGACACTCACCGGAGAGTGTCGGCTGGGTCGAGTCTTAGCTGGGTTAATGAAGCAGGAAGCCTCCAGTTCCTGGCGGTGATGAATAAGAGAGTGATAGACAGGGTCCACACACAGTTTATCATTCGTTTGCCTTAATATATTCATTTTTCACTCCGGAAGAAACGATGCTTGCCATCTCAAAGACTCTGCTGCTGATCCATCTTTGCAGGGCTGACAAATTACCAAAAGCCAGATGAAATTATGATAGGAATCTCTTTGTGATAAAGCTCCAGAAAAAAAAAAAAAAAAACGCATCGAAATTCAAGCACACAGAAGAGTGCATTGAGGATGCGGTGGTTGCCTCGGGGGAAAGCTTGCTTTCTTCTTGAGAACCAAATATTCCGTTTTAATATATGAACAAAATCTTAAATCAACTCTGCCCTCGTAGACACGAGATGTCATCTCTGCTGTGTGCTTATGTACAAGTATCTTGGCAGCCATGTTTGTGAGTGTCCTGAACTTTCCCACGGATATGGAGGCAGTGACATTTTGTCATGTATGTCATTAACATGGCAAGACATGATGGCCAAGAAGCGTCTCTTTGTTTTCAGATGCATTCCATTTTGGATATATCTCTGTCTTTGTCTTGCCCCCTCCCTCCCTTTCTTCCCCTTTCTCTTATCTCTCTCTCTCTCTCTCTCTCTCTCTTTTTTAAAAACTATTTTTATTTTATGTGCATTAGTGTTTTGCCTGCATGTCTGTCTGTGGATGTCAAATCCCCTGGAACTTGAGTTACAGACAGTTGTGAGCTGCCATGTGGGTGCTGGGGATTGAACCCAGGTCCCCTGGAAGAGCAGCCAATGCTCCTAACCCCTGAGGCATCTCTCCAGCCTTCACCTGATGGGAGATGTTATTCTGTAAATATGTTTCTCATACTGGCTAATGAATAAAGCCCTGTTGGCCAATAGGAAAGCAAGATAGGTGGGTCTAGGAGACAAGGAGGAAAGAGGAAGTAGCTGGGAGGAGTCAACATGGAGAGACAGAAGAGGTAGAATGCTAGCCGCTCTGGCCCATAAGATGAACCACGTGGAAGATGAGTCACGTGGAAATACTTAGAATAGTAGAAATGGGTTAATCATTAAGACAGAGCTAGCCAGTAAAAAACTGGCCAACAGCCTTATATCAAATACAGCATCTCTGTGCATTATTATTGGGGGCTGGCGTGGCGGTGGGACCAGTTGGGCTGGCAGAAACGGCGGGGGGAAAAACTAGCTACATTCACCCCCTCCCCCCGTCCCGTATTTTATTTCTGTCCCTTTGATTTACCCCTTTCTCTGTTGGAGATTGAATCCTGGGCATCACACATGCTAAGCAAATGCTCTACCTAAGCTGCACCCTCAGGCTCCCTCTTTCTTTTGAGCTTAAGGTAAGACCTATAACTCGCCCTGAAGCCCAGACACGGCTTGGGCTGGTGGTTCTGCTTCAGCCTCCTGAGCAGCTAAGATTACAGGCCTGCGTTACCAGCTGGCTGGGAGTCCCTTCCCATGAGAGCTGGCCTGAGTACTTCTTGCTGATGGGATTACTTCCAGACAGGTTTCAGACTCCGTGATGAACAGGAGCTGGTGCCCAATCACTGCTCTTGGCATTCTGGTTAGAATTAGTTATGGGACGCCCGGTTTATTGGAAAACACACGCAAGCTGAGCCTGCTGAACTTTCCAAGTTCATTTAGAACTAAGCTTTCTTGAGGCTGGCAGAAGAGACATGAAGAGCAAATACTGACTCTGTGTGTGTGTGTGTGTGTGTGTGTGTGTGTGTGTGTGTGTGTGTGTGTGTAAAATACTTTTTGGAGAAATTAGAAAAAAGTTTGGTTTTAAATTTAATATTTAACCAAATGCTGCCAAATTCTGCTGCCTCCCAAGGGCACTCGAAAAATCCATTAATCATATGTTTGTTGTTGTCACAGTATTTATTCCCCAGCTTGGGCTATGTGAAGAATTGCCTCCTCACGAGAGGGCTGTGTCTGGCTAGAGAAGATGGAGGAGAGGGCTGATGGATACGTGCTCCCATGTTGACAAGTGGAGAGGACACGTGGGACAAAGGCTCAGTAAGATTTTTCCATTACATCAAGAAAAACACATCTTGCCCCTAACATCACCTCTGATGGCTTCCTAGACCAGCTGCTTCCCCGACACCCAACTGAGGGACAAATTGCTTTCCTGGCAGGACATTTGGACACTCCTGCATTAATAGATATGGATCCCAGCACGCCAAGCCAAGCGAGAAGGCAATTTAATATGAACAACACTGTCATCTCAATTTAGGACAACAGCTAGGATGCCCTACAGGGCATTGCAACAGCTTCTGGAAGTGCACACCATAAGACATTCGCACTGTCTTAAGGCGGTAGGAAGCTGGTATTTCTAGTAAACAGTCAGACCAAGGATATTGGAGTGAGGGCAACATGGTCCTATCGGCCAGCATCTGTGTCAGTTTCTGTGGAGAATGGAGCTGAGGGATACTGTCTCCCTTCCCCCAAGCCCATCGCAGGCCGTGGACTCGGAGCCTCCTGTTCCCTGATAGACAAAGGCTGACTCTAAGTGAGACAGTGTAGACTTAGGTCTGAGGTTATTTCACAACAGAACAGGTCGACTTTAGGTTTTCGGTCTCGAATTTAATTGTCTGCCTTTGCTGCCAAACAAAAACAAATGGTTGCCTTTGTGACTGGCATCTCAACAACAGGCTGAATTAAAAAGAAATGCCTTTGTAAAACTCTAAGTGCTTTATATGCTGGTATGCACTTTAACAGTAGTTTCTATTTCATTTTCTCCACAATAAGGATGAGGCTGAACGCAACACATGTATTATTCTAAGATCGTTTATGTTAAAATATTATCTTTGACAAGGGCTCCCATGGTAAGTCAGCTGCATGCAGAACGTTCAAAAACTGTAAATAAGTGCATTTTTGTATAATATGGATGGTTTTTATTTGCAGTATGTACTGATCCATCTGTTTAAGTCCATTCTTAACCACACTGAGAAGGATCCTTGCGTAGATTAATAAGAACTATATTTTACATGTGTGGTGGTTTGAATGGGAAGTGTCCCCCACAGGCTCAGGCATCTGACACTTGGTCTCCAGTTGGTGGCACTGTCTGGGTAGGCGCCGCCTTGCAGGAGGAGCTACATCACTAGGGGGTGGGCTCTGAGAGGTATGGGGCCCACCACCCTGACAGCTTGCTCTCTGCTTTGGGTTTGTGATTGGATGTGTGATCTCTCAGCACCCTGTTCCTACCACCGTGCCTGCCCCTTGCTGACATTCCCAGCCAACCCCTCCTTTGCCACGACTCTATCCCTGGGGAACTGTATGCAAATAAACTCTAACTAACACGTCATGTAATAAAAGTAAAATCACATTTCCTTGACAAAATATGTACGCATGCACACGCGCATGCACGCACGCACGCACATGCACGCACGCACGCACACACACACGCACTAATTGAGTCACACTCATTGCCATTCTCGCCATGGTCATGTTTTTCAGCAGACACATTGTGACACGCCCCCACTAGTCCTATTACCATGAACCACCACAGGACTAACTATGCGAAGAGGGATGGGGTCTGACATTGCACTGTTTCTGGATGTCCTTGCAGCTATACCTTCTAGGTGGTGGAAATGGCACTCTTCTGTTTTTCATGTCTTCAACGAGGTGCCAAAGTTTAAAACTCAACTCTGTGGTGATTAAGTACTTACTGTAAAATATGTTTTCCTCGTTTTCTCCCTTCTTTTTTAAAATCTTTGTGTGCATGTGGGTAGGTGTACGTGGTGTACATTCAAACGCGTGTGAGCACGTGTAGGCATGAACATGCATGTGTGGAGGTCAGAGGGCAAACTCAGGCGTTCTTAGTTGTCGTTGTTCACGACTGCCCTGCAAGGTTCTGGAGAGTCTCCTGTCTCTGCTTCCTGTGTGGCCATAGGAGCACTGGGGCTATGGGTCCTGGGGATTCGAACTCAGGACCTCGTGTTTGTGCAGCAAGCTCTTTAGCCACTGAGCCATCTCCTGAATATCCTTCTCTCTTCCACTTCTCGTCTACAAATATGATTTCTATAAAGATAGTTTTTGTTAATTTCTTTAACTATTATTGTTATTCTTTTTATTCCCACACAGTGAGTTGTGTTCAGTCTCTCCCACAAATTCCCAGACATGGGAAGTGTGAACCCTAATGCAACTATTCTGTGAGAGTCCTCTGCCCCCCATATTTGATACCCACCCCACCCCAGGTTGTGTTTTAAAGAGGTATGAATTCCTACACATAAACAAATATTTATAAAAGGAGCAGTTGTGAGCACATCATCATCATTTTTTAAAAATACAAAACGCTTTGTTTTCACTATTGTCCGCCCGTGGAAAGACATGGTAAACATGGCAGTTTGGGGGCACTGTGTGTCATTGTACTTCTAAAAGCTAGGTGGGGCTACCCGGGAGATGGCATCTGGCTGAGTCTTTAGTACCTACAGGGTGCCCTTTGGACACCAGACGCTTCCTTCTTCGCAGACAGAGTGGTTCAAGACTCAGGGTTCTCTGCGAGAAAAGCTTTGTTTGTGGACCCATCAGGAGGTGCCAGGTGGAACACTGTCCTCACAACTGTCCTTCCCCCAGACAACTGCAGCCCCTTTGTTCATATGTGCTGTGATGCGCCAGGAACATCAGCTCCGGGAGGTGAAGGGATGCATCTTCAAAGGACCCTTGGCGATCCGGGGCTTTCAAGATTATTGTAGCTTCACCTGCTGTCAGTGTACAGCATGAGAGTTTCCCTCTTGGGCTGGAACCTTCTACTCCTCCCAGACAAGTGGGCATAGCAGGATGGAGCCTGTCAGGCTGCAAGAACTGGCGGTGGTCCCCACATCTGTTTGATGTATGTAAGGAAGCATGATGGGAAATTCTAAAGTGTGTTTTTCTTTTAAAAACACACACGCATGCACACACACTTCAAAACATCACACATGTTTGTTTTAGTTTGATTTTCTTTCTATCCTGCTCAAGTAAATGATATTTCAATCCCTAAGTGTGAAATGAGACTTTGGAGTCATGGTGTGTGTGTGTGTGTGTGTGTGTGTGTGTGTGTGTGTGTGTGTGTATGTGTGTGTACTGGGCTTACTGTGAGTCAGATAGGAAAAGGATCCATACATATAAACATAGATACACACATCACATACTATTTACATTCATGTGCATGCATGTGTGTGTATAGTAAAGCCACTTTTTAAAGACAAGGTGAGGGGCTAGGGATTCAACTCAGTGGTTAAGCGCACTTGGTACTCTTGCAGAGGTCCTGGGGCAGGGGTCCTGGGGCAGAGGTCCTGGGGCAGGGGTCCTGGGGCAGGGGCCCTGGGGCAGGGGTCCTGGGGCAGGGGCCCTGGGGCAGGGGTCCTGGGGCAGGGGTCCTGGGGCAGGGGTCCTGGGGCAGGGGTCCTGGGGCAGGTTCCTGCATATACACGGCAGCTCATGACTGTCTGCAACCCCAGGTCCAGGGCATCCAATACCCTCTTCTGGCCTCTGGGAGCATTGTGCCATGTGGTTGGGCCACTTACATGCAGACCAATTACAACAAGAACAAAATGTTCTTAATGGCAAGATGATTATAAGCCTTGCACAAAGATGCCACAGCATAAGAGCTGAGGCCCAAGTGGATCTCTGAGCCAGGTGTGACCTTACTCTGGACCTGGGTCCCTTTTTCACAGGCCCTGTAGACATCCTTCCCTTAGGCTGGCCTTCCCTTCAGAGGGCTGCGTTCCCATTTCTGCTTTCTGCTTTGTTCCCCAACTGCTGCAAAACGAGGACCCACAGGCCAGGAGCTGGAAGCTGACCTGGATTTCTGCACAGCTGCTCCTCTTCTGTGCGCAGTCTAGTGGAACAAGCCCGGGATGCCCAGACTCATCTTTTCCTCCCGAAAGATTACAAGGAGGCAAGCATGTTAAAATTAGTGACAAGAGCCTTGGTCCTCAGAGCATCCAGAGGGGTATAACTGCCGGAAGGGAAGACAGCGTGGTATGCGCCTGTTACTGGCTCGGGGGCTCTTGGGGCCAATGAACGGTCTCACATTTTTCTCACACTGGTGAGTGACTTCCCTGCTTCTCAAGTCCCAGCTGAGGACATGTGAGCCTTGCAGATGTTTCCTTCTCTGTGTGAGAGGGAATCCAGCCATGTTTGATACAGACACCTCGGGAAACCTGCCGTTTGCACAATCATGGTGTCCTCTTAATGGAAGAGCTGAGTCCGCTTCCTCTGTGGAGGGAACGCTGACAAATTATTTACATGGGTGGAGCCCAGTCATAGTCCCGGAGCCCAACCCCATGTGGGGTGGAGTACTGGATAATTCAGGCTCTCCTCATGCTGCCTTGGACTTCAAAATCTCCCTCCTGCCATGGTATTTCTCCTACTCTTCCTGTCTGTCAGGGAGACACACGCAGATGAAGCAACTTGCCCCGGTCCACATAGATACAAAGTGACACAGCTTTAACTAAAGATGAGTGGGCCCATGTTGGGGGCTTTGTATTTACTTATTTACCTATTGTGTGTCACATACAGTAAAGGCAAGGCTAATAAAAACCAAAGCAATGACTCTCATGCCTGCTCCATTGCATTGCGTGGGGACATCAGCATCAAGAGCTAACTCGTCACCAGCTTTAACAGGTTTGGGAATTTTTATATGGTTTCAGATCATCTTATTCTAAACCAGATTTGAAATGGCCACATTGCCCATTAACATAAAAGTAGACAGCAAATGACATCAGGGCAGGAGGAAAATTGACTGCATAGTCATGTGAGATGAGATGAAAATTAGTTTCCACCCAGAACTTCTATCCTATCACTGATCACCTCTGAGACGTCCAGACACTGAAGCAATAATATGTATGTACATGTATATGTATATGTATATATATTGCTATATATATTATATATAATTCATCACCTAAGACCATTGTTTCATAACCATTGGCTATCTACAATGATCTCTGTAGACAATGCTGGAAGAAAGGCCAGCCATGTGCCAGATCTTGCAAGCACCCAGACTAGGACCAAGCTAGCACAATTGTTCTGCTTCCAATGCCAGGTAGGATCATGCGCTCCTCCACACATGCTCACGAGCACAGGTTAAAGGTGTAAAGAATGTCAGCATAGGTTTGGAAAAGGTGACACAAGTTCATACTAAGTCCCAATTGCTTCTGAGGTAGAGCTGGTTGACAAAAGGGTCCCTGCTCCCATCCCAGCTTCATACAATTCTCCCATCAATAAGCAGGCTCTTACATGCCACTCTCTGAAGACAGAATCGTCCTGTGATATGGCTAGGATAATGGGGTGAAACTGATACTTCATAGCTCTGGGGACCGTGCCTACCTCTGTCCTCTTGGATTCTCGTCCCTACCACGGGTGCCAGGTTGCCCTGCAGGAAGGGCCTCATGTGACAGACGAGCTAGGTCTCTTGTCCCTAGCTCACCTACTGACTGTCTAGCTTGGGACAACTGAAGCAAGCCAAGACCAAATCAGCAAGAGCAGAGTGGTCTAGCTGGACCAAAGACCTGGCAGTTAGAAACAGTTTGATTCCTAAATGTTGCTGGGGTTTTGTGATTGATACCTACAAAATGACTAGGGAAAGAGGTAGAGAAGTGAGAACGTCTGAGTGAATACAAGCTTCCGTCTGTGCATGAAGGAACACAGCACATCATAAACAGCTTCCTGGCAGCTGGGCTTGAGACAAAGCCACGCCTGTAGTGATGACTATTTTTTAAGTGGTGTCTTATGAAGGACATGGCCAGTGGGATGGTGGTGCATTTATTCCTGGGACCCAAAGATGTGGTGGTACCCACCGTAGTAAAAAGGACTCTGCAGATGGGGCTAGCGCTGCAGACTTCAGGATGGAGAGGTGATTTCTTTATTTGGGTAAATCCAATCTAATTTCACAGATCCTTCAAAGCAGAAACCCCTTCCTGCCTGGAGGGGGTGGGGTGGGTGAGCAGCAGTAAATGGCAGGGAGAGCGAACCTTACTGGCCTTGTACATGGAGGAAGGGATCGCAAGATGTAAGGCATTTATTAGAAGCTAGAAAAGAAATTCTTTATAGAGCCTTGAAGATGGACACAGCCCCGCCCACAATCCAATTTCAGGCCA
This sequence comes from Cricetiscus sungorus, assembly GCA_030556225.1. Taxonomy (NCBI): domain Eukaryota; kingdom Metazoa; phylum Chordata; class Mammalia; order Rodentia; family Cricetidae; genus Cricetiscus; species Cricetiscus sungorus. The sequence goes on along the minus strand of JANBXA010000738.1, from coordinate 5,617,972 downwards.
CCAAGAGCCACATGGAATTTCTAGCAAACCCAAATGTTACAGTAACAGGTTTGGGATAGCTTAAGTTTTCAAGTTTGTAAGAATTTTACAGCAATAACAAGAAATAAACATAGGCAACCTTTTTAAAGTGTGGCTTTTGATCGTAAGAACAACGTTCTGTTATTTGTGGGGTAAATGAATACAACTGAAGATAACCACAGTAAGTAAATTAACCCTAACTCAGAAGGACTTATGTGTGTGTTCTCTCTCACACATGGGGCCCAGGTTTCACCTGGATACAGAGGGTCATGTATGCTATGCAATGGTTAGTGCTGTCAGTTTGGTAGAGTCTAGGATGACCTGGGAAGGTCTGTGGGGACTATCCTAACTGCATTAAGTAGGTTGCCGAGACTGGTACCCTGTGGGCGGGGCCGTTCCTTCAGCGGGATCCTGGCTGGAACAGATGGACACAGGGAACAGAGTAGCTTGCATGCATTCATTACTGTCTCTCTCTCCCTCTGTAGATGCTCCATGACCGACTGCTTCAAGCCCGTGCACTCCTGACTCCCCCACGGTGCTGCACTGATGGCTGAGAGACAGCCTTTCTCCCTTTCGTAGAGTATTTTATTGCAGCCGTAGGAAGAGAATCTAACACAGCATACAGGACCTGGGAGTCGGGTTGAAACTGCTTGGCGGGGCTGTCCAACCTGTTGACATGGTGATGGAACACTGCCATCTACAAGTCTGTTAGGTGGCGGTCACAGCCGTCCTGGGCTGTATGTGGCCCACGGGTCACAGGTTGGGCATGTCTGGTAGGAGCACAAGGGGGATAAATGAGAGGGGAGGAAGGGGAGAAAAGTGAAGGCAGGGGCCTATGGGGAGTATGCTCAGTGTTAATGCATGCTTCTGTGAAGATGCCCTTATGTAGCATATACCATTCACAGTGACAACTATTGATTTTGTGATACAAAAGCATCCTTACATTTCAAATGGACAGAAGGGTCTGACTAACTTGATACTTTCCATTAAAAACCTGTCTTCCCAACATGTCACCAGACCCTGGGTGTGGCATAGTGTTAGAACACAGGCTTGCACATGGCCCAAACATGGAACTAAAACTGTACCTCACTGCTGACAAACATGGCTGTCTGGCATGGAGAGTACCCCACCTTAGGGACTGGATTCCCAGAGGCCCGGTAACGACAACGTGACACTCTAAGGAATGGAAACATAAAACGTTAGGCAATTGGAAATGGGGGTGGAGTGGGGGAGAGCGTGCTGAGTAATTTTATCTGGGATGCAGAATGAACGGCTTCTCGGGCAGCTGGAATGTTGTCAACTTTGAGTGGCATCTATAGACGGAGCAAATGTCTTGCCGTTGACATAATTAACAAAGTAAGCTCCTGGTTTCTGATCTGCACTTCTGGCTTGAACTGGCTAAGCTGCTGACTCATTCTGCAGACCCTGACTCTTCCTATCAGTCGCAATGGCCTCTGATGCTGTGTTGTCACAATGATTATCTGAGTCTGTCTTCATATTAAGTTTAAGATGGTTTAAGCCTAATCCTTTCCTGCTGAAAGGAGCCCTTGATTTCATGTTGGAAATTAAAGAGCAAACTGGACACCGAAGCTATTTTAAAAAGTGTCGCAAGGCTTTTATCATAGATTCCGCATTGGTTTTAGATAGTGTGGGGCGATTCTAGCCACTGTGCTGTGAGCTTCAGCGAGCATTGGGTTTACAATGAATGAGCAAGGGATGCATGCAAAGAGTCTCCAGAGCAGGCCTGACAACGAGGCTGGGCACTGAGCGGTCCTAGGAAGACAGTGATGCAAAGGACAGTACCAGGAGGAAAAGCAAATAGGAAAGCTAAAATCCTTGAAGGCCTGCTAAATGAACCCCAATCCCATGGGCCTCCCTAATTGTTCCCATTCTTCAAAACTTTGTATATACTTCAGTCACAGAAGCTGCAATTTAAATTACCTGAATGTGTTTCTGAAAGATTAACCAGAGATGCAGGCGAGATTATGGAAGGATTCATTGAATGCTTCCGAAGGCAATGGTGTGAAAATATGATGATAATATCATCCCTTGTAGATAGTGAACCAGGGATATATATATTTACTAGAGAGAAGTGAAACAACCAGCAAGAAAACAGGAAAAGTTAGACTGTGAGGAAGGAGAAGAGTTTCTCAGTTCTCAAAACCTAAATGGTATAGGAACCATGGAGTTCCCACATGGATACAATGTTTCAGCCTGTGTGGATACAATGTTTCAGCCCACAAGGATATACAATGTTTCAGCACTGGGATCTTTAAAGGCTACATACTGTTAAGATTATTACATTCTGGGCTAGAGATTTGGCTGAGGGGTTGTAGTGGCTGTTCTTCCAGAGGACCTAGGTTTAATTCCTGGAAGTTCATAATCATAGTCTCAGGGGATACAGCATCCTGTTCTGCTTTCTGTATGGGCTGCGTTCATGTGGTACATGGACATATACCCAAGCAAACCACTCATGCATCTAAACTAATAATTTTGAAATAATTGTTATACTCAATGCATCATATCAGAAATGCAACTATTTAAATCTACAATTTAAGTTCTACCCAAAGATTCTAAAAATTTTTTGGCTGTTATTTGACTATGGAATAATCAACGGATGTAACTGACAAAACTAAATAAATAAATAAATAAATAAATAAATAAATAAAATAAAAATTGACCCTAGGCAGGTCACTTTGATGATATCTCATATGATGGTATTGATACATGCATAAAAAGTGTTTCAGTTATATTGATGGCCCAACATACAGAATATCCAACACAGATCCAAAGATGAAATGAAAGATAGATGTTGTCTATTATCCAAGCCTTAGTACCATGTACCTCAGTGACTTCTGCTTAACCATATGGTAATCATATACCCACAGATAGGGTTTTTATAGGTCAGCTTCTCTCTAGCACCCCCTCCCACTAAAAATAAAAGCCAATTTCCCAAGTTCTCCTGGCATGGTCTGGTCCATTTCACAACATCATAGTGAAGATGAAAAAAAGATGTTTTGATGGCCAGTATCAGTTGTCAAGCTGACTATCACTGGCATGAACTAAAACCCAATATCATGCACACTTTTGTAAGGGATTTTCTTAATCAGAATATTTGAGTCGGGAAGACACATCCTAAATCTGGGCCACACCTTGTGGTTGCAGCCTAGATAAAAAGCCATGGAAGACAGACTCTTCTGCTTTTTGTCTGTTTGCCCTCAGTCTCATGGACAAGTCAGTGTATCCTGTTGCTGAGGTGTCCCATTACCAGTATTAGAACCAATTTCCATGGGATTCCAACCTAGACGGGAGATCAGTAGCTCTTGAGGAAACTTCCAGGACCCCAGCATCAGACTGGGGCTGGTGACACATTCAGTCCTGTGGACCAACAACTACCAGATTCTTGGCTTTCCCACTATGAGACAGCTGTTGTTGGACCAGCCAGACCACAGCTTATGATCCAGTCTCACAAATTTATTCATATATATATACATACATATATTATCATATATATCTATGCATTCATTCTATCATTCCTGTTCCTTTTGAGACCCTTAACTAACACAGCTGAGCATACATGGCTCCTGGGGACTGGTCCTGCTAACCCCACAGTCCAGCACATGTGTGTACAACTCATGTATGTGTGATGCTCAGCAAATTTCAGCCAGAGTCTTAGACAACTGCACCTTATTTACCCCACCAATTTCTTGAATACAAAGTGAAGTTGTCTATGAGTGTCTCTTATTCCCTTCCTTTCTCTTTGTTCTGTTAACCAATTCTGTATCTCCTGTGAAGCTTACAAGTCCTAATAACATTCTCAAATGTAACTTCGACAGAAGCCACATTGCCATGGGCCTGGTGTAAATTTAGTTTATTCAGTACCCAAACACAGGTATGCATGAATGTCAAATATGATTCTGAACCACATTTGTGTGCTTTTCTGTGATTTACACACTGTTTGAATGACTCTACCCACACAGAGTCCCTTTCTGAATTTGCGAGCTGGTATACGGGGAGAGATGCCTTTTAATTCACATCTCTCTCTCTCTCTCTCTCTCTCTCTCTCTCTCTCTATATATATATATATATATATATATATATATATATATACACACACACACACACACACACACACACACACAATTTATTAGAATGACTTACAGGCCATGGTTCAGCTAACCCAACAATGATGGATATGAATGAAAAGCCCAAGAACCCAGTACTGGCTCAGCCCATGGGGCTGGATGTCTTGTTGGAGCAGAAGCCTGAGGAAGTAGGTTCTAAAGTCAGTGAAGGATTTGCTGGTGAGGTGAAAGCAAGCAGGTAAGGAAGAAAAGTTCCCTTCTTCCGCGTCCTCATGGAGGCTTTCAGCAAAAGGTGTGGCCCAGATTAGGGCTGGGACTCCCAGCTGAAAAGATGTGCATTAAAGGTGTGTCTTCACATCTCAAAGATCGGGATCAGAGGTGGGTCTTACTACTTCAAATCGAGCGAAGATCTCTCCCAGGTGTGCTCTCCACTTTCGAGTTTCCGTTAATTCCAGATGTAGACAAGTTGGCAACTAAGAATGGCCATCATTAAGGGCATCCTTTAGAACCTGCTTAGAGGAGGCCAGGATGCTGCAAACTCAGGAGCCTGAAGAGTCTCCTCCCTTCAAGGTCTAATGCTCCTACTTAGGCCAAGTATTGCTACGCAGAGCGTCTGCCTCCCAGAGCAGAAGTCTCCCTTTTGCCCGTGCCATGGAGACGTGCCAGAGCCCTCAGGTGGGAGGTCCTGCATAGAAAGCCTCTTCTTTCCAGGCCAGCTTAGGCTACTCAGGACACTGTGGTCCCCTTAACACAATGCTGGCTTAAAATATTCCCCTTTCTCTGAGTCCCCCAAGACTCAGAATTAACTTGAATAAATTCTCCTAATCTGAGCCAGTGTTTTAGAAAGCTTTTAATACTCTAAATCACTTTGCACATACTAAGGGCTTAACGTTTACTTGTGATGGGGAAATACATGCATAGAAGGAGACTTTTCCAGGATTCTTTGGGGATAGGAGCTTTCATCTGTGACGTAGCAAAGTGACTTAGCAACTCAGAAAAATGAAAGGATTTATTCTAATAGGTATTTTCTAGCTGCCCCTTTAATTTACTAATAAATACATCCTGGCACAAGTATCTCCTGTTGGCACAGCTGTGGGAATGCATGGTGGCCCATTCTATGGAAGAGAGGCTGCCAGTTTACTGGGAGCCCCCAAATATAGAATTGGGTATTCCAGTGACAGCGGAAACAAGATAGGAACCCCAAAGCTCAAACTGATAGATATCCCAAGAGCACATCAGAGAAAGGGGGGGGGTCCTCTCAAACTACATCCACTTGTTGCATACAAATATGGTTCCACTGACATCAGGGCAACTAACACATCTGAAGTCTGAGACCTGAACATCACAGGAGAGGTTGCTACATGATATATTGGATTGAGACTTTAGCAAGGGCTGAGGTTAGACACTGAGTAACTTCCTGTCAGCTGCAGTAATTAATTGCCGCCTCAGGATATAGTGTAATTACCTCCTAAGTAGAGATAGCCGTTTGTCATGAATGATTAGGTGAAGCCTTACATGAAAGTTGGAAGGCTAGAGATGATGATTGATTTTGAATTAAGCAAAAACTGAGGGGAAAAAAAAAACCCAAAAAAAAAAAAGCCCCTCCAAAAAGAAAAAAACAAAAAAACTAAACAACAACAACAACAAAACCAAACTAAACCAATCAACCAACCAACCAACCAAACAAACAAACAAAAAAAACCCCATACAAATAAGACCTTTCTTACAACCCCATCCTGTGTGCCAAATGTCAAAGGTGTTCTTTTGATTGCTTTGTGCGTTTACCTTATGCGGCAGGAACTCTGTTTTGTGTTATTTGAATTGCTGCTTCTATGCGCACATGGACAGCGCAGACAGAATAACTGTAAGTTAGCTTGGGGCAGCTACTGCACTGGAGTAGTGCTACCTGGGACAGCTAGTGAGGGACATGCACCTGTCTACAGAGTGCATCTCCGTCTCTGTCCGCAACCAGAAGAGCCTTCTTCCTGTTCCTGTTAAACGCAGGCAGGAGTCTCCTCATCCAGTAGCTGACTTGGTGAGCAATTTAAGGTAGAAACTTCACTGAAAACGAAGACTGATGGTTGTGGCTGACCAGAGCACCTTCGTGAGCACACTTCCCAGCCGTGAGCACACTTCCCAGGCTGAGTAAGCGGAGCCCGTGCCAGCTGGTCTGCTCTGGTTACACCAGCATGGGTGAGTGAGAATGCTGAGGGTCACAGGGATAGACAAAACCTCACTGTGCAACTGAGGAGACTGAGGCACGAGTATTTACTTATGACCTCAAAACACCCGGATGGGGCAATGATGGATGCCTTTTGATATTCCTTTTTTTTTTTTTTTTTTTTAAGAGGATCTCATGCAGTCCAGTCTAACTTTAAATTTGCTAAGTACATGAGTACAACCTTGGACTTCTGATCCCTTTGGCCTCTGCCTCCTAAATGCTGGAATTATAGGTGTGGGTCTCCACCTGGAGTGCTAGGAATTCACCCAGCTCCATCCTCAACCTCAGGGTTCTTATTAAATTAACACTCTTCCTTTTCCTTTTCCTGTTCCTTCCTTCCTTCTTTCCTTCCCTCTTTCTCTTTTTTTTTCTTTTTTGTTTTTCAAGATAAAGAGTTTCTCTGTGTAGCTCAGGCTGTCCTGGAACTTGCTCTGTAGACCAGGCTGGCCTTGAACTCACAGAGATTCACCTGTCTCTGCCTTCCAGGTGCTGGGATTTAAGGTATGCACCACCATAGCCTGGCCACTTAAGAGTTTTCAAGTAACAGATTATCTAAACTTTCTTTCTCAACTAAACAGTGTCTGCTTTAAAATGAAAACAGCTTAGTTTAAAATGAGTTCACTTTGAAAGAGCCTGTCTGATGCATTCATTATTTTCTGGGGGGGGAAAAAAAAAGTACTTTCTGAACCAAGAAACATTTCTAAACACAGACACAGCTGACTTTTATCTCTAGCTGGAAATCTCTGCATGGGTTAAATGTTCTTTAGTAAATTTGCTGTGTGTGGAAAGTAGAGATTTCATTGCTTTCATTTTGATGACAAAGGCAAAGATCGTTTGGTAATAATTAATGCTAATCCCTCCGAGGACCAGCTTGTTTTGCATGGGATAGAAACACAACAACACAGAAACATTAACTTGCTTCCCTGGAGCAACCAAACAGCATTGGAGTGCAGTAGAGGCATCTTGCATCCAAGCCCCTTTAAGAATTTTGATTTTTTTCTGCACTGCCTTGGCCTCTTAGCCAGCACTTTTATTGGGCTTAGACAGTGTGTGTGAGTCTCTTGCTGTCCCTTACTCGGTGTCTCTCTAGACAACGGAGGAAAAGGGAGAAATGGAGGCAGCTTAGAAATACTTTTAAAAGTTAACTTGTTTAGCTCAATCCCAAAAGTATTATTTGCCCACTCAGACTTGTCCAAAATTGTCCAGGGAAATGAAATTTTATTTTTATATTTACTATTCCCACTGTTGGACAAACCTTCAACCACCAAGGCCCCAACTAAGTTCCTTTACCCTGTAGACTTCTCCTTCGAGGTACAAGGCTCTATACAATGACACGTGTGTTGGACACACTGGTAGACAAAGAACATGGGGACATCGCAGACTGATGTGATGGGGTAGCAGCGTGCTTACAAACAATGTGATGAGCACGACTGTGTCGTGCTCAGGGTGACGTGAGATGAGGCTGAGCGGGCCCAGACAGACTACTCTGGATCCCTGTGTGACCTAGTTCGGTACAATCACGTGTCACCATATGGATATGAGGTCCCAAGCACTTGTCCACTGTGGTTATGTGGCCATATCGTCTAGCTCAGTGCTACCCACACCGGTGACAGGCAGTGGATGTAAACAGAATGCATGAATGATTTCCCCTACAAGAGTTACTGATGTGTTTTAAATATAATAAATGATAGACTGACAACTTCCCTAGGGCACATTTGACATTAGAGTAGCGTAGTAGCTGAGAGCAGCTCCGTCTACACTGATTGCAGCAGCAGAAGAAATGATGAACTCCTAGGGCTTCTGTCAGAAATGTAAAGCAGGCGTGTTACTATTCCAAGTGCCACATGCGACGGCACAAGCGTAAGCTTTAGTCTGGGGCACGCGTGGCTCTACCTGGCTGAGCGGAGCATCTGCATGTGGAACGGAAACAAAGAGACCGGCAGAGGAAGCCGTCAGTCCCACTGAAGAGCCTGCTACAGCTGCCGCTCGGCTCCCGCTTTATTGGGACACTGGATGCTATTCTAGCTGCACAAATTCAGACGATGACTGAAGAGACACCTTAATGTGAGGGGCAAACGCTTACTCAGGGTAAGATTGGGAGCTGGGGGGAGGGGTAACGTTTCATGCCGGAGGACACACAGAGAGAAATGCGGATTCATGTGAGGAGAGACAGCACATGCATTGCTTAGCAGATACTCTGTCCTGTTAGAAAGGAGAAAGATGTAGCATCCCGCATGGAAGTTTTTTTTTTTTTTTCTGTATGATAACATTTAAAAAAGACTGGAAATCAGTAGACAGAATAAAGAACAGATGTGATACCAATGGACAACAGACCCTGCAGTGTCCACCTGCCCTTTTGTGTTTGGGAAAAGTCTCACCCGGGCGCCTGGGGGAGGCCATCTCGGCTGTCTTCATGGCTACCCACAGGGCCATGCAAAGCATTATTCTTCAGTGGGGTCTAATGATGTTGTTGACCTCTGCATGTGTTCCTAGCTGACACGCGGGCTTGGCATCTCTACAGACTGAAAGCGGCACTGCCGTCCCAGCTCCCGGGAGTAAATGAGTGGATGTTAGCGGGGACACAGTCTGCTTGAGTGCGCCTCTTTATTTTGGGCCTTGTCTCATTCCACGGAAACAGAATGTGGGTCTATAATTCATTTACTCAGAGATAAACAAGAAGACACTTTTTATGGCTGTTATAGCAACAACAGGCTCATAGATTATTATTGGCCACAACCCGAAGATGGTTTTGTTGATGACTAAAAGGTCCTTGTCCAATACCTGTCCCATTGCAGTTCTTCTTAGCAAATTAAGTCCTTCATTGGCCATTACGAGACGATAAAGGGACCAGGGAGCTGGCTTAGTTGCTCAAGCATGAGGCTGAAGGCTTTGGTTTCCAGTGTGCTCGGTAGGTCTCATGCAGTCCCAGCGCTTGAGAAGCAGAGACAGACAGACCCCCAGGGTGCGCTGGCCAGCCTAGGTTACTGAGTAAGCCCCCAGCCCCAAAGACAATGTCTCACAACAAGGTGAACAGCCTCTAGCTGAGGATTCCACAGACACATGCACCCACCCACCTACCCATGAACACACATCTAACGAGGGAGGGGGGATTTTTGTCTGGAGAGTAGGAAGCCCCTGGCCATGTGACTTAAATGGGTAAGGCACAGAGTCTCCACAGAAGGCGGTTTGTGCACTGATTTACTTAGTCCTGTTAATCAAGGACAGAAAGGTCTGGTATAGCAATGATCGGGGGCTATTAGGTTACTCAGAGTTCCTTCCTCTCTCAAGAATGGGACCAGCTGCCCCAAAGACGAACACTTGCCAAAAATCGGGCTGGAAGCGGCAAGTTATCTCCAGGGCTAGGCTGGAGCCCACGCCTATTCTACCAGTGACCAAAACCTGGTTGGGCTATGCAGCCCCTCTCCCCCCCCCCCCATGGGTGGAGGGGAGCAGGTCCATGTGGGCAGGGGATGTAAGTGAATGTTAGCAGTGGGGACTTCCTGTTGCTGGTTTCCTTAACTTTCTGGGATAACTGTGCCCTTGCTGGTGTCTGATTATATATCTATCAATGGCGTTCGTAACAGTGCTAGGGAAAGTAAAAGCCTCCCCAGTAAGTGGTTTTACTTAAATCATGTTTGTTATGGAAGTTTGGTGCCTTGGGGGATCTTACAGAAACAGCCTCTGGTTTCTTTAGAACAAGCTGAAAGTATACACACAGCCTCAAAACACCAATTTCGAGACCTTTTTATTTTTTTTAAATCTGTTAACATTCAATGTGTGAAGATGTTTTCCTCCACGAGAAGTGGATTCCTGGGTCAATAGATTCAGGGGAACAGAGATCTCATCTCTTTAATGCTGTCTTTCCACTCCAGCCTTTCTTCCTGATGAAATACCTCCTGCACTTTGCAGGGGCACAAAGCTGCCTATATAATGGCCCTGAAAGGGTCTTGCAGAAGCTTTCTTTGACTTAAGACGTATTTCTTTCCAAGTGGCAGCCATCTCCCGAATATAGCCTTTGCTATCATCTATCTCCCTGTTTGCATGGAAAGCTGCTTTCGGGAAGGGTCTAAAGACTGATGAATAAATAACTGCCGATTTCATGTCTGAGGGGCATCCATCCAGGGTACCTGACATTCTTTAAAGACTCAACAAGTGACATCTCATCTCATTTCTATACAGGACTGACACATACAATGAGTGGGCTCTGAGGCCTCTCTCCTTTTAACTCTTCCAAATGATTGGGCTGTGATAGCACAAAGGCCTCCTCACACAAAGAAGAAGCATGTTTCATATTCTTAGAGCTTGGATATGAAACTCCTATCTTGTAATTTGGTGAAGAATTCTTTCGTGAGGACATAGCTAGCTCCGTTTGAATCACACTTGTGGCAAATAATAGTCTGTGGCACCGTATACACAGGGCATGGCAATGTATACCTGCAATCCCAGTACTTGGGAGACAGAAGCAGGAGGAACAAAAGTTTAAGGTCATCATCTGCGACACGGCAAGTTCAAGACTAACCTGGCCCACATAGGACTCTGTCTTAAAACAAACAAACAAACAAACAAACAAACAAAAAACCCAAAATTCTTTAGGGACTGTGATAATCTATCAGCGGAGTAGATCATCTGTGAAGGTAGCTATAGGAATGGTTAAGGCAGTCTGTCTGAGGACAGGCCTTTTAAACACTAATACTGGAAAAGAACCTGAAGAAATAAGTAGGTTGATGATAAATTCCTGGGCTCTCTGTGGGTGCTATTATGGCTTTGCAAAGAAGAACCTGTGTCAGGGGCAATTCTATCTTCGTCCTCAAGAGTGTGGCAGACAGTGTGACTTGGGATAAGCAGGCATCCCGCGCGCCAGCTCCCGTTTCTACAAAGAGAAAGGAGGAAATTGCTTTCTTTGTGGGACCGTACGCCCACTTGACAAATGAATTCCTGGAGGGTATCAGGAGCTGTGCCTCCCTCAGAAACAGCTCCCTCCTCCATGATTCTTCCAGGCCAGTTCAATAGGGGGATGGAGTACATTTATTTTTGTGGGTGTTTCACCCCACGGGCTTGTAGGCTTGTTTTTAAAATTTTCCTCTTTACAAAACAAATCCACAAATCAAGTATAAAAGTAACAATCTAGTCAGGATACACGTTTCCACACAGCCAAGTGGGCCAGAGGCTGGTGCAGTAGACTCATGTCCCTGCCACAAATGCCTCCTATGTGATCTACGCTCTGGCTGAAGGAACAAACTGGCAGGGTCCTTGGCTCCACGGAAAGGCAAAGCAGAGTGGAAGGCCACATTTCTGCCACATTTCTGCCACAGTTCCTGGAGCAGATGAAAACTATGCTCATTTCTAGGGGTCTGGATGGAGCCTTTGCTGATGGATGATTTGCCAGCATGAGGAAGGTGCTCTCTTTGGTGCTGAGTTCTCGTCCAGAGGCGAGACCACAGAAGTGGGATTGCTAGGTGCTGACTTGGGGTTCTCGTTAGGCCTGACAAGGTAGTGTACACTGCTTTGCTGTCCTACATTGGCTCATGGGGTTTGGGGCACCGCGGGAGGTGGTCTCTAGCTTGTGGAAGGAGAGCTAGATACACAAGACACAGTAACGTAACACCGGGAAGCTGGAGGGTCTTGAGAGACAGGAGATTGCTGCATGGGCAAGGCCAACATGGGTGCCTTAGAGGGTCTCAGGCCAGTCTGGGCTACAAGGTGAGAGCGTGCCTTAAAGTAACAAATAAAAGCAACAAAATGTCAGTGAGAATATCCTACCCAGAACTCAGCCGTGTGTGCAAAGTAGCACTGGGATATATTTTCCTACAATTTAGGAATTACTTCCAACTATTTAAGAATGACACCAAAACCTTGAAACTCATTTACCTGCATCCCACTACCCAATCCCTCTGATGACATTGTTCACGGAGCTTATTTCCAGGATGTAAATCAAATCTCCTAGCAGACTTCACTCCTGACTTTCTTAGCTATGTCATTCAGTTAAACTGGCATGACAGGAACGTGTACTTGCTGGAGATCACAAGCTCCAAGGAATGCAGAGCTGGGCCCCCCTGCGTCCCTTACTCATGCTGAGAACGGCAGCCAGGTTTGTGGATGTGGTCTTCATACCTCAGCCTCTGCCAGTAAAAGGCAGACCCCTCCCCACCTATAAAACCCATGGGAAACACTCTTTCCGGATGGTGGGAGGGTCTGCCTAACTCAAGTACTTGTCAGGCTGCCTTCATCTATCTATGATTTTCCTTCTCTTTTTACAACTTAGGATTGGCAGAACAGTTGGATATAGTGTCACTGTGGGATAATGCCATGCATATGCTGTGGAATGACCAAGACAGAGTAGCTAGCTTTTGCATCTTCTGAAACTGACCATTTCCTTATGTTCAGAGCCTACAAACCCTTTCTTTTTTCATTCATTCATTCATTCATTCATTCTTTCTTTTCTTTTCTTTTTTTTTTTTTGGTTTTTCGAGACAGGGTTTCTCTGCGTAGCTTTCCTAGAACTCACTCTGTAGACCAGGCTGGCCTCCAACTCACAGAGACCGGCCTGCCTCTGCTTCCAGAGAGCTGGGATTAAGGGTGTGCGCCACCACTGCCTGGCTCCCTTCCTCTCTTTTGTTGCTACAAAACAGGGACTTAGTTATGAACTGCAGTCATTCTAGTGTGCTGTAGAACATTGCTTACATCATTGTCATTATCATTAGTGTATGTACACAGTGTGTGCATGTGTGTGTGTGTGTGTGTGTGTGTGTGTGTGTGTGTGAACATTTTAGGATTTGGCTTCCACTCCTTCTGCTGTGGTTCTGAGGTTTCTGACACCAGCGCTCAGGTCATCAGGCAGGCAAAGTGCTCCTTCCCACGGAGCTATCTCTCTCTCAGGTCCCATTGCCTGTATTTTTTTTTTTTTTTAACAAGTAACATTACTGAATTCTTTAGTATATATTTCAGACATTTAATTAAGGAAAATTATAGCTCATCCTCCCAGACAGTAGTCTTTTACGTTACAAAAGAATAAAATATTCTAGTTACGTGCTTGGAAACCTGTGCTGGAGGAGACTTTAAACTTCTAATAAAAACCTCCTCTGTCACCCTGCTCCTCGATGCCCAAACAGCCATTTTTAATGGTTAATAATAATCCGGATATTATTTTATACTTCTATGAGCATTGATTTTATTTTTTTACTTTTTTCGCTCAACTCTATGTCAACACTAAAGTTGGGACTTGATGAGTCCCCAGGGCAACAACGTAACTAGGTCAGCATGTTTGGGGTCCTCACAGTGCATGCAGAGGCAGGAGCTTTAATATGTTAAATCACATTTATTATCCGTGGGAAGATGTTTGAAGTGGATTGATATTATGCTTGGAACTTGAAGTGATTCTGATTTTCTTCTAACCATGGACAAGTGACCAAAAGTCAGAGATTCCCCCTAAGTTTGGATCCAGAGTGGATAAGGGTTCTCCCCAGGCAAAGAACAAAACTGTAAAGGTTTATTAAAAAAAAAAAAAAAGTTAAACAGAGAAATACTACCTGGCACAATGTTTGCACCTTTCGTGCACACTGTTTGCTCACATGAGGACAGACACATGTGTAACACGGAAGGGCCTTAAGAATACTGATACCAAGGGGGGGGCGACGGGGTGCGGTCCATGGCCCCATTTTTATGAAATACGCGGAGTGGTTAACTCACAGAGGCAGAAAGGAGGACGGAAGTGGTCAGGGGCTGCAGGGGTGAGGCTGGTGGTCAGGTGGACTTCCGTTTCTGATGAGGAGACGTTCGAGCAGGGAGTTGCTGTGTCGGGGCAACGCCGAGGATGTTTTCAGTGCTATCGGCTTGAGCATTTACAAGATCAGATAGACGTTCTTGTCATATATATATTTACCACAATAAAAATAAAGAGTGAGCGAGCAAAGAGCTCTGCTTAATGAGTGCGCTCTCTATATGAGACACCAGGCGGAGGAGTATAGAGTGAAATGCCTCAGCCAGGATGAGCATCAGGACCAGGAGGCCATCCGCTGTGCCCTGTGAGGGGGAAAGTAAATAAGCCCATGCAGAGGGAGGAATGCTGGAAGGTGCAGCCTAGGTAAGCAGGTAGGAGGGCTCAGCTCCCTCAGAGAACAGGAGAAAAGTCAGAGAGAACCCAGTGTGTCTGAGGGGATCTTACCAATAGAAGACAAAGGACTTAGGATAAGGGGCTGACAGTGTGGTTGGTACAACAATATGAACTGCAGCTGCCTGTGACCCCAAGAACCGCCAAGAACTTCCTGAGATGGAGAGAGGAGAGAGCCTAGCGCTCAGAATGCTGGGATTGGCAGACGACTCGGACCCACGTCTTGCGGTCATTTCCGGCTGGCTGGGCTGAAGTTAGAGCAGTGTGACCTTTCTTCTTGCTGTGTAGAAGCGAGTTGTTCAAATATGAAAGTAAAACCGAATATTTAAATAGCACAGTTCCTGTGTGATGGTCATGATATCTGACACTGTTTGATGAGATATACATCCACCCTATGAAAATATTCCCCACAACTCATCTTCTCTTATGACATCCATTTAATAGACTCTTCAATGGGTTACCACACACAATCGTGAAAACACATCTAATCTTCCTTATTCGATCTTAATCCCATAAAAATATGTCAATAGCAGCTTTAGAATGAAAAGAATTTTTACTATAAAAATATTTCCCAAGAAGTGCTGTTGAGCCCTGAGCCAGAACCAGCAACAGGATGTCACGACTCGTGTACCAATTACCCATTAGAACAGGCTCTCTCTGCAGCAGACAGATGCTATTACAGAGAACCACACTGGCCCAAGTGCGTCAACACAGAGTGCCCAGCCCCAAATGGCACCTACAACATTATCCGTACACCCACGGTTCAGGGAATACGATGAATGGAGGGATGGAAAATATGACGGGGAGAGGACCACGGTGGGTGGTGATTACAAGTGTCTTCTGGGTATGACCGGGATGGTGGTACCCATGAACTCTTAACAGGTATAATTGCCTGCATAAGACCACACGGGTCAATAGTCCAGCATGGATGCAGGCAAATGGCTAACAAGCCCCCATCTCTAGTTGAAGAGTTACAGGTTGTCCATGACTTCCAAGGGAGGGTCAACTATCTTCAGTGACAAGTTCCCCGAATAGACTGAGCATGCCCAAGTGGTCACCCCTACATCCATATCATCAACGCTGATTAGATTTGATACACACACATATAAACACACACACACACACACACACACACACACACACACACACGCATATACACATACACATATACACACACACACCTACATGCACACACACATGCATACAACCATAAAATCACAGGAGAACATGAATTAGAAACGGGGATGTGAGGGAGGCATGGGGAAAGTTGGAGGTGGGAGGAAGTGGCAGATAAAATTAAAATTCCTTGTTCAAATATGAAATTCTAAAGAAAAAGTACCAAAAATACATGTGAGACAAACATAGCATATGATTTGAAAATCATTTATCAGTTCTCCACAATGTGGAAAACACACCGGCCCACTGTCTTTGAAGCTGAGATCTCACAAGCTCATTATAGCTAGTGGTATGCCATTTAGCACTGTGCATTAGAAATATGAAGGGAATTATTTGAATCTCAAGTTGTTTCATGAAACATCTGCCTTGGAAAATGCAGCACACAGGAGGTGGCTCCTGGGCTGCGGAGCTGAGAAGAGGCACTCGCAGCACCCACTCATACAAAAAACTGCGTGCTTGCGTATCTAAGACTTCTAATCCGATGGAAAGTGACATTCTTTGTTCCAGTTTGACTTGTGCCTGATAGTTATGTGACCATACATCTACTTATGTGATAGTTACGTGATCTTATGTCTAGCTACACGACAGCACTCCATTTCCAGACCTGAAAGAAAAGCTAGATGGGGTTACGTTGCTTCTGGGACACGTGAGGTCGGAAGGGACGCCACAGTTGGAACAGGTGTCAGATTGTGGACCAGGCTGGCCTTGAACTCTCTGCGTAACTCAAGATGACCCTGAACTTCTGATCCCTTAGTCTCCATCTGCCAAGCTTTGGGATTACAGACGTGTACCATCACCTCCGGCTTCACGTGGTGCCCGTGCTTCAGCTCAGGCTTTCATGCGTGTAGCCTGGCCAACCGGGCTACAACCCCAGCTAAGATGGGCTTTGGAATGAGGGCAAAGTCATAGTTCCCAGACATGTTAGTGCTTTCAAGCACCATCCAAATAAGCCCACAAATTCAACAGTGTCTTGAGTGGAGTCTGTTCTGGACTGCGGTGAGCTCTCTGAGTTCACAGAGCTAGCCAGGGGTGGTGGTGGTGGGGTCTTCGGTCCATTTGCGACCACACTGACTCCTAACACACGAATCAGAGACCGGGGCCTTAACATTATGAAAGGATAAAATTACTCACACTTGTGTTAGCTCTTGGTTGCTGTGAAAAAACGCAGGAGAAAGGAGAGTCTAATGGCAGAAAGGGTTCTTATTTTGGCTGACCACAGATGCACTTCTGGGCACCGAGTGGAGAGAATCAGGTTACCTCAGGGAAGGAAGGGGGAGGAGGGTTGACCCGGAAACAAGCCCATCCCCTTAAAGAGATGCCTTCAGGGACTTCCTTCCTGCAACAGTGTCCACTTCTGAGGCCCCAATCAGGTAAGAAATCGTCTACTGATGTGGCTTGTGTCTTTCCACCCAAGCATCCCAGCAGCCACCCTAGCTGGGGACCGACCGAGCCTTCAGCACAGGAGTCATATCCAAGCAAAGCAACACTTCGCTTTAGTTAAACAAAAACTGACTAGAGACCAGTGGAATGGCCAGACCTGTGCTGGATTATAAAAGTATGCACTTCAGATCACAGAACACCATCTTTCGAGGAACATTCGTCAACTGACAAACTCTTTGCAGAGGAATGGTATTCAGGAACTGGCTTGTGCATTTGTGAACGGTCTCTTTAATTAAAACAAACACTCCCCAGAGCTTTCTATCTTGGCACTCCAAGCTGTCTCTCAGGCACAAAGTCTAGCAAGACTTACTTCCAATCTGCCAATGAGCCAGTCTTAAAGTTGGAATTAGATTTTTGGACACATGTCAAATAAACAAAGAATGCATATTTTTTTGACATGTTCTAGCATCGATTTTCTTTCAGAAATGCTTTTGATGAGAAGTGTTTTATAGATTAAAAATTAACATATCAACACGGAATGGTTCTGCCTGTGATGTGTTTGTAGGTTCAGGCTATTATGGCAAGCGGGGTATAGCAGAGCCTGAGTCCCATGCTCATTGCCCATGCTTAGACTTCCTGAGGGATGCTTATCTGTCTGCTGTCTCCTTGAATACATCATGGTGTAAGCCACATGCATTTGGAGTCCAGTCCTTTAAGGAAGAACTAATGCAATACAGTTGAAATATTTCATTGTAATTAATGTATTTTCCTAAAATTAAAACTAAGATTTCCTTAAAGAGCATCAGTGGAAACCAGGCATGGTTGTCCATGCCTATGGTCCTAGTGAGGCCTTCCTTGGTTAAATACTGAGTTTAA
Organism: Cricetiscus sungorus; assembly: GCA_030556225.1. NCBI lineage: Eukaryota > Metazoa > Chordata > Mammalia > Rodentia > Cricetidae > Cricetiscus > Cricetiscus sungorus. The sequence continues at coordinate 5,600,109 of JANBXA010000738.1, read as the reverse complement.
GGCCAACCAGGGCTATATAAGAGCCTGTCTTCCAACCCAAGCTGTGCCAGAAAGAAAATAAACAGAAGAAAGAGCAAAGAGAACAGTTCCCCTTGTCCTTGTATTAGTAGACACTGGCCGTCTGCTTGCTTTTCAGAGTGACATATTGATAAAGAGCTCTCTATCTTAGTGGCTAATTTAAACTGTAGTCCAATCATAATTTAAATCTTTGCATCTTCACCGACTCCTTTCCTATAGAAAGACTGAAAAGAAGGCTCGCTCTTCTCATCTCGCTAAACCCCCCCCCCCCATAACACCGTTAGTGCCACTGGTACTGAGAAATTCGCAGTCACCGTTTCCCACATGGATACAGCAGAGGCATACTCTATGTTTTATAACGTCAGCTACTCATTGTCAAGATCTGCTCTGAGGGAAGTAGTTAAAGTGTGACTAGAGGCAGGCGCAGCTGCTAAGCCAATGGAAAACAACAATCACGTGCACAGAGACCCTTGTTAGACTGTGCTGGGTAATGCTCAGTGCTCACCTGGTGAGCTCAGTGACGGAAAGCAGAGGGCATCAGGGAATCTCAAGTTCCAAAGGACACAGACATGCGTTTGGACAATGGAGTCTACATGCTGATATTGCCATCTGTGTTGGAGAAGGCCGAGTGAATCAGAACACCCGAGTCTGGTTTCTTTTGATGGAAACTGTACCCATACCCGGTACCTTGCACTCAATGGAGGTCAAATGACTAGCTGAGTAACACCGTTGCTGGCCGGGAGCTCAGCGCACATGCACAGGAGGTTCCCCTGTGAAAATGGGGCTGGGGTACACAGCGATGCATCCCTACTTAATTTGCAAGTCCCGTGCCTCGAACCGCAGTGAAAACAAATGACATCACTCCCAAGAATTAGTCAGGGAAAGGAAGTTTTCTCAAGGCTAAAATAATGGGTCTAGGATGCAGACCTCTGCTTGACTCAGGGTAGGTTACAGACGATGTGGAAGAGTGGGGGAGGGGGGGATGAGTGTTCTGAAGGCAATTTTCCTTGAATACCAAGTCGTTTGGGTAGGTGTTCAGCGAACACTGACAAAACCTTTGATGATTGTCATTACTGTTCTACTGCTGTGAGGGGACACCTTGACCAAGACAACTTGTAAAAGAAAGCATTTAAAATTGGGGGCTCGGTTACAGTTTCCAAGAGTATTTCAACTGGATTATTGTCCTTTCGTGCAAGTTGGAGATCTGAAGCAAAGGGGGAGGGGGAGGAGGTCAATCTGTGCCTGCCAAGAAGACAAAACTATGGCAACCAGTGGAAGCTGGAGAGAATGGAAAGACTACAGTATGTCAGGCAGGCAGGAGGGAGAGGGGAGGGAATGGGGGAGGGAGGGGAAGGAATGGGGGAAGGGAGAGGGAAGGGGAGAGAAGGGAGAGGTGAGGGAGGGGAAGGGAGAGGGGAGGGAGGGAATGGGGGAGGGTGGGGGAGGGGGAAGTCAGGAGCAGCCTTTGTAAACCCATTTTTCCTTTGTTCTCTTTTCAACTTCACACTGCCAAGTGGCAGTCGTTTAAAATACACGCATGGGCTCTCCACTTGAGGGTAGGATGGATCTCATGAGTAGACTCAAGTTCAAGTGATGGCACATGACTTAGAGAAGTAGGTCCCACAGGTGCTGTGGGTCCTCTCTGCTCTCTTATTTGAGTCACGTGCTCAGGGAAAAGGTAGCTGCCATCTTGGAGACAAATAGCTAGGAACACGTCCCTGTGGTGAGGGGCCATGCCTTCCGGCAACAGCCAAGGAGGAACTGAGGTCTCTCTCCTCCAGACATGTGGATGGAGTAGGCATCCTACGCAGATCTCCCCACTTGAGTCAAGCTCTTGGACAGATGATCACAGCTGGGCTGTAACCTCATGGGACCACCCAGCCCAAGTTTTCATTGGTGACTCCGGACCCTTAGGAGCTCTGGGACATAGTAAATGTCATGAGAAATGAAGACATTTGAGGCTCCTTGTTCTATATCACCAGCTAATGAATACAACCCAACAAATTTACTCCCATAAACAATGAAATGGAACAAGTAAAATTAAAATGAAACTCATATTACCAGGACTCCAAAGGTCAAAGAGATGCCCGAATATAGCCACCTTCTTTGAGGTAACGTAATCCAAAGATGTTGAAACCATTCAAATGATCTCCAGAGCAATTTCCTGGGCCAGTGAAATAGTTCAGTGGGCAAAGGCACTTGCCACCAAGTCTGATGTGGCAGCCCAGAGCCCACAGTTGAAGGAGAAAACTGACTCCCACAATTTGTCCTCAGATTTCATCCATACATCCAATAAGTAAATTTAATAAAAAAAATTTAGAAAGTAATTCTTCCCCATGATTTGGAATTTAAATACACAGGCTACTTATGACATCACACTGTATAAAAGAAATAAAACAACAACAATAACAAAAAAACCACAACCCAAATATTCAAATATGTCACGAATGTCTCCAAAACAGAAAATTACTTAAGTCCTTCAGAGGAGTAAGGGACAGTGTAAAACAAAAACAAAAACAAAAACAAAAAAAAACAAACAACAAAACAAGCCAAAGAAATTGCCCACCTCATGAATAACAGTAAAATTCAACTTTGTAGATAGAAACAACCCTATGACAACAGCAGGCAGACATATGAAGTTAGTTATCAGCCTAAAACGATTGTAACTCACTTGAAAAGGAAATATTTGACAAGATTCCCGATCCTTGAGTGTGGGCCAGCTAGGGATACTCGCAATCAGCGTAGACTACACAGGGACCACAGAGACTACGGCTGGGGAGCGTGGCTTGACCTCCATGCTTGGATTTGCACGAGGTCAGCGAACATTCCTTGCTCCCATTCTCACACAACTATGATTACTAACCCAGACGCAACTTTTGCTTGTTGGTTTTCCTTTTGGGCACCATGGCATCTAATTCCTATTTCAACGTCTCCTTCCTCTGTTGCACAGCCCTAGCTTTGTGAGCCGCAGCAGAGGACACACAGCGGGCTTCACTTAGAGCAATGGATGCTTGCTCACGTGTAGGCGGAGTTTTGCGTCGAGACCCACTTGTCCCCACAGTCGCTCCAAAATGATCACACAGAGACTTATTATTAGTTATAAATGCTTGGCTGATGGACCGGGCTTGTCGCAAGCTAACTCTTACATTTTAAATCAACCCATTTACTTATCTACGCGCTGCCACGTGGCAGCACCTTTCAGCAAGGCAAGTTCATCTCTGCTTCTTTCCGCCGAGTCTCCAGGAGACCCCTCAGGCTCCTCCCTTCTTTTTCCCAGCATTCTCTTTGTGTGCGCAAGCCCCGCCTAACCCCTACCTTTCCACCCGTTGGCCAGACAGCTTCTTTACTAAAACCAATCACTGTCACATATATTCATACAGTCTACACAAATGACTTAACCAAGAGTTAGGCCTTCGAGCTAGGACTCTGCTAACCGCACCCTCTTCCGGAGAGCTCCCCATGAATCTGCAATCCTAACAGACATGTTTCCCATCGAAATTCAATAGCATCTCAGAAGAGAGCACACATCTTTTGTCTTACTCAGCCTGTTTGGGATTTAATATCAGCATCTGCATCCATTCGTCACGTGAACCTGTGAGCGTTTGGGGACTGGAGCACCCCTTGATGGATGGAGGTATGTGGGATCTGCTCAGCTTTGACCTTTTCTCTTCCTCACTCTGCTTCCCTAACGGGCAGCATCAGCACCACTTATTTCATCCCAGAGCGCTTTTACACCACGGACGCACTTGAGTTTCTCTTTGAGTTTTCCTCGTATTTCTGGAAATGCCGAGGCAAACGGTATTTCTAAACAGCCAGGGTGGGAAACTCCCTCCCTCCTTCGCTTTTGCTTTATGCATCTGAGGAGACTTTCCCCCTGCATCAGCAGGATGCGGCAAGGAAAGTGTAAGTGTCTGACAGGGGTGGGGCGGTGTTCATCGAATCTTAGAATACACACCCCAACAAACAGATCAGAAAACCTTCACACGACTCCTTTCGAAATTAACACAAACGTTTTCATAGCTGGAGTCTGACACGGCAATGAAGTTTTGTTTTCTTCTTTCTGTTCAAATAGGTCTGAGCCCAAAAGGAAAATGCAAATGATCCTGGCACGTCCCATAGAGCAAAGGAACACACTTCCAGGCGTCCTGGGTGTGGTCAGTACTCACCCCGCAGCCCAGGCCGTTGCCCCCTTCACAGGTCACTTTCCTCTGGTCCTGTTCAGGCAGCAGCCCAGCTCCACAGCCAGGACGGGGGCACAGCACGCCACCCATCTGCAGCACACACTCCTCAGCACCGTACTGCTGGTACCTATTGTACTGGGACAAACGGAAGGCAAGGTGAGCTTCGCGTGGCGCCCAGATCCTAGGAGGTGAGTTGTCTCTGCTGATGAACGCTGGGATTGCATCCTCAACTGGATTCCATAAGGGACTCAAAACCAAGATGAATTAGTTTACGGCCACGCATGGTGGCCAATGCCTGTGATTCCAACTCTGGGGGTGGGGGTGGGGGTAGATGCAGGAGGATTGGGACCTTGAGGCTAGCCTGGGATATAAGAGACTTTTCCTGAAAACCACAGGAAAAAAAGTGAAGTATTTATTTTACTTTTTTTTTTCTTTAGAAAACAGATTTTCCCCATAAATCTAGTGTTCAGTGACACTGCAGCCACAGAATGGATTTCATATAACTTCTAGGTAATCTGTCTTATACTGAATGGTGGATATTATCCATCTTTAAAGGTGATCCATATTTTTCCATTAGAGATTCGATGCAGCTTTATAATCATTTAGAAATACACCCCCCACAGTTGCTGACCAGCTACAAGCTGACAGTGGCTTGAAGAAGAGGCTGTCTCCACAGAGCGGTCTCCTGTCCCATTGTGTACCCTTTGTCCCAGCTTCGTTAGAACACAGTAGGTCGAGCTGCCACAGAGCACACCGTTACCTCCAGCCCTGAACTATGGTGTCTGTAACTGCTACTCCAACCCCATCCTCACCCTAGGCAGCCTCAAGACCTGCAGGAGAGAACTCAGGCCAGCTCAGGGGCGGGAACGAGAGGCGGGAGCAGAAGCACAGACCCTGGCGCTCCGGGATTGCTTCCTCCGGCTCCAGCTTGTTCAGCAACTTTTCATACATAGCCCTGGCCCACCTGCCTCTTGGTGCCACCTCTCATCCCTAGGTGCTCTGGGTGCCCTTACACCAATTAGCAATTTTTAAAAATGCAACACAGACACGCCCATAGGTCCTCAGCTGAGGCTCCTTCTTCTTAGGTGACTCTGCTTTGTGTCAAGTTGACAAAAACTAATGAGTGCTTGTTAGTTATACAACTACAACACCTGGAATGTGTACTCCTGACGTCTCGTCTGAGCTCTGGTCCCTATAGTGGTGTCCTCAGCTAATGTTCGGAATCTGCAGCTCCGTGGGAGCATGGGACTTCTACGTTACCGTTCTGACATTATCCGATCATTTCAGCTTCTAGCCTAGATCACTGGAGGGGTTATTAACCGATTTATGCAACCTTTGCCGAGAGCCCGCCTTGTGCCCATCAGATGCTCCCGAGAGTCCAGTTTGAGGATGGAGCACTGAGCAAAGCCGAGCGAGGGGGATGGGAAAGAAAAGGAGAGGCTCTGGGTAAGGCCATCACCATGACTGTAAGCAGTGGCGGAGAAAAGCCCAACAGACAAGGCACACTTAAGCAGGTGTCTGAGGGAGATGTGTAAGCCCGTGGCTCCTCGCGGGGGAGCTCCGCAGCCAGAACATAGCCAGAACAGCGGGTGGTAGGAAGGTCCTGAGGCCACATAGACTTGGCTGGTGTGAAGGATGCTTGTGGGAGCTGAGGGACTGAGGCTGAGCGAGCCAGTATATATGACAGACAGAGAAGGTGGAAGGGTCACGGGGACCATTGACGTTTGGGTCCCTGGTGGCTGTTGTAAGAACTCTGGCTGTTTCTCTAAAAGATACAGGAGCCCTTGGGGAGCTCTGAACAGAGGAGTGGTATGACTTGACTGATGTCTTAAAGGCATCTGTCTGACTGATACTCTCAAGACAGACTCCAAAGGGCACAAAGGATGCAGGAAGCAGAGATGCCTGCCTGAGCTCTTTCTGGCAGCCGGTGTGAGTGATGATGTCGGCCTGAACCAGAGGGGTGGCATGGAGGTGGGACCAGTGGCTAAATCTGGATACACTGAAAGGTAGAAGCTGTAGAATTTTCAGGCAGACTGCTTGGCTGATATTAGAGACAAGGAGGAGTCGAGTTTGAGTGTGATTTATTTCCCTTAGAAGATGGGGTGGGAGGGATATATATTGGAATGAAGCATAGGGTGCGTGTGCTTGTGTGTGTGTGTGCATGTGTGTGTGCGTTCGTGTGTGTGTGTGTGTGTGCTTGTGTGTGTGTGTGTGTGCCTGTGTGCGTGCTGTGCGTGTGTGTGTGTGTGTGTGTGTGTGTGTGTGTGTGTGTGTGTGTGTGTGTGTGTGTGTGTTGGGAGTACAAAAGGTGTCACCACTTCCATCAAGCTTATGTTCAATTACACCACCTCATACACAAGTAAGTGGGGAAGTTGAGTTGCTTGGGGAATGGCTTAATTAACTTGAAGCTGTAGGTTGTGGATACACATTTAAAGTTATCAGGCCTCTCCTGCTTTCTTAATTTCTTGACCCAATGAAGCAAGGCAGGAGACCTGGACAGATCCCTTCATGCACATGCTAGTGACCTCTACACACAGCGGTGTGCCCCGGAAAAGGTGTCTTCCCGACACCTAAGAGCACACATGATAAGCAGGGGTTCATGGGAGAGATTTTCATGATGTTTTCTGAACAACATCATAAGCTATGTAATTATTAGTGTAGGAAACGAAGGCATTTAATTGAGAGGCTGTACGGTTTATATAATGGAAAGAGTGCTTATCTTCTCTCTCTCCCCATATATATGACAAGGACTTTACAAACGAGCCATCTCAGCCTGCCATGTTGATGAGAAAGACCCTCCTCACACTGCAGCCACGCTGGCCTTGAACTTGAGGTGGTTCTCCTGCCTCCACTTCCCAAATTCGGGGAAGGGGTGGTTACAGGTACTAGTTAGCCCCCAGTTTTGTGACCCCGCGTTTCTAACTAGATAGCCTCCATCCTCTCTGCCTTCCTAATCTAGGCATATTTTTCCTTAGTGAGGGGCTTTGCCATGAGGAGAAACCTTGGCTGATTAGAGTTTGTGAGACGGGCGAGTCCAGTCCCTTAGAAGTGACCTACAGACCCTCTACATCCATTCTGTATCTTTTTGTACGGCTCTGTACTGGGAACTCGGGGAGCTGCGTTACCAATAGGCTGTACACACTGTAAAAATAGAATGAGTTAGTGGACTCTATTAAGTACCATTAATTCAAGAATTCTAATAAAATAATAGCAATGGGAATTACTATCAGTGATTTAGGATGGTTTCACCTATACAAGTAAGTTTTAAAGTAATTCTTATTAATTGGAGGTGCTATTCAGTGGCAGAGCATTTGACTAGCATGCATAGTATTCTGGGTTTCATTCTTAACAACAGCAACAACACACACACAGTAACTGGTGATCTTCGCTTCATTTAAACACTGCATACTCAGCTCGTTCCTTATTAAACAGTTTCACTGCTACGATCACGGGACGATGGCTTTTTCCAAGGGAGTGTTGTCCTATGGACAAAGGCTGACAGCACAGCAGAGTGACTCAGATGCCAGTGGTGTATGCAAAGCTAAAGCCCCTCTTTCTGTCCACCAACTGAAAAGCGTGACTGTTACCTTACTTCCAATAAACTCAAGAGTACTGGATGCACATTTGTGATTTCTAGTGATTAGAAATTATGCATGGTACTTGAGTTGCCAATTGAGGGCATATTTGTGCCTGTGTGCAGTGTCACATGCACACAGAAGCCAGGGGACACTGGCTGGTTGCTCTATCATGCTACGTTTTGTTTGCCTGAGACCGGGTCTCTTACTGAGCCTGGCGCTTACCAGGCTGACTAGGTGGCTTATTTGTCTTCTGGTCTCCCTCACCTCATGCCCGGTGTTACAGGTGCTTCCAGAAACGCTTAGGTTTTAGGGGTTTCTGGGGATCTGAACTCGGGTCTACATGTTGCTCAACAAGCATTCTCCCTCACTGAACCATCTCCCCAGCCCAGAAAATGCATGTACTGCACTATGAAATTTATGAGACAAACTTTTGACCTAGAACTAACAATGTGATAGTATTTGAAGAAAGCTTAATGCCCCAAGGAAATAGTTTAGACGTGCAATTAGCAAACAGCCTGGTTTCGTTTCTTTCAAGATATGACCCACATTTCCACAGGCCCATTTTAACTCCTCAGGGGCATGACAAACAAATTTTATTGCGAGTACACCACTTTAAACTTCATAAAGAATACAGACAAATAAGTGTTAAGTGGAGTGGAATATCTATATTTACCTCAGTACCAAATCATGGTAATGGATAAATGGATCACAATGGCAAAACCAACTATTCATCAACAGCACTTGCATTATTCCCTTATTCCCACGGGCGCTATTTTTATTTTTATTTTTATTTTTATTTTTATTTATTTATTTATTTATTTATTTATTTATTTATTTATTTATTTTTGTGAGACAGGGTTTCTCCTGGAACTAGCTCTTGAGGACCAGCCAGGCTGGTCTCGAACTCACAGAGATCCACCTGCCCAGCTATTTTTACTTTCCAATGTGGAATATCACACTATAAACAGACCTGATTTGCAGGAGTGTGATTACAACGTAGCATAGACTAGGTCTAAGAAAACCAGTTTTAAAGTAAACTCCAAAGCAATGAATTAGCCCCAAATCACTTACTGTTGGCGTGTGTGTGTGTGTGTGTGTGTGTGTGTGTGTGTGTGTGTGTGTGTGTGTGTGTGTGCATAATACTATTGCACTGGCAAACTGTTATTCGAGCTTAGGCTAAACCAGTTTGTGAATTTCCAGAATGATTTTGTAAGTGAATAGCTCACAGGTAACTGGTATCTCACTTCCCCTGTTGTGAAAACACCTGGAGAAAAGCAACTGGGGAGGGAAGGTTTGAGGCGGCAGGAGCTTGAAGCAGCCGATCATTTTGTGGCCACAGCAGGAAGAGGAGAGCAGTGAGAGCTGGTGCTCAGCCTAGGAGTGATGCTGTCTACAGAGGGCGTGTCTTCACGCCTTAGCTAATGTAGCCAAGACAACCCCCAGGCACTTCCAGAGGCCCCTTACCTAGTGATCTCATAGAGCTGAAAATTTAGATTAGCCACCACGTCTAAAGTAATTTGTGTTTCTATAATTCTATGTAATGTTTGCAAAACATTTTCTGACAGTTTATGGAAATATACTGAGAGGTGCATTGTGAGAAGGCCTTACCTCATTGTTATGCTTTATACCTTATTTGTGGAGTAAACTATCCCGTCTTTATGTGTGTGCCCTCACAGAGTCTCTTGAAAACAAAAACAGTAGTCATTTGAAAATACCAGACTTGTTCAGGTTCCAGCAGAATCATGTTTCAGGGTTCTAAGTAATCAGCCATAGGATAGTATAGTGAAATGGACACTGGGTTTTGTTGGCTTGGCATAGAAGAGTTGGGCTGAGGCAGAGGTCACAGGTTCAAGCCCCGAGTGGGCCAGTAAGCGTCCTTTTTCTTTATAACCTACTGACTGCACGCTAAGTCCATGAAAGAGCATGTGTGATGGCCTGAGGGGTCAGGCTGGGAAGGAACTGTGCTTACATGGCCTCCCGTCTTCTGCTTCACGCTCAGGCTTAATTTGCATGTTTTCGTGGGGGGAAAGAAAGCAAGAAGGAATCTAAATTTTAAAAGTCAGAGAAATGTTAAGAACAGGGGGAGGAGGCTGAAACCAAGAAGGGGAGAAGCTGGCAGATGTTCTGTGACAATGAGTCAGGGCTTGACAGCCATCCAGGAGCTGCAGGCCCCCAGGCAACTGCTCTGAAGGAGAAGGAGATTGGTTTTATGTTGTCCTGGCGTTTTCCAGAGCGTCCTTTTGGGGGCACTCAGGTATAGCTGTTGGGCCTCTCGGCACCAGTTCTGGCTTTTGTTAATTCTTAGCTGAAGCTATGGGGGTTCCTTCATGGGTGGGGGGTGTGCCGCCGGCCCCTCAGGGTCACCGAGAGAGATGAAGAGTTGCTGTTTGGGAATACTGGCGCTTTGTGCCACGCGCCTGTGCCGGCCCTTTGCCTGCGTGCTCAGTCCTTTCCCTGGGGAGTGATGGGTGACGTCTTGGGGGGTCACAGGGATGGAGAGTCTGGGTGCCACGCTGGCAGTGCATGGCTAGAACTCAGGCCAGGACGAAGATCATTCTCCCCACCATAGCAAACTCCCTCCATTTCCTTACTCTCTTCCCTTTGAGGGAGAAGAAAACCAAGAACCTTTGGCTCACTGTTTGTTAGTCACCCCTTAAACACTAACAAAAGTCCATTTATTGTCTACTTGTTTGGATTAAAATATATACAAAAAAACCCCCCACATACAAGATCAATACCTCCTGCTAAAACATTTCCCCTTGCTATGCAGAGGATGTCATACGTTTTTTTTTTTTTTTCCACGTGCATGATTAGAAGGTTTATTTTTAGTTTTTTTTTAAGCACCCCTAAAACTGTCAGTAATCTCCTTCTTATTTTTCCTCATTTGCAGGTTGTTAGTCTGAGAGCGTCAGTGGCCGTCTCAGCGGTGGCTCCTGTCACCTGCTGCTCCTGTTCTCTGTGCCAAGGCTGGTAATGTTCCCTCGCGTCCCTGGACACCTGTCAGCCGCTGATGCAGTGAGTTGGCTGGGGAAAGGGCTGGGCCCTGCTCACTGTGTAGAGAAAGCAATGACTGGGATGGTGAGCTCAAATGCAAAAGGTGGGGGCGCATCCGTCCACACTGGACACGTGATTGGGGCGGCAGACAGAGCCCTGGACTGTAATTTAGGAAACCCTTCAGAGGCTTGCCAGGAATTTGTGTCTCAACTTCTGGTCTTGGTGGTGGGTGGGGGTGTGCAGCTGCCGCCGCCGCCCGTGAAGCCTTCTGGAAGGCGTTGGGAACCAAGTAGCTTCTTAGTCTGTTCAGGGCGCGGTTAAGCACGGCAGGGTATCTTCAGGGAAGGCGAGGCAGGCAGGCAGGAAGCATGCGAGATCTCCTCCTCCCGAGAGCTGTAGCGGAGCAGCAGCTCCAAGCCCGCTGTCTTTTGGGCACAGCCCCAGCCCTGCTGTCCTTTATGCACTCAATGCTTGTCTGCTCCTCCATTCCCAGGCGGAAAGCTTGGAGTGGTTTTGGGTTAGGAGGCCATATCTCAGTCCCCTCCTGCAGACAAGTGGGATTTGACCCTAGTTTCCTCAGAAGGGGCTGTGGTCCCTCGGCCTACCCCACCTACCTTCCTGCGTCTCCCTGGGCACTTTCTCCAGTCCAGGGCGGGCACAGCTTCGTTTTGGAATAAGTTTCTTCACCCAGTGCTGGAGCAGGTCTGAGGTCCTAGGTGGTTCTGCGGGCAGTCGGGGGGTGGGGGGGTGGGGGAATCTCCAGGGTGTCGTTTGTTCACAAACTTTGTGTAGGGCTGTGGGTGACACACTGAGGCAGGTCCGTTGCATGGGGGCATTTATTGAATGCACCATTAGAACGGCAGCGACTCGGTTTTTTTGTAGACATTTTCTGGTTTGTACTAGATGCTTTCGTCTCTATGAGGATCTACTCTTGGATCTGAGTCAGGCTGTAGCCTGAAGGGGGCCTTCGGACACTTCCACAGTGGGAGGTGCTGGGGACATGTTCAGGGGACAGGATTTCCTGCAGAGCTCAGCAGATGGCACCTGCCCCTCTCCCCACGTGGCACCCTGCCGAGCTTTGGTCTTTGGTCTGTGTCCTGTGTGTTCGCAATGTCACTGCACATTCCCCCCGCCCCTACACCAATGTTGGCTCCTCCCCTCTCTCCTGGGTCTTCCCTTGTGGTCCTGATCCTCCAGAAACAAACGGTCCTTCCTGTGTAGTCAGCTAATGTGTTAACACACTTTCCCTTCCTCAGCTTACCCAAACCTCTCCACCACCCTCAGTGCCAGGTGACCCGAGACTTCTGTTTCATGCACTCCGGGCCCCTCCAAACCCTCATCTCTCTGGCAAACTCCCTACTTCGCGGAGCCCTGTGCCACCTGGCTTCCCACCCTTCTCTTCTCACTACTGTCCCCGAGCTTCTGGCTCAGCCTGCAGCTCTGCTCCTGGCTTTGTGGTTACCCTGGGGAACCTGAACTCCTTCTCGTGATTTTCATCCCTATTCTCACATTTCTCCTTAGGCTTCATCACCTCCAGACAGAGGTACTGACTCCTAGTATTTCCTTTCCAGGAAGCATCCCCTATTGTTTTAAACTTTTAATAAGATAGGGTACATGACTTAATTCAACTTTTAATAGAGACTTTTAATTACCGGGCCCAGTGTTTTCTCTGGCTAGCGACCCTCTTCAAATTTAATTTCTTTCTAGTCTGACCCAGATTGCATTATCTACCACCATAACCACTGCCTACAAAACGAAGATATCCACACCGTCCCGTTTGCCAACTCTGCATTATCTATGACAGAGATTACTTTTCTAAAGTGTTGCTGATGGTGGTTTCTTTTTTACACACATTTGTCCCTCTAACCTAGAATGATTCACAGCTCACAGTAGGTGTTCAGTGTTGTCTCCCTTCCTATCTTCCTTTTAATAAAAGGAGAGGAGAAACAGAGCTTGGTCTTCCAGGACATAGACATCAATGCTACAGTGATGTACTGTGTTGCCATAACTAATCAGGATAATATTAATTTTGATTATTGCTTGATTAAATTCTAGGAGAATGCAAAGTGGCCCAACTTGCATTCAAATCTAAGATTATTACAGTTGGCTTCCTTCCCTATTAATTACGCACTGAGTCTGAAACAAATATGGAAACAATTTGCAAATATTGGTGCGTGTTAGAGAGAAGGCTCCACTATCTGAACAGAAGCACTGGGGTAATAATAATTGGTAGTTCTTTTACGAAGTCTCAAGTTCTCAATGAAAATGCCTATGAGGATATCATGGAGATGCCCGTATGGAGGCACGAGGTAACGGCCAGTAACGCAGGAAGGCTGACTTAGCTTGGACTTGAATTAACATTTGCGTCTGCAGTTTTAGAAGCTTACAATGTAAGGTATGGAGGGGAGGTGTATTATAATACCATAGTGGTAACAGGCAAGCGTATTTTGCCATACACACATACTGTGGTAGTTGATCTCACTGCGGGCACGACAAGATCTAGAATCACCTTGGGGATGGACCTTTGGGCTTCCCTGTGAGGGACTGTCCGTGTTACATATATTGAGTTGGGGACACACCCACTGTGGGTTGCGCCATTCCCGCCATCCCCTGGGCCGGGATGCTGGGCTGTGTGAGTGCAGAGGAACACCAGCAATCACTCATCCCCTGACTGTGGATGCTGCTTCAGGGTTTACCCTTGTCTCACCTCCCTTCAGCCTTGAACTCAGTGGCAGAATAAGCCCGTTGTCTCTTACGTTGATTTCTTCAAGGTTTTCCCCCCTTCTTTTTATCATAACAACAAGAAATTTAGATGCACAGCAAACAGAGACACAAGCCCGGAACTCGTTGGCAAAACCGGGTAGATCACTGCAGCCCCATTTGCCCGTTGTGTGGACGGGGCCGGCAAAGAATAAAAATCAGCGTCAGAGTATCAGGTCGGCCAACATGTCGCCAATTACTTAGTGTCAGCATTGCAACGGCAATTTCACCGCAAGATTAAGGTACTGATGCAGACTCTGTAATTTCATAGAAGGATTGGGAGGAGCGCAGCTGTCTGTGATTCCCATGGGGATTAGTTTCAGTAGCCCCACTGGATACAGGACTTTGGGGGTACTCAAGTCACTTTCTTATATAAGACAGTGTACTAGTATTTACATATAATGTATACACATCCCCTGGTAGACTTTAAACCCTTCTCAGATTGCTAACAACATCCAATATAGTGCAAATACTGTATAATATTCTGCTGTATCTACAACATCTGCACTAATTTCTATTGTGGTGTTTTTGTGTTAGTTAGGTGTATATGTGTACGATTGTTTTTGGGGAGGGCATGCCCATGCCACAGTGCACATATTGAGGTCAAAGGACAACGCTGAGTGTCAGTTCTCATACCCCACTTTGTTAGGGACAGGGTCTCTTTGTTGCACATGGCTACGGTAGCTAACTTTGGGGTGGGTGTGGGGTTTGCCTGTCCTTCTGCTGTGGAGACACAGGGATTAGCCATTGTGTCCGGTCTTTACATGGATCCTGGAGACTCAAACTCAGGTCACACTTGAGTGGCACGTGTCTTTATCTGCGCTATCTCCTTAATGCCATTGCTGCTGATTCTTTCCCAAATGTTTTCAATCTGTGGTTGGCTGAGTCTATAGATGTGAACCCAGAGACACAGAAAGGCAACCTGGTTTCAAGCAGTCACAAGTATAATAATACGTGTGTGTGCGTGTGTGCTGTGTGTGTGTGTGCTGTGTGTGTGTATGAATGTGTGTGTGTATGAGTGTGTGTGTGTGTGCTGTGTGTGTGAGTGTGTGTGAGTGTGTGTATGAGTGTGTGTGTGTGCGTGTGTGTGTGCTGTGTGTGTGAGTGCGTGTGTGTGTGAGTGCGTGTGTGTGAGTGTGTGTGTGCTGTGTGTGTGTATGAGTGTGTGTGTGCGTGTATGTGCTGTGTGTGTATGTGTGTGTGTGCGCGCGCGCGCCATCCTTCGGATGTTACATATTCCCCTGCACGTAGAGCATGGCTGCTATGAAGCATCAATCACACACTGGGTACAAAGGGAGCCTGCATGCCCATCACAGCCATATCAGGAATGTCTGCAACTATTGATCCCTTAGGCATACTTCATCTCTGCATTTGTTTGCTTGTTCGTCTGCCACTCTGCAGTGTCTGCTTACTACTCCAGTCTTGAGATGAAATGCTCTGGCAGGGAGCAGATGTACCAATTAATAGCCTGTCAGGTCTGATGGATAGAAGAGGGGGACGTGTCCTAACGTGCATCTCCGGCGTGGCTTTCTTCCCTGTTTCAGGGTGCCTCGCGGGTCACGAGACACATGCTGCCTCCCCAGGGAGGGTCCAAACGGTCTCATTAGCGTCTATCTTTCATGACACTGTGATGCGGCCTTTGAAAGGCTGACTCACCTGCTCTTCTCCAAGAATCCTGAAGTGATGGAGCTCTTTAATCAAGGAGTTGGGACAGCCAGCTGTGGGAGAGAAGAATTAATCACAAAAGTGTCACCGTCACTCTGTGCAGTAGATCCTTTCTTGTATACTGTTATGACTGCCAACAGCTGATGCTGATGTTGACAAAGACACAAAAATGCAGCTGAAAACACACGTCTCCCTGAGCACGAAGGGGCCAGACCTTCAAAGCAGCACTGGCCATTGCTTGGGCTCAGACTGTCACCCTTTAGGAAAGGCCTGTATGTGACTCCAGCCAGACCTGTCCCTGCAATGAAGATTATGACCTGACCTTAGGATGTCATGGTCTTCTGGCACTCATAAATGTGCCCGGATACAAAGCTAGGAATCTGTGTGGCTGGAAGGGGAGAGCCAGTGATGTAGGATCTCACATGTGCACCAGGGCCAGGGTTAAGGCTTGGGAATGGAGGTAGGCTGGCTGGGCATCCTGTCTTCACAGGATTTGCTGGAGTTCAAGAGATTGACCTTAATCCCAGAACTTGGGAGGCAGAGACAGACGGATCTCTGTGAGTTCAAGGCCAGCCTGGTCTACAGCATGAGTTCCAGAACAGGCTCCAAAGCTACAGAGAGAGGCCCTGTCTTGCAGAACACAACAAGATAACAACAAAAATAGAAACAACTTTGAAAAAAAAGGAGAATGAGGCTGGTACTACTTCCTTGCTCCCCTAATCAATCCATAAGTCTTCAAGTCATAAAATGAAAATAAATTATATACTCATGCTTACATTTATAGATGCCCACATTTGTAGATGTTTAGTATCAGCTAAAACATGCTCTGTCCCTACCTCCTCAGTGGAATTATTCCACAGTGTTAGGCTGTAGTCATTTATAATATTTACTCCAGAAACA
This sequence comes from Cricetiscus sungorus, assembly GCA_030556225.1. Lineage (NCBI taxonomy): Eukaryota > Metazoa > Chordata > Mammalia > Rodentia > Cricetidae > Cricetiscus > Cricetiscus sungorus. The sequence goes on along the minus strand of JANBXA010000738.1, from coordinate 5,584,013 downwards.
AAATTGATATTAAAAACCTGCTCCTCTGAGATAAGACCCATGGATTGCATAAATTCACCGACATTTCCATTAAGGAGACTGGATCATATGCAGAACACATCAGAGAGTCAACTCCCCTTCACTCAGAACCAGGCGGCAGGAAAGGTGGAAGGGACTGAGTGGGCTTTCTGGGTAAGGGCAGGTTAAGAAAGGAAAAGACGTCCCTTCACATAGGTGAAGTTGTCCTTTGCATGCGTGTTAGAACAGAGTTACAGTGTGGACTAGCTGTGAGAGGGGCTCACAGAGGGCTGAATACTGACATGGGATTTTTATGGGGAATTTGGTGTAATGATAACTGTGCCAACTTGACTGGCCAATGGAGAGGAGGCAAAACATGTTTCTACCATTTTGGTTGGTGGATTGAACATAGATCTATCTGCCCCTCATCTATGTCAGGGAGCATTACACACTCTGCCCAGGACAGTGAGCCTAAGTAGCATGCAGGGGAAGGATGCAGGGAAGGATTCAGGGAAGGATGCAGGGGAAGGATGCAGGGAAGGATTCAGGGAAGGATTCAGGGAAGGATGCAGGGAAGGATGCAGGGAAGGATGCAGGGAAAGGATGCAGGGAAGGATGCAGGGGAAGGATGCAGGGAAGGATGCAGAGGAGGATGCAGGGAAGGATGCAGGGGAAGGATGCAGGGACGGATGCAGGGGAGGATGCAGGGGAAGGATGCAGGGGAAGGATGCTGGGGAAGGATGCAGGGACGGATGCAGGGACGGATGCAGGGAAGGATGCAGGGAAGGATGCAGGGGAGGATGCAGGGGAGGATGCAGGGAAGGATGGAGCCTTTTGAATCAGGACATGTACTTTTTCTTGCCCTCATATCACAGAGCCCCTGGTCTTTAGTCCTCTGACCTAGGACCTGGATCAGGCCCGGCCCCTACTGCTTTCATCTTTTGTTCTCAAGGTGAATTACCACACCCTCCTGGTTCTGTGGCTTGAGAGGGCAGATTGAGATTTCTCGGCTCCCATACCCATGTACGCCAATCCCAAACTATCCCTTCCTGCATGTTTTTGTGATGACCAGTCTTCGTGGTCAACTTAACCGAATCTTGATTTAGCTAAGACAAAAGCCACTGGGAAATTCTGTGAGGGACTTTCTCCATCAGGTTATCTGGAGCAGGAAGGCCTGCTCTAAATGTGAAGAGTGCCTTCCAGTCACAGCTCAGGTGCAGGGACATGGTCACAGCAAGCGTTTGTTCTTTGCCTGCCCGTCCCCACTCTCCTCACTGGCATGCTCATCTATCCTGGGCCTGCTTCAAGTTTCCCGTGTGGACTAAGATCACTGGCTTTTCAGCTCCACACTGGAAATGCTGAGATCCCAGCCTCACGGACCGAGCAAACCCTAGGTTCTCGGCCTCTCCAGTGTGGGACATCGTTGTTGGAAAACTCAGACCATATTCTCTAAGCCATGACCATTTAATAAAGTGTGTGTGTGTGTGTGTGTGTGTGTGTGTGTGTGTGCGTTGTGTGTGTGTGTGTGTGTGTGCGTGTGTGTGTGTGTGTGTGTGTGCGTTGTGTGTGTGTGTGTGTGTGCGTTGTGTGTGTGTATGTGTGTGTGTGTGTGTGTGTGTCTGTGTGTGTGTGTGTGTGTGTGTGTGTGTGTGCGTTGTGTGTGTGTGTGTGTGTGTGTGTGTATGTGTGTGTGTGTGTGTGTGTGTGTGTGTGTGTGTGTGCGTTGTGTGTGTGTGTGTGTGTGAGTGTGTGTGTGTGTGTGTGTGTGTGTGTGTGCGTTGTGTGTGTGTGTGTGTGTGTGTGTGTGTGTGTGTGTATTCAATGCATCCTCACACATATATCCTCACTGGTCCTTTTTTCCTGAGACCCCTGAGTAACACACTCAGGTCAGCTGCAATTTTGAAATTCTGCGGCCATGGTAAACACTGCACCCCATTTTAGTCTTAGATGTTACACGGCACCTCATAATGAGAAGGTGGTTTATAATAGTCACTGAGGGGGTACGGGTGGTTTTTGGTGTTGTTTAGTAAGTGGAAGTCCTGATGCATATATTTTGGTGTCAAACATGAAAAAATTAGTTGCCCCGGTTAACTCAGGAAGTTTGGGTCCTTGAAGTGACAGATGAGTAAGCCTCCAACTGGAGGCCACGAAGCCTCGCCAGTGAGGAAGGCTCTGCCTGAGAGGTTTGCTCATTTCCGGGTTGTTGTTCTGATGAGTCTCTAAAGAATTCGTGAAGGTGGGTTTGTCATTTGATTGGCAGTGTAGATGAGAAGGGCTACGGGAATTCACTCAACCACTTGCCAGTCTTCCTACGTTAGCCCTCTTCAGGAGCAAGGAGTGATAGTTTTGTTTTCTGAAATGATGCTGTGAAGAGTGCGGATAGGACGGATAGGATGCAGGAGTTGCGTTGTTGCCCAGGGATGACAAGTGCCCGAGGCAGTGGCTCTCGCCCTTAACGCTGTGACCCTTCAACACAGTTCCTCATGCTGTGCTGACCCGCGGCCTTAAAATTATTGTTGCTGCTCCTTGTAAGTGTAATTTTGCTACTGTTACAAATTGTAATGTAAATATTTGTGGTTTTAGATGGCCTTAACTGACCCCTGTGAAAGGGTCATTTGATGCCCCCCTCCTTCCCGATAAAAAAGGGTTGCAAAGCGCAGGTTAAGAGCCACTGGCCCAAAGGGAAAGAAGCTGATAAGCTGCACATAACAGAGTCCAGGGTGGCAGGCAGAGATGGAGGACCAGTTACTCAGGACCCCGTTCAGGGTCAGTAAAACAGCAGTGGCTGCCACATTAAATTAACAGCTTGCCCGTTCTGGTCTGACACATTTATATTTAATCTACAAGTTTGTATCTGGGCCTTTTAGTTCCTCAAGCTTAAGATATTTATATCTCGGTATACACTTTAAAAACACATTACCATAGGAATTATCTGTCCAATCTGAAAGTTTTGGAGTCCCTTTTCTCCTTTATCAGGGGTTGTTGACATCACTCAGAATTGAGAAGAGAAATGCTCTCAACTTATTTTTATGCCAGAGGAAACAAGAAACAGAATTTGAAATTAGCTTGTCTCTAGGATTCATATTCTGGTACACTCTCTTAAGACGTGAGTAATGGATTGATGTCAGTGGTAGCTGAGAGATAATCACCCTGATCAGGAGACGACGAGATTGCCTTCAGCACCTGCAAGGTACCCCAAGCTAACAAACAAGGGCGGGCGTGGCATTTACTAAGAGGTAGCCGGAGTCAAGGTATTTGAGACATGCATGTGCCCAACGTGGGGGCCTGAATATGGGAAGTGACAGACACGGATGTAGCGTAAGATGGAGCTTAAAGCCCACAAAACTACAAAGGCATGGCAGGTGCATGGAATGTGTCTGGGTAGGGGACGTGTGAAATTTGATGGGATGGAATCGTGTCAAGTTCTAACTGAAGTGGCACTAGGAGAGGAAGTTTTGAAGGACAGGATGCATGCCCGACAGCAAGGAACACTCACAAAGACTCCACCACACCTGTGTAACCTTTCACAAGGTCGCCACGAGCCTGCAAAGGATGCGTTGGGGAGCCTATGTGCTCAGCAGCTGTCTGTCCAACCGGGGAGTGTGGGAGCAAGGGTTAGTATCTGCTATGAGTCTCTCCATGGCGCCTCTCCCTCACCCCAATCTCCTCTAACATGCTCATTAGTGATGGTGTTTGTGCTCCACTGCAACACTCTGCTGTTCCCAAGTAAGCTCATTAGACGCCGGGGCATTTTTTTCCCCCTGCGTGTTACTTCAGGTTAATGGGAGGCAGGAAAACGGGAGGGGGCGGAAAGGGGGGAGGGAAGGAGGGGTGGGCTCTGGAAAGGGGGGAGGGAAGGAGGGGTGGGCTCTCAACATGCTACTTTTTGCCATTCTCCTAGCCGCCCCTTCGCAGCGCCACAGAAGCTCCTCCCTCTTTTCCTCTCCCATCTCTTCTGCTCTGAGTTTCTTCAACTGTATATTTAAGTATTCCTCCTTAGAAATTCAGCATCCATCTATCTATCTATCTATCTATCTATCTATCTATCTATCTATCTATCTATCTATTCTATCTATCATCTATCTATCTATCTATTCTATCTATCATCTATCTATCTATCTATTCTATCTATCTATCTATCTATTCTATCTATCATCTATCTATCTATTCTATCTATCATCTATCTATCTATCTATCTATTCTATCTATCATCTATCTATTCTATCTATCATCTATCTATCTATTCTATCTATCATCTATCTATTCTATCTATCTATCTATCTATCTATCTATCTATCTATCTATCTATCTATTCTATCATCTATCTATCTATCTATCTATCCATCCTATCTATCATCTATCTATCTATCTATCTATCTATCTATTCTATCTATCTATCTATCTATCTATCTATCTATCTATCTATCATCTATCTATTCATTCTATCTATCATCTGTCTGTCTGTCTGTCTGTCTGTCCATCTGTCTATCTCCTTGAGGACAGTGACTGCCCCCTTTCTCTTGCCCTTCCCTTTCATCCAATGTTCTGAACAGAACAGCTTATAGACACTGTCACCGCGGGACACAGCAAGCAGAGGTACACATCACAACCAGGAAACATCAAGGTTGGGGCTTCACACCTTCCCACCCAAGTTTTGGCCTGGCTGGAGTTCTGGCTCTGTACCAACGTGCGGACGTGCGGCTGGATAAATACGCTCCTGAGGGCATCACTTTCTTTATCATCATGTGTGCTCTGAGATGCTCTTTTTGAGTGCATGTAAAAGAAAGCAAGATACTGTGCAAACATCAGATTTAAACAAACAAAAACAACAAACCAAACAAGCTAGCACAATTACTGCTAATGCCATTAGCAGTGATCCACATCTAATGCCACTGATCTTAAAACAGTTTCTCCCTTCAAAAGAGAAGCAGCTATTGAAACAATCACCACACCCACCATCATGCCAGGAAACCATGGTGGGGCCTCGTTTCCCAGCCCTGCCATGGAAAACGCCGGGAGCTTCTGCTTCTGCCCTTACAAGAATAGTGGTCCGGGAAAGCTAAACGTTAAGCACTGATGTCACTGGGGAAGACACCCCCTTGCCATCCGGATAGACAGGCCCGATATGTGCAATCTGGGGCATGAACCTGGTGATTGGCTGATAACTCCGACCTGTCACCAGGGGGAAGTGTGCAGTGGCGAGGGGTGAAAAACCACCTGGGGTCCTACCCTTTGTGGACTTTTCTGCTCTGCATTCCCACATGTTTCTCGGGGTCTCCTATGCCTCTCTGTACCTAAGGTCTACTCTTCAGTGTAAAGGACCCAGGCAGAGCCATCCCCCAGCCGGCCTGTCTCTGCTGGGGATGGGGGGAGGGCAGTCAGCAAGAGCAAAGGCTTCCTGGAAACAGAGAACCCTGCATCCATGGGCGAGGGCTGGGTATCACTGCAGAGGATATTTTGAAGGTCACGGTTCCAAGTAACAGCCCTTCTCAGAGATTGAAAGACGGACCCGTAACTGGAGGATTTAACCCATTGCCTGCTCAGACCACATTACATTACTAGCAGAATCCCAGACACCACTGAATTCTGGCTGCAAAGAGCGCACTGCACAGAGGAGGGCTTAAGAGTCCCAGGGTGGCTGGGGACATTGCTCAGTGGCAGAACACTTGCCAGCAGGCAGGGGACCTTCGGCTCTATCCAGCTGCCTAACCAGAAAAGAAAGAAGACAAAAACAAAGCAGAAAGAAAACAAAACAACAAACAAACAAACAAAAACCCCAAACAACAACAACAAAAAAACCGCAGGATATCGGGCTGGAGAGATGGCTCAATGGTTAAGAGTACTGACTGCTCGTCCAAAGGACCCGGGTTCAATTCCCAGCACCCACATGGCAGCTTACAACTGCCTGTAACTCCAGGATCTGACAGGCTCACACAGACACCAATGCACATAAAAATAAAAATAAATAAATTACATGTATTTAAAAAAAAAAAAAACCCAGGATACCAGAGGAAATCTGAAACCTATGCAGTTAGAAAGTACAACCTACACTAATCATAGCCTGCGTGTTCAACAGTTTAACACACATTGTCACATCAAACAATCAACCACAGGATAAAGAGACGAAGCGAACATCAGAGACTGACCTGAAGAGGACACGGATGCTGGAATTACCAGCAGGGAATTTAAACCAAGATTAATACATCGAGTGCTAATGAGGAAGTGGACTGCGTGCAAAAACAGACAAATCACATTCTCAGGAGGGGTCACGTACTGTGTCAGGGAACTGAATACCTCCGACGGTCAGGAGTTTGAAAGAAACTCAAAAGAAACTTGCCAAATTGAGAAGGAAAGGAAAACAGGAACGTCTAAGAACAGAACCGCGTGAAAGTCTCCAAGTTCTACGTAGGCAGGAACGGCCGTATGGGAAGGCTGTCTCCTACTGTCTCCTTCCGAGCGAGAGAGTGAGATCCTGGCCCGGAGTGGAGGCTTGACGATCCAGCTGGGCAGGTCAATCACCCCGCTAAGGGACCGTCCCTCAGGGACGTGAGGTCTTCACTCAGGCCAGGGAGTCCACTGTCTGAGTAAAAGGAAGTCACTTTCTCTTGGGGGCCTTTCACTGCTGCTGCGATAGACGCGGAGATACACATCCGCATCACTCTAAAACCACCAGGAGAAGGGAGACAGCGGAGATATTTCAGGCGATGAGTGAGAACTTCCCAGGGTGAGTGACACACTCCCTCCGCCACTTTTCTCGTTTAGTGTCTACAACAAAAGACGTGATGAAAGGGATTAAGGCATGAGTGGTTTCTTTGGCTTGCTGGTCCAGAGGATACGGTCTATTGTGGTGGGGGGAGACACGCCCCAGCCACGCCCCAGCCACGCCCCAGCCACGCCCCGGGACAGGAGGCCATTGGTCGGTCATTTTGCATCCATTGCTCGGAGACAGGGAATAGCGGATGCTGACGCCAGCTCACTTTCTCCGCTTTATTCGGTTTAGAACCCCAGGGCACGGACAGCTGTCACCCACATTAGGTGAGTCCTCACGCCTTAGCTAAGTGCAGAGTACTTGGGGATGCACATGGCTATTGTCCAGGCCCTAGAGAGTCCTTTCTTTTCTACTTCTCGATGGCAGTGCTGAGTTTTGTGAAAGGAGACCAACGTTCTGCACAGCTATAATTTACACGGATGCCATACAGAGAGGAACGTAGGAAATGTGGAGGGGTATTGTGCTGGTCTGAATGAGAATGACCTGAAAAGGCTCATATGTTTCACAACTCCAGTTTTGGAAGAATTAGAAGGTGTGGACTTGTTGGAGTTGTGTCACTGGGGGTGGGCTTTGAGGTTTCAAAAGGCTTGTGTCATTCTGTCTCTGTCTCTGTCTCTGTCTCTGTCTCTGTCTCTGTCTCTGTCTCTGTCTCTCTATTTCACCAAGTTGTATGTTTTCGGCTACTGCTCCAACACCATGTCTGCCTGCCTGCTTCCATGCCCCCTGAGGTAATGGTCATGGACGTTAACTCCCTCAAACTATGAGCTCTAAATTAATCTTTTCTCCTCTAAGTTTCCTTGACCCTGGAACAGAAAAATAACCAAGATAGGGACCTTAGCTGGGAAGAGGAAAGCGAGGTCAGTAAGCGAGGTCAATGCAGGAGAGGAAGGGAAGAGGGACACATCACACCAAGGGTGTTTGGAAAACCCTTTCAGAAGCATATGGTTTTGTATTTTCCTAACATTGCATGATATATACATATACATACATACATACATACATACATATAATGGAAATGTACATACATATATGTGTACATACAAACACACACACACACACACACACACACACACACACAAATCAATTTATGACACCTAGGCTGGCATACTCTCCACCTGTACTAGGTGTTGGTCAGGGTAAGCCAAAAGACTCCCTAAACAATATAGGCTATTACACTTCTTGTACTCAGTTGCCTTCCAGAGATCGAAGGTAAGTGCTTATTGCTGAAGACATCACCCACTTAGGGAACAGACCTCAGATGATTTCAGCTGGATCGGGCATGAGAGGGCCTTCCTGAAGGTGATATGCAAGCTGCCAAGGGAGGGTAGTAAATAGCATTTCTATTGAGTTGTAGAGCCTGTGCACCACAGCAATGGCCAGCATGGGGAAGTCTTCCTAAAGGTGCAATAGTGCCAATCCTACCTGGGCAGTAACCAATGGCTGTCTAACTGTACTTAAAGCTTGCTCAGCAGGAAGAAGACCAGGTCTGGTACTGGAAACCCAGCCAACTACTCAAGGCCAGTAAAGTCAAGGATCTTAGAGAGGAACCTATGACTTCTACTTTATTAACCCAGTATAATCCCTAAATTGTATTCTAATAAGAACTCATACCCACAGGTAAGTGTAGCTCTTACCTTTTATCAAAGAAACTTTGCAGCAGATAGAGACCATCAGAGAAGGCAAAGATTGGTCCAAATGCAGTGACTGAGTCTGGAATCTAAGGCTTGGGGACATCTTTAAAGATGGCGTAGGAAGACTGTAAGAGACAGAGGGCCAGGGAGTCTGGTATGAAGCTATGTCTCTTAGAGACATGGATGTCATATCCACAATTCTTCGGCAATGGGGCTGCCTAAACGAGACATGAACAGATGCAATCCAATAGCCATCATGATGTGGAAGGAGGCACCTCATAGGGTCCACCCCTAGGTAAAGAGCTATGGCCCCTAATGAACACTCCGAGCAGGAGAATTATTCTTTTCTAGAGACCATTCCCCCTAGATAGGTATCTAATACCAAGTGGTCACTCCTGAAATCAACTATGCTCAAGCAACACTGAACAGACTTAGCAGGTTGTATTTGTATATTTATGTATCTATGTGTACCTAGGTACATATGTCAAAAATAGTAATAATAAAAAAGAGGCCATCAATATTATTTTTGAGAGGGAATGGGGGCATGGGAGTTTGGAAGGAGGGACTGCATGTAAAAAAGGGAAGGGGGAAATGTAATTACATTTTGATTAAAAAAGTAAAAACAGATCGTGTATGCTTAGGAAGATATGGTTATTATATTTTTAAGTCGCTGTCTTCTAACTGCAAACAATAGCTTCGAAAGGCACATAAAATGATTTTATAGGGCTGACAGATCAGGCCCCAGTGAAAGATGGAGAGTAAAAAGTCCATTTGTCCTGTCAGTCGATACCTTAATTTCTCAGAATTAATTTCATATCACTCGGCAAGAGCTAATACACACACACACACACACACACACACACACACACACACACACAAATATATACATACATACACACATGCATACATATATGTGTGTGTGTGTGTGTGTATTCACATGTGTGAACACAGATCTTATTTCCCTTTGGGCCAGGAACAACACAGCTGTTCTCACAATAGGGGACCGAGACCAGGCCTGTAGAGGAGATGTAGATTGGAGTCACGGGGATGGACAGTCACTCAGCCCATTGTTGAAATGTCAGAAGAGCTTTTCTAGTGCAGCCATGACACTGCCAGATACAATCTAGTGACCCTGTTTATATCAGTGGCAACGAGACTGAAGCTGTGGATTTCGGACTCTGGAGTTCAACTGTTCATCGGATAGAGACAGATCAGGCAACAACACAGCAGTGATCTGAAGAGGGACGAATCCTGCGCTTGGACTGACCTCTCCTTCAGCATGGAACTGCTCTCTCAGCATCCCTGATGGACAACCTGACGGACTGTTTCCACGCTCCAAAGACTGAGGCCGGGGGCGGGGGTGGAGGGTCTCCCCCAAAAATTCCATTTTAGTATCAGAGTGTTCTTATGATTAGAAAAAATCATTGTAGACACAAATTCTAGATGTGGAGTGGCTAAAGTCAGAGCTGTTCTTTCCATGCAAACGTTCCTTGTCTCCTCCCCGGGACAAACGTGCAGTTTTCCTGACGTGATCTGGACGGGATGCACAGGCAGGGAGCAAACACCAGCTGCTGGCGTCTCTCCCTTGTCCGCCTCTCAGGAACTTGGTGTGCAGGTGAAAGGTCTCCACATCTGTTCACGTGATTAGTGTCAGACACCGGACCAGAGGCTGAGGAGCTTGAGGTGGAGCCAGAACATCATCCTGATGGAGCTGCACCCTGAGAGGTCCCTGGGGCTCGTTTCTGTGCCTCTGCGTGGCCAAGCATCCCAGGCCACAGCTCCTACCCATTTACACTTTAAGGCCCCACGGTTGGTGTCTGCCTGTCCTACCAATGAAGCACCCCGCCTTCGGAACCTACTCTAAATCCTGGGACCGCAGCTAAACCCTCCCTAGCACAGAGCCCTGGTCTGTGGGCACAGAACGTCACCGCGGACCATGCCTTAGATGGACAGTTTTTAGTTAGAGGCAATTACAAAGCCATAAGCAGAGGACGGTTCCCTTGACATTCTCATAATCTTCTCTTAGACAAGCTCTTCCCGGTGCCCCGCTCATCAGCTCAGACACAGCGTCAGAAGGGTCAGGAACACACCACCGGTCACTGCGTTCTTTCATATATGAAACTTGCTCTCTGCAGCTTCCCAGCTCCGGAAGCTGGGAGACTACTCCCCGTCTTGTCTCCTCGGGTGGCTGAGGTTTGCTGGTCTTCGCTGAAGAGAACACACAAGCCACGTCGAGTTTTCATGGGGTCCCCCCCCCCACCCGAGGAGGTGAAGGAATGTGTCAGTAACCTCATTTTTCTCCTGCTCACTTGCCTTTTGTTGAAGGGATATGTTGATTTGTGTGTTTTTGAGGGCGGGGGGAGAGAAGTTTCCTCCTTACTTGCAGTGTTTTCTGTCAGGACGCTCAAAAGTTCCAAGTGAACGGTTGCTGGACTTGCTCTGCACTTTGGCAAGCACGTCTGCAGGACAGGGTGAAAGGCGACCACTCTGCCTCCCACCTCAGACTTCTTGCGGACTGCTCCTCAGTGACGCCGGCTTGTACAGCCAGACCTGGCCTTCGGCCCTCTTCCCACTCCTGGGTCCCTCACTGCTTTCAGGAAGGATTTCAGGGTTGTCTGACCGAGCAGGGCTCAGGTGTCCTGGGCTGAGGGAGAGGGGAGTTGGGGGCTGAGGAGTTCACAGCAGGGGCCTTTCTCACGAGGTACCTGCTGCAGTGGCCTCTGCGGCTGTCTCTCTCCCATGGGCTTGCAGAATCTCGTACTAGTTCAAACGCCCCTCTGAAAGCGCCTCTCGAGCCTTCCCTCCATTCCTTCTGTCTTCCCAGTGCTTTGCTTTCTCCTCACTTCGCCCAATTGCTGCTCTGATGCAGCCCTACAGTCCTCCCCGTTCTCTCCGGTTACTGGGCTACCGTGGCGGAGCCACTGTGCCCAGCCTGTGTCTGGCGGTCAGCTCGACGCTGTAGCTGTCGTTTTATGTCAAGAAGCCCCAGGGCAGGCACGTCTGCTCGCCGGCCAGCGAGCTCCTCTGTACTCAGTTCTGGTGAGTTCCAGGTGGCTCTTCAAAGTGTCACCTCCCATAGTCCTTCCCGTGCTCTTGTTTGAATGACTTTGTTGCTACAGTTGGTGGCTAACGTTCACGCCAGACTCTGCTTTTCACTCTCTTCGTCACCCTGGAATCTGTCTTCTTCCACTCCAATCCGTTAAAAGCCTCTCCTAGTGACTCTGGGATTTGACACCTAGGTTCTTTGGAGGTCTGCCAGCCTTAGCTCGCCTGTTCCCCCCTCTACTCTCTCTCTGTGGAAGCACAGCTTCTCCTCAGAGCGTATGTTCTGAACTCTGCTTTGTTTTGCTCGGGGAAACAGGGACATAGCCAGCAGGGAGCAATCGTGCTGACACGATGCTCCTTCCTTGGTGGGGCCTGGCCTGTTCTCTTTGCCTCCTTTCTCTTGTCTGGGATGTAATTTTAAGACCTATTTTACTGTCCTTGGTTATCTGACTTGGTCGTTCATCTCATGCTGGCTTGACCTGTCACGGCGCTCACCTGAGCCCAGTGCTCTTCGGTTGTGGTTTGGACCATTATTTGTCCCCAGAACCATTGCATCTACTGAGTCCATTGCAGACAAAACATGGCATTAAAGTGAACTAAGTTTTCGATTCATGGTACTAGGCACAGGACCTAAGGCTTCACACATGCTAAGCAAGCACTGGATTCTCTGTCACAGCTGCAGTGAAATCAATTTTTAACTGTTGAGATGGATTCTCACCAAGCTGCCCAGGCTGGCTTTGCACTCAATTTGCAGGTCAAGCCTTAAATTTGTGATCCTCCTGCCTCAGCCTTCTGAGGATCCTCCCGAACTAGCTTGAATTAGTTGCTTTTTTAAAACAAAGATTATGAAAATAGATTACAATTAAAAGAAGAAGAAGAAAGAGAAGGAAGAAGAGGAGGAGGAGGAGGAGGAGGAGGAGGAGGAGGAGGAGGAGGAGGAGGAGGCGGAGGAGGCTGTCTGTCTTGTCTGTCTCGGTCAGCGTCCGTGGCCCACATCCTTTCCATTCTTACGCCTTCACGTCATGCAGCTTGGGAGTGCACTGCAAGGTCTGGATGCATTCCCACAGAATCACCCATAACTCCAGAAAACAAAGACAACCCAAGGAGCAGAACCTGGAGAGGGAAGCCCAACCACAAGCTTTCCAGAGAGTCTCTGCTGACTTTCCCCAAACAACACCAGGGCGAAACTCGTTTGGAAAATACATTCCGTTGAAAAGTTAAAAACTTTATGGGCCTTCATCCCCTGCCCCGCCCCCCAAACCCCGGCTTTTAATTTCCCTGCAAATTGTCACAGGAGCAATTGTGATATCCTGTGGGCTCAATGGAAACTGGGTACTCCCGGGCTTGGGATAGAAATGGAAATGGATCCGGTTCTCTGAGGTGCTACCGGCACCCGCCACATGACACAAATATAATCTGCAATTTGCAGATCACTACTGTTTGGTTGTGGGATGCTTTGAGGGTTAATTTCTCTCTAGGCGGCAGCTTAGAGTCCCCGACATAGGCTTGGCAATGACAGTTGCTGTCTATTCTTCCCTTGGGGACAACTTTGAAAAGGAATCCAGCTATCAACAAAACGACATGAAAACATAAGTGGAGACCTGAGGTGATCAAAGTCAGGAAACCAGGAGGGGGCAGGCTGCATGGGCGGGGCAGGCAGCATGGGCGGGGCAGGCTGCATGGGCGGGGCAGGCAGCATGGGCGGGGCAGGCTGCATGGGCGGGGCAGGCTGCATGGGCGGGGCAGGCTGCATGGGCGGGGCAGGCAGCATGGGCGGGGCAGGCTGCATGGGCGGGGCAGGCAGCATGGGCGGGGTAGGCTGCATGGGCGGGGCAGGCTGCATGGGCGGGGCAGGCTGCATGGGCGGGGCAGGCTGCATGGGCGGGGCAGGGTGGGGCACGCTGCATGGGTGCCTTGTAAATGCAGGTTGGTCGGTCAGGTTGATTAGGGTCTCCAGGTAGTTGGCTGAGACAGCCATTTCTGACGACCCAACAGCATCTGTAGGAAGTTTACTGAGGTGACAGAACTAAGCAGCAATAAAAAGCAACAGGAGGACTTTGCATAATGGAATTCAAAGCTGCTTTGGCCAACAAAGCCGAGCTTATCTTAATGATTCTTCCCTGCCATAGCTTCGTGTTTACATTGCAAGGAAGATTTATTCATTCCTTTTCAATAGCCGACACTCGACGAATCTAAAGATCCATCCTAAACCAGTGAAGAGTTTTGGAGTAGATGCCTTTCACCTAGCAATTCATCCCTGGAATCACTTTCATCCGAGGGAAATGCACAGTTGCACAGGGAGAGGTTGTACTGCAACACTGTGTTATAATAAGAGCAGCCACAAAAGGAAACATCAGCAACACCCATCAATAGGAGAGAAAACTACTCAACAAATGCCTATGCAACAGCCACTTAGTGCCAGCCAGCACTGCTCAGGACCTGGATTGGGTCAGTGGGGCCCCAGTGGGGCAAGTACTCTAAAGGAGAAGCAGACAAAACAGACCAACGGACAGGAATGTTGCCATGGCAGTGCTGGGAACTGAACCCAGGGCTCATACGCCAGGCAGACACTAGAACCAACAGGGACATCTGTGATGCGATTTTCGGAGCTGTAAGTATACTGAAGAAGAAAAAGTGCACTTCTGCTCTAGGCCATGAGTACAGGGCAGGAGAAGATGTGTAAGCGTTCTTCTTGAGGAGCTGAAGAGATGGGCCAGTGGTTAGGAGTCTGGCTGCTGCTCTCCCAAAGGACCCATGTGGATTAACTACATGGAACTCTAGTTTCCAGAGCATCTGATGCCCTCTGCTGGACGCCTCACACACCCACACGTGTGGCGATACTCATACATTGCGTACACAGATACACAGAGGAAAATAGTCTTAGGAAATGGACTTCTTGTTGGGAGAATGACATGGAAGCAAGGGAGCTAATATCAGAGTAAAATGTATCAAAGTAGATAAATGTCAAAAACATAAAGTGGAGGAAATAAGCTGTAACCACTTATCTATAATATTTACGAGTGTGTAAGATGCGCTAAACAGCACAGATACCCACACTGTGAGAGCAGTATCATGTCTGGGGATGAAAACCCCCTTCAGAGTCCCTGGCATTCAGAGGGGAGGGGGCAGTGGTGTAGGGAATCTGAAGGAAGTTAAAGCCTTCCCCAGGGAGTATAACACAATTCAAATGCCTCTAAAGTGTAATGCAATTATTTGAAGCAATAGTAAATAGCTGCTGAGCACAAAATACCCAGTCACGTTAACACATGCACATAGTGCATTCAATCATAGTAACAACTCATGAAATCAGGGCTTTATTATCCTCATCCTGTGTGTGCGCACACGTATGTGTGTGTGTGTGTGAGTGTGTGAGAGTGTGTGTGCACACGTGTGTGTGAGTGTGTGAGTGTGTGTGAGTGTGTGTGAGTGTGTGTGAGTGTGTGTGAGTGTGTGTGTGAGAGAGTGTGTGTGAGTGTGTGAGTGTGTGAGTGTGTGTGAGAGAGTCTGTGTGTGAGTGAGTGTGTGTGTGCACACGTGTGTGTGAGTGTGTGAGTGTGTGTGAGTGTGTGTGAGTGTGTGAGAGTGTGAGTGTGTGTGTGAGAGTGTGAGTGTGTGAGAGTGTGAGTGTGTGTGAGTGTGTGTGAGTGTGTGTGTGTGAGTGTGTGTGTGTGAGTGTGTGTGTGAGTGTGTGTGTGTGAGTGTGTGTGTGTGAGTGTGTGTGAGTGTGTGTGTGTTAGGGGTCAGAGGACAACCCTGTAGAATCGGTTACAGCCTCCCACCTTTATGTGGGTTCTAAGGATGGCACTCAGATGGATCGCCAGGTTTGTGAAACACTTTGTTAGTGGACCCATCCTGCCAGCCCCTCCATCTTTACGTTAAAGAGGGCTAAGCAGAAGCAAAGAAAGACTAAGGAACCTCAGAGTTATCAGCTGCAAGAGTATGAGCACAGATGCTCACATCATTATTATTATTATCTCAGTGGGTGTTTGTAACATCTCACAATACAAAATTTTGCAGTTTTTATTACGCAAAAAGTAACCTTCAGATTCAGGCGTATTGAGCACTGATGTTTGTGATTTCGTTAAGTGAAGGCATATGTGATAAATCTGAAAAAGTCCAATAAATTATAGCTCGAAGCTTACTTTTAATCACTGATCTGTGTGGGCCTGAATTTAGTTTGAAGAAGGAAGACCTTGAGGCGCAGTCTCCGAGCACCAGGTATGAATGGCGTATCTGGGTAACAGTCATGAACACTTTCAAAATGAGCTGACAGAAACTGAATATTTATTCAACTTCTTGGAGCAATTGTTACCCAAGAAGCACAGATACTCCGCCAGGGGTTCGAAGCTACGTGTCCCAGGACACGCGTTGCTGACTTCATCATTTGGGTGAGGGTCACACAGATTGCTATTTTCTGGGTTGTCTCGGCTGCTCTGTGAATCTAATGTCTCTGCATCACCTCCCTGTGGCTAGGAGATGACCTGTCTTCCAACGGGGCACCAAAGAAGCATCAGCCTCCTGGATATTAAGATGTAAGCACTGACTTTTCATTTCACAAATAAATAAATGCAACGGTTATCGGCGGGAGGCAAATCCAACTAGAAACCCATTCACATCTCTTTTTGGACAACTTTCAGTATGTGTCTATAACGCAAGAGGCCAGGGGCGAAGGAGAAGCGGAAAGGAGCGAGGCAGGGATTCTGCCTTCCTGGAGATGCTTGAAGAGATAACGGGCATATCAACAAACCACCTAAATGCAGGGGGCAGGGAGCAAGAGAGCAGAGCACAATCAAAGGGAAAAACAGAGAGGTTTGAATGGAACTGGAGGCCTGGAGGCTGAAGCTGCAGTGTCTGGGGTACCACGCAGCTGTGTGGGCGCACAGGAGAGCAGGGGACGCCCGCATCCTCACGGCCTCCAATGCGCTGCGAACTGACACTGCCGCCGCAGAGACCTAATTATTTGTTCCGGAAAAACCCCTCCCTGGCAGATACGCTTGTAAAGCAATAAATAACCTTGCTGTTGGCTTTGAGAAACTCCTGCAAATAATTTAGCCAGGCAGCTCGCTCATCTGAACAGGATAACACTCAACCTGGCAGCATCATTGTCACAGTCACCAAGAGGTCTTTTAACAACCTTGTCTCACTCTGTCCGACAAGCCTGAACTCATGATGGCCCAGACCTGACGCCCCTCCCCTCACCGCGGTGCCTAGATCACCCACGAGGTCTCAAGGTCTCTTTCCTCTGCTCCTTCTTTATGTGACACGGTGGCTGTCTGCATGGTGGTGCAGATCGCCTGATGCAAATGCCTTTCCATTGTAATTCCGGAGTTGACCAACACGGAAGACCAGGAAGAGATGACAGTCACAAAGTAACAAAGACACACATGTTTCTAATTTCTACATTTTTTTTATGTCAAACCTTAAGAATTTGAGAACACTGTTTTTGGGAGCTTGTCTTACTTTTTGGAATTCTTTTGTTGCTGACCAATCTCTGAATAGATGGTTCAGACAATATGTCTATAAAAGGGTATTTTGAAGGGAATATATCCATATGTGTGTGTGTATATGTATATTTAAAGGAGTTTTTAAACCGTATGAAATGATGCGGGTGAATCTGTTCCCTTTTACTGTGTTTACCCATTGGTCTATCAGGGTGAGCATGACCACGTCCAGTTAGCATGCAGGAAAAGGGACCCCGCGTGGTTATGATTCCCATGTCTACCTGACCAGAGGGGTGTGCCAGCTGATTTCCTCCCCAATAGAAAGCAGGCACCAGGGTGTGCGTTACGGCCAGAAAAGTTTCTTGTAAGGGTTCCCAGGTCCACATGATTTGTAGATGTGCAAGTTGGTTAAGGACTAGATTCTGGATACTTCTGGAATTCTTCACTCTGCCTTAACATGTCCTAAAATTAAACTTCCTCAGGTTCTGTCTAGGTACTACCAGGTCTGGAAGAAAATTAATCCAAACTATTAAGTAAATGACAGTTATTAGATTTTTAAGAACCTGTGTAAGTCTAAAGGGGCAACCTGGGGATGTAGGTCAGCTGGCAGGGCTCGCTCAGCATGCATGGATGCTTGCTTTGATCTCCAGCATCGTGTAAACTGGGCATGGGTAGCACGTGCCTGTAATCCCAGCCCTCAGGAGGGTCAGAAGCTGAAGTTTATCCAGTGAGTTCAAGACCAGCCTGGGATACATGGGACTCCATCATAAAACAAAAACAGAACAAAGCCATGAAAACACACTCATACACACACACACACACACACACACACACACACACACACACACACACACACTAAGAAAGGGGCGGAGGAAAGAGTTAGAGATTATAGGGGAATGTGAGGGGGAGACACAACCCAGTTTGTATCTTTACGAGTACTTAATGGTATTTTGTTTCTGATTTGCCTTATTTTAAATTTATTCTGGTAATTTCCCTTGTTACTTTAGTGCTATGCATTTTATTTCTTTTATTTATCTTAGTGTGGGCATAATTGCTTTCATTACTGAAGAGCATATCTCAAGTTCTTATAAAAACAAACCCCACTACTTTGTAGACATTCTGAGTATGTCGGTCAGATTCATCACTGCGCTTACACAGCTCGGATGCTTAGATTTTTTTTCCAAAATGCTGGCATGGAGTACATTTGAAAGAAATTAGGTAAATAAAATAAAACCAAAATCCAATTTGAAGTACAAGTAACAGCTTTTAAAATAAAAACAACAAGAAAACCATACCACATAGCTTCAGCTACATCGGTAATTGCGCTGTGGTTTGATGGCCCAGGTACTGACATTTTTCACATAAAAATGAGTAATCATTCTTTATCCTTATTGGCTGAAATGGCTAAATCAGAATAATTTTATTCTGTCCCCAGACTTAGGCCAATGAGTCCAAATGTGCTATTCATATTTTGAAGGACAACACCCACACATTCATAGGACACCATTAAAATGAAGGGACAATAATGTCTCCAGTGCAGGTGACGCTGGGACCCTCTCAGGCACTACCCAAGTAAAGGCCTGGGGTAAGCCAAGGTCAAATTACAGTTTCTGAGCAAACAGCATAGAGAGCATTTGAAGCTGTGTTTACCAACCAGACAATGAAACATAACAGCCTCATAGGGTCAGTGATTCCAAGCTGAAGATGGCCTAGGAAAATTTTCATCCTCTATGACTGTTCTCCTAGAAGTCCCGTGTCCCAGGGCTGGGGACAGCTGAGCTGGGAAGTGCTCGCTCGCTATGAAAGCACGAGGACCTGAGTTTGATCCCTGGAATTTATGTAAAAGGCTGGACGCGGTGGTCTGTGCTTGTAACTCCAGAAGCAGAGACAGGAGGATCCCTGGGGCTTGCTGACCGTCCATTCTAGCCAATCAGCAAGCTCCATGACAGGTGAGCGGCTCTGCAGAACGACGTTGGAGGTTGGCTTCTGGCCTATACGTACATGTGGACAACAACAACAGCAACACACACACACACAGACACACACACACATACACACACACAGACAGACACACAGAGAACATACACATACATACATACATACATAGCTAACTTAGGGAAGAGCCTGCAAATCTCAGGGTGACATCAATGTTATCATTCTGGAGTAATTTTTGTGCTGCCATTTTGCTTTGAGTTCATGTATCACTACTGTTCAATGCATTTGCAAAACATTCATGTTACTATTTGGTGACATTGAAATGTCAATCATCTATCATGCCCAGTAAACATAAAAGTTCAAAGAGGGTTTTGCTTTTCTTGAGCGAGAGCGAGAGCGAGAACGAGAGCGAGAGCGAGAGCGAGAGAGAGAGCGAGAGAGCGAGAGAGAGAGAGAGCGAGAGAGCGAGAGAGAAGCGAGAGAGCGAGAGAGCGACGAGAGAGCGAGAGAGCGAGAGAGCGAGAGAGCGAGAGAGCGAGAGAGAGAGAGAGAGAGAGAGAGAGAGAGAGAGAGAGAGAGAGAGAGAGAGAGAGAGAACTGAGCAGTCTGGAATGCAGCAACAAACATATCCTGTTACCCCGGAAGAGGATTAGAAACACACATGGTTCACCAGAGCTGGTGTAGACCAGTCCAGCGGCTGAGCCACCAGACCAAGTGACTGAAGGATAGACTGGATATATAGATGATGTGCAAAGTGCTGTGTCTCTCCCACCAACGACGAGCAAAAGCCGGAGGCAGAAGCATCGGGAGACAAAGATGGGATAGAGGATATACCAAAGTGCTGAGGATCAGCACGTGCTGGGGAGGTCCAGAGGGTGGGTCCTGTCTGAGGGTCGTGGGGAGTGGGTGGGAATGAGCCCTGTGGCCCGAGGGCACAGAAGCCAGCTTGAGCCTCTTAGAGCCAAGGCAAGAGAGAGCTCCTTTTCTGCCTCAGGTTTTACTCCTGACCTTGTGGTCCTGGCATTGATGGAGCTGCTTCCAGCTGGGGAAACAGATGCCAAGCAGCCCGTCAGTCCAGCAGCGGGAAGCAAGACTGATGTGCCAGTGTGCGGTCAGCCCACGCGGCGAAACCGGGGTTCGCTTCCGATGCATAGTCAGTGTGGACTTTTAGAGGATACGTTTCCTCCTATTCAGCTTCTTATGCAGCTCACCATTAGCTATGCTATTTGATGACGATTATTTGAGGATGCTGGATATCAAACAATCCCATTCTTCATCTTTTTTCCCCCTACTCAGTATTTTTTCATACTGTTCTTCTAAATCAGGAGTAGAAAGCAGACAGGGTCCTGATAGGAGAAAGAAGTGAAGTATCTAGACATTTCTGACTGCATCGAGTCATTTGTCCCACCCATGTTTACTTTTAGGCTTTGTGCTGTGTCCCTGACCCGACAGTGAGCGACGTGGGCAGTGTATTCCTCCTGGTCTTTCCAGCCTTGCTCGCCCGCTCACACTTGAACAAGCCACCTGCTTGGTCCACCTTCTCAGACCGTGGAAGGAGGGTAAGACGCTTACTGCGTTCATTCCCAGCATTCCCATCCACTGAGTGACACAACTGCACGATGGCATTCCGACTGCAAGCCACATGTAAGCGCCATGTGAGCCCGGTGCTGCTATATCAGGGCCCCACCATGCTTATTCCAGGCTGGGGGAAAGCTAAGCGTCTATGCAGTGGGCCTGGAATTAAGATGGCGGATGGCTTGAAGGCCACCGAATGAAGTCTAATTCAATTCAAAAGTGGTAAAAGGCAATTCTGTCTGATAACAACATTTATGGATTGCTGGTTAATTCTGTGATGCTGACCACGATGTACATGGGAACTTGAGACATTGTTTTCGGTGATACAATGTTCCTCTGAGCTCAGAGGGAACAGACCACATTTAACCCCTTGAATATGTGCAGCATCATTAGAGCCACTTAAAAATTCTAGGACAAATGAGGAAAAGAACACCATAGGGGTATCTACCGGGCAGCTGTTTACGACAAATAGAATTATGCTACTCTGAAAAGAGAGTCTTTAACATAAAATGCTCATCCTGGGGGAAGAAGGGAGGGAAAACTAGGTTAATAAGGATCAGAGGCGCCGGGGCCCAGCGAGGAACAGTGTGTGTTCTCACAAGTGTTGGTGTGACATTATCACTCCTAGAGGGCCTTTTCCTACTTCAGAGGAGTTGAGGGTGTTTAAAAGTTTACATCCCTTCCCTCTTCCTCACCTTCCTCCTTCCTTTTAGAATCTTTTCAAGAATGAAATCGACCCCTTCCTGGCCATTATAAAATAAGACATTAGTAACGCAAAGTAGGAATTAGTAATTCTACCACTCAGAGGTATTCACACTAACACTGTTTGTGAATGATCTCCGGATAACTCTCACACGCACATATGCACAGACACTCGCCTCTGGTGCACACACACACACACACACACACACACACACACACACACACACAATTTCAGACCCTTGACTTTATGCTACATTTCCTGTATGCTATGTTTTCATTGAAAACCATACTTTATTTTCATATCAGTGTAGATGTGCCATCCTTCTTAATAACTGTCCCCTCTCTCATCCTATGGCGATATTAACCAAACATCTGATGATATCTGCATCAGAGAGTCACTAATGTATGTGATGCTATAGCTCAGATGGTATAAGCAGGGTACATTTCCCCAAAGTGTGACATCCATCACTAGAGTGACAGTGTGTTGGAAGTTCTGATAACCTTAAGTGACAGTTATTTTTGGTTAGCAAGTTGATGGGGTAATCACCCTTCTAGATATATGTCTGATGATGCTTCCAGAGAGGTTCTGTTAGTCCCGAAATTCAGCAGAAAAACTAGTCCCAACATTTTGGCTGAATTAGAACCAAGTTTTTATTAAAATTTTAAATATTGACCAAGATGGAATTTTGTCAGGATCACCACCACCTGGAAACTTTACAGGTAGATGGCCCCGATACACATGTTGGTGGGACATTTATGTGGGCAAAACCCATAGGTCACTCTACTTTGCCATGAGGCTTTGTTGTTATTTTCTAAGACCTACAACTTCTAGAATCCTAGGAAGTTACTTGGGCCATGGGCAGGTGTTATCTTTCAAGAACTACAATTCCCAGAAGCCAAGGAAGTTATCTGGTCTTTGTGCAGGCGGGGCTTACAGGTTAACCTTGGGTTTAACAGCTTAGCTGAGGTGGGTAGACCCACCCTGTATGTGGTGGACACCATCCCATGGGGTGGTCTTCTGGATTGGACAGAAAGGAATAATGGATTTGAGCGCCAGTATTTATCTCCTTCCTGTCTGTGGAGACCACACGACAACACAGCCATGGAAAGTGGCTAACATAACCCGCTAACTCTTTACAACTGATAACGTCAGACCTCCTGGAACAGTGAATCCAGGTCCTACCTCTCTGACACCAAAGGCTGCAGGTTCCCTGCACTGCCACAGTTATGTGGGATTCGCTTCTTCCCTGAGGTGTAGCTCGGCTCCATTCCATGCCAAGAGAAACGAGGACAAGTTTTGTATTTCACGCTAATCACATCAAATTAGGACAGGAGGTAGCCCTGTAGGCAATGTAATCATGAAAAATGTCTGTGCTCAATCCAACCTGTCCGTCTGGTTTCCCAGGCACACAGGACACCTGAGCCCAACGTTTTCACTCTTAGCTGGACTCACAAAACAGTCACCTACAGGCTCTGGATGGGCTGGTGCTGGGAGATCGAGACCAGACGTAGCGAAAGAAGCCGGCGAGTCTACGGATGGAGGCCGTCCTTATGGCGTGGGTCAGGGCGGGGCAGGACCTCCATCTACAGTGCACTCATTCACACTAGCTAATTTAATTAATATTTACTCTTCTATTTTGAGCCTTACATGCCGAGTTAGAAAAGGTAACCCAATGGTTGGGCTGTTGTTAAGGATGAAAAATTCTTTTTCACATATGCCAATTATACTTTGCCACTCAAGATAAAAGGACATAGTGTCTGGAATTCCGCGGTTTACCGGAGCAGCTGTCTCACCGGTTAGAAACGGTACAATGAGTGTCTGCTAACGTGGATTTGAACATGGAACCACACTTTGGGAAATCTACACCCAGCCTCGTTCAGGATCTCTCTCTCCAGTAGGCATCCCAAGCCACACAATAGCAAACACTACATCTAAAGCGTGCCCAGCAGCATCAGGGCGGGTCCCCGGCACACCGAAACCACACTATCACACCATGAAAATGAATTAAGCAACGGACCAGCATGAGCCCTTCTGGTGACAGCACGTTACTGGCCAGAGCATCACTGCATCCCTCCCTGCATCCAGAGAGCAGGGCTTCAGACCTCTCTGTGAGTATGCACCACAGCTGCTCTGTCCCTGTGCATGGGGAAACCGGTTTATTACTTAGAGCGGACCCTGCAGAACAATCTCGATTTCCACTCCCAATTCTTCCCAATACTATGGGATGACAGGGTTGAGCCATCACCCTGGACACTTCCAACATTTGAAATGCAAAGGAAAAAAAGGGGGGGGAGAGGAAGAAGGGAGAAAAGTGCCTTCTACGTGGCCCGCTGGCAGACTTGACGTTACAGGTCCCCTCCCATGCACCACGAAGCTTTGGCCTCCGGAATCCTGAGCCACAGTGACCCAACTGCAGCGGGGTGATCCCCGAGGCTGGTCTGCTGTGAACACTGGCACACCGTACTTAACGATGTCACCCTCTTCTTTTAATGGAGGTTGTAGATGCTCCCAGCCCTGGGCTAGTTTTTACTTCCTTTAGAGATATTCCAAAGGCCCTTTCCTTTTTCCAGTTGATCTGTATTTGCATCCCTCTCCGGGTGATGCTTAGGCAGCAGCTTCTACCCGTGAGTTTTAAGCACTGAGTCATCTTCCTTACGGTGAGATGGCACAAAACTCCCGTTAGCTGTGCACTGAGAGCGCAGGGAAAACCTTCCGCTGTAGGTGGCACACATCCCACGTGAGGCGCTGTTGATGTGTTACATTCGTAGGTGTGGTAGTGCTAGGCTCCTTGCACTTAAGAAAAGCGGCAGGATTGTGTCTCAGCTGTGCACCACAGCTTTCAAGGACTGCTGTCTGAGCCCTCTTCACCACATTATGCAAACTAGAGCAGAATTGGGCTTTTGTGTTTTTCTGAATCTTGATTGTTTAAGTATTCCTCCATTATTTCACCTCCCTTTGTGTTGAGGCATAGGCTTTCCGAGAATAGACAGAGACATCATTTATAGCCAGAGAAGAAAAGGAATTTAAAGTAATGATGTAAAGTAGCTTCCCTGCTCACATGCTCTTAATGTCTATGGGCTATTTCTGGATCAGGCACTGGGATTAAAATTTTATGTTGTGCTTGGAGAAATCCCAAGGGCAGACTTCAGTGCCTTGCGCCCCTTGAAGACCAGGGAGCAGCTGTCACCGAGGACTGGCATGAACAGATTGTGAGGCCCATGGAGACTACCACTAGCATCTAATGCTCTGGCACGTCAGGTACCATCCTTAACCTCTTGTAAATGTTGAAGTAGCCCGGAGCACAATTTTTATTTGAAGCAACTTTATTGTGGGAGAAGTAGGGAAACCACATCTTTTTATTTCTGAAATTATCTCTCGAATCAGACACACAATGACACTTTCAAGAAGTCACCCTTATGGCATCTCTTGTGCAGTTTTTAAAACTAATATTAGTGGAAACTTAGGGGCCAACCTCATGTCTTCTCTTGCTGCTTTTGTGGGAGCACTGGCTGCTAGGCGTCAGCCTTCGAAGAACTGTTTCCTCGCTAGGCTACGCGGCTGAGAAGGGGCACCTCTGCCTGTCTTCCATCTAAATTTCACAAGAATGGAGTTTAAGGAGCTATAAGTCTAGTCAGAACAAAGCCTTTAAGTGTTAGCCTATTTCCTGGTGTGTAAGCATCATTGATTTGTTAATCTGGAGTGGATTTATAAACTGACTTGGATTAGTGTTTTTTGATAGCAGAAACTGTTTTAAGGCCCTCGGATACTGCTAACTGTGGTGACTACCGCAACAAAAACCAGCCCACTGGTCCCGCCCTTCTGTACTGCAGCCTCTGAAAGGGTGGTGTATCTCAGGAACTGAAGCCTGCAGGTATAAATGGCACAGATGGGTCAGTGGGATCCTTCTGCATGAGTTGGTTATACTGGATCAGGATTTGGGAGGCCAGCCCTTCACAGACTGTGGAAAGGGCTTTACTAGGCCATGTCCCAGGCACTTAGGAGATGCAAGCGGGGACTCCTGTATTCAGATTTGACTTGAGGAATTCCTAATCATAGGACAACCTTTTCTCTCAAATCATCATGCACACAGCACACAGTCAAACCATGTGATCTCAACAGAAATGATGCATGCATATCCATTCAGGGATGCACAAAAGGGAAATTTGGTTCAATGGAAATAGCAGCATGAAAAAAAAGAATTGAGAGAGAGTTGTGCCCTGAGGGGCTTGGTTTTGTTTTTAAAGCAGAGTTTTCCTTAATAAAATCATCTCAGAACTTGTGGGCATCCATATACCATGATCACACACCAATGGCTCACAAGCCTCAGAAACGATCAAAAACTATGCAACAGAATAAAGGTAAGAAGGAAATGTTCAGGATGCCGAGTTAGGCAGAGATCTCTTCGAAAGCTAGAGCAGGGTCCACAAGTAAGATGTCATAAAGAAAGAACCACTTCTCTAGGAAAGATGCTCCCATGAGGACAAGAAACAGACCATAGGCTACGAGGGGACATATGCAAACCAGGCGTCTCACAAAGGACTTCTGTCAACATGTGTCATTGTTATCTTCACTATATTTTCATGAAAATATAATCAAATCATTTCTATTCGCTCTCCCTCAACATGGTAGCCTCTTTTTCTTTGATTGTTCACACACACACACACACACACACACACACACACACACACACACAGAGAGAGAGAGAGAGAGAGAGAGAGAGAGAGAGAGAGAGAGAGAGAGAGAGAGAGAGAGACAAATATATAAATAAAACTTGCTGGGTTTTTTTGGTTGTTTGTGTATATGTTAGGGCTGGCCATGTTGTACTGGATAGGTCTGAGCAGTTTGTGTAAGGATGGGGCCCTTTGGAGATGTTTTTCCCCCATCCATGTTGGAAATTCTGTTTATATTATCATAGTTCAGTTCTTGTTTAGTCTCCATTAAGGCCTTATGGTCTTTTGATGCCAGTCCTTGTTGAGAATTGATCTGGAGTGTTCAAGAGGCGCATGGCATTCAAGAATACCCTTGGGATTTCTTACTCAAAGTTCAACATAAAACCTAAACCCAGGGCCTGATCCAGAAATAGCCTGTAGACATGAAGAAGAACACGCGCATAGAGAAATAATCATTGCTAGTGTTAAAGTTCCTTTCCTTCTCTGGGTGTAAGTTACGTGCCGCTGGCTATTTTCAGAAACCCTATGCCTCAGTGCAAAGTGAGACGAGATAATGGACAATCAAGATCTTAAAAAAACCACTGCTCTTGTTCGCATTGGTGGTAACGTGGCAATAAAATTGTACGTGAACTGGTGGTGTGGGCCTCAGCCTCACAGAGTAAAACTTATACTGTTGCGCTCTGTGGGGGACAACATGGTCCTGAATTTCCCTGTGATGCGAATGAAGCAGACCAGAATAGACGTGGAATCAAACCACTGTGGTTCTGGAGGAGCCCAGCCTTTGTGTCGGCACAATCCCGTAATGCCAGACTCAGCAAATAATGATGGCATGGAGGATGGAGTTCCACGTGAACTTGTAGAGAAATTCAAGTTTCAGATGAATAATAAATACACACATTAGCATATACTTTCGTCTACCTGAAATTCAGGAGCCAATGGGTGTCCATCCTAGCGTGTGTCTGCAAGGCCATCAGCACAGAATCGGCACTTTAGAATAGGAAGTCAGAGGTAACATGCAGTTTAATGTGCTGACTCCTTGTGGAATGACTGGAATGAAAAATAGGGTGTTTCCCAGAAGTGAAAGCTCCCATCACCACCACCGGGAACCAGCCTACTGTAAGCCACGAGTTAGGTCCTTGGGGTCAGCAAGAGTCAAGCTACGGAGGGCAGCGGGGATGGGAAAAATGCAGCCTTGCTGTGGTTACAGTTCACCGCACACCAAAAGGCTCCTGCTCCCGACACCCTCATCTCATCTCCTCTGAAGCCTTCAGCCTGCACAGCTGTGTGGACTTAACCAATGGAAAAGCAGCTTCATCTAAGGTGTCACGAAACATTATTAAGGACATATTCCAGGGATCCCGACAGTAGCAACGTAAGAGGAAGATTTGTTTTGTTGGTTTGTTTTAAGCTTGCTAACTTGTGATCTTCTTTGTAGGTAAGATCATTCGTGGTGTCCACGGTTTGGAATCCAGGAAAGAGAGAAGAAGGTACATGCATAGCCATCTATGTGTGTGTAGTTGCCAGTAAAGATACGGTTCTTATATTTATTTATGCGGAAAGCTAATAATTGTTCCCTGTCTTCGCAGAGTGTCATTTTACCCCAAGTTCTCTATTTTCTTTGCTTGTTTATGTTCCTATTGTATTTCCTTAAACCACGAGGCTAGTGAAGAGGATTCCTCTCTGGAGAGAGACTATGATATTGCTGATGTTCTACTTTCCATCTGAATAGCTAAGCACCCTACTCCCAGCTTTGCAGTGGGAAACCTGGCAGCCACATTTTGACCAAATGATCCAAGTTGCCACCACTCGCAACATGACGACCTGAATTTGTGAGGCCTGGGAGAAGGATGCTATCTCATTTCCTGGACATTCCTGGCAAAAATGGGTAGCTGAGGTTCAGAACACAGCAAGACCATAGAAAATGAAACTGAAGGGCATTTAATATAATTTGTCAATAATATCAGTTTCTATTCTAGCAGTGTTTACAATACCTATGTTATAAAACCAAGCCGGTATCTAAAAACAAAGGAAGGCATAAAGAAAATGTAATTATCTGTCTATCTATCATCTATCTTTATATACATTTACACACACACACACACACACACATATGGACAACTTTTAGCTACATAAAACATGAACCTATGCTGTTTGGAAGAAAATGGATGCAGATAATCATAATGAATGAATCAAGCTAGTCTCAGACAGACAGAGATATGTCTTCTCACAGATGCCACTCCTAAATCTCATATAGACACGGAAAATCAAGTATAATTATAAGACAGGAAAGTAGAAGCGGAACCTTCTAACAAAACAATGGGAACGGGAGAGGGGAAAGAAAACAGAGAAGGGGTGAGGGGGAAATACGTCCAAGTGCGCTGTCTGCTTATATGAAAATGTTATGGAACCTAGTGCATCGCACAGTGAATATGCACAATGGGAACAAAACAGACAGGGAAATAGCATCACTGCCGTAAGATGATGGCATCCCTGAAGAGAGGAGCATGCAGGATGTGGCAACCGAATGCAACGCGCAAGCTGAGATTTTCCTTCCCTCAGTACAATTTTATAAAATCTGAGTAAGGTCTGTACATTAGATGAGGGTAGAGCCAATGCTAATGTCCTAATTTCAATAACGGGACCATGGTTATATATATTCACTGCCTGCCTAATGAAACATATTCAGAAATTTCTCGAAGGAGCTTACGTCCCAGCAATGCGGAAAACATCCGCCAGTGTGTGTGCAGGCACACCACCCACCAGCGGGACAAAAGGATCAGTGTCTAGGTGGGAAGTCTTTCAGATTCTCTTAGATCTGAAATACTTTCGATATAAAGTGTTATAAGAAAGACAATTCCTTCTGGCAAGAAGTAGGAGGCCAAGTTCATGAGGTCAGTAGGCTTTGCTGTGCAGAGTCCTGGGCCTGAAGAAAGGCCAGTGGGAGGCAACAGGAGGCCTAAGCACGTAGAGCCTTCTGTTCCTACAGTGGGACAAGGCTGGCTCCCATGGCTTCTCCTTGGTATGCTGTGCTGACTGCGAAAGTCTGAGAGTCTGTGCCATCCACAGACAGTTTGGGCTCTGTCCGAGCAAGCCGGTACGCCACAGAGCAACAGTTCAAATGCCTAGTGATGAGGGCAGGCCTATTTTTTCTTTTTTCTTTTTCTTTTTTGGATTGCTTTGGAATCTAATTGAATAGCATTACCAATGGGCTTCAATGGCATGCCAACTCACCCGTGTCTGTAATAACTCTGTGCCTCTTAGTCCATATTAATTTCCTCCAACTGTAAGATATCCTAATGGAGAGCAAAGAAAGAGGGACATTTTTACCTGACTCTTTGGGGAACACGGTAACTCTATTTATAATTCTTTTATACTTTGAGGTCCTGTTTATGACTGAGGTGTGGAGGGTTGTTATGCATGTGTAGAAGAAAGAAATGCCTGTCTTAAAGACTGAGAAGCAATGTGTACAGAAACTACATTGCTTTTTGCTAAAAAGTCCAGGTGGTGATTTTGGTTGTTTTTGACATTATCTTACAGAGAATCCTACATATCTGCAGGTTTTCATCCTTGGATTCATCTAATTATAGGATGAAAATATGTGAAAGAGAGGAAAAACATGTCTGGATACATACAGACATTTTTTTCTTGTTGTCTTTACATAAACAACACAGTATGCTGTCTATTTACACAGCACTTACAGTGTAGGAGGTATTATTAATCCACGGATGACTTTTTCAGTACGTGGGAGGATATGGACAGATGATATATAAATACTGTACCAACTTCTACAAAAGGGACTTGAACATCTTCAGAACTTAGTATCTTTGGGGGAGGCACCCTTTTGTCTCATCCCTGGCGGGCACTGAAAGATGAATATGAGACCCTCCCGTAATGTAAAGAAATTTATACAGAGTGAATATGAGTAGCATTTAATACTGGTTATTCATGTTCAGCAACAACAGATAGGACAATTACCAAATCCTAGGGACCTTCTGGGTATGAGGACTAAAGAGAGCTAAGGTAAAGTTCCAGCCCTCGTAGAACCTATGCTTTTTGAGATAACAGGTAACCTATGGAGGGGGTAAAAAGCCCCTTGCAGTTGATATCAAGCTCCAAGGAGAGAGATGCAGCCAGGAAATCCTTGGGTGGAGGAGAGGCATGGTATTCGCAAAGCCCTTACCAGGGAGGTCTGAGTAGGATCAAGAGACACATTGAGAAGATGCAGGGGAACCAGAACCAGCGTCTGCAGGAGGGGAGGGAGCTGGAGGCTGGAGGGTTTCCAGTCAGAGTGGGAAAAATTTTTGGGAATCACCATAGGTCGGAAAATTATGGGCCCTGGAAGGCAAGATAAGGGATTGAAGGTGAATTCCAGTACAGGGAGTAGAAACAGGGAGTTACAACAATTTGGTAGCCTTCAATTTTAAAAATGTACTTAGAAATAATTGAGATTTACAAAATTGAGATAGAGTGTAGTAGGCATTAATGGTCCCCTTGCTCAGCTTCTCCCGGTGATAATCTCTCACACAACTGTGGCACATGTCTTAGGCTCTCAGGACTGAGAGTTCAAAAACTCTAGTTCAAGAGGCCTAAGCGTTCGGATCTATGACCTATAACAGCAGGATTTGTGCACTGACTGGAGGCACTTTGTGTTGAGGGAGAAAGATTGGAGGAGCACATGGGAGGACCTAGCTCTAATTTGGAAATGCTGAAGGGGGTGGGGCACCCTCAGGGCGAGCATGCATTGCAGCCAAGCACTGAGCATGCAAGTGTAGAGCACGGCCACAGGCTAGGTCCCGCTAGGTAATGGCAGGTAAGAGGAACGGCCCATTCTCGGACTTCATCCCACATCTCTTAGAGCCAATCATGAGCTTTCTAAGATGTGAAAAAAACAAGTGATTCCCCCACCCCAATCCTGTTCTCAGCCCGCCCCTCCTTCCCTCAATTCCTACTTCCAACTCTGTTCTGCAAGCAGACCACAATTGAGGTTCAGGAAGTCAGCAGCATTGTGGGAGGAGTCCAGGCGGAAAACAGGACGAGAAATGAGCTCCGTGCCCACCGCCCCTCCCCTGCCCACCGCCCCTCCCCTGCCCACCGCCCCTCCCCTGCCCTCCGCCCCTCCCCTTCCATTCTAACAATAGATCCATGCCATTTCTCCTACTACCAAGATCTCTTTAAAAAGGCAACGATGCCTTTTCTCTCAGACTTTAATAGAATTCAGTCAAACCGTTTGTGCTAGAATTTTCTTTTATCTCCTTGGTTCTATTGTTTCCTGGCCATATAACTGATTTAATAATAAAACAATTAAGTTGTTTCCTGTTCAGCTTCCACAAGTACTAACATATGGATGGTATTGCATGGGAGTTACAGGATCCTACACCTAAAGTGACCTGAAAAATAGATAGCAACGTTTCCATTCTGGAGGTCTAAGCAGATATACAAGAGTGCCACAAATACAAATTGGCGAAGAAAAACTGATAGGAGCCAAGAAAATAAAGACAGAGATACACTGGGAATTATAAGCTCGAGAGGGGAAAACCAGTTAAAACCAGACGGTAAGAGGTCAGGAGGAGGGCAAGAAGAGTGGCAGAAAGGGCCAGCCAAGGCGGCAGTCTGTCCTGAGGGGGATGCAGTGGTTCACAGGAGGACGCTCTGTGTGTCACTGTAAGGGACTCTTACATTTACAATAGCCGTGTGGGCACCACGCTGTAACTTTAACTATAGGAAGGTGACAAAAATAATTACATACGGTTTTCTGTACGGTGTCAGATAGAAAAGCACAGATTCTTATGCTCACATATTACAGGAGCATCAAAGAATATGTTCAGAATGGCCACATGCTATAAACACCTCCGAGACGCCTTCAAAGGAGCCACTTGTACAAGGAAGCTGAGACAACCATCCACAGCCCTTTAAGTCTTGTGAATTTCATACGTGTGTGCGTGTGCACGCACACACACACGCGCGCGCACACACACGCCGCGGCGGAGGGATAAAGGTGATTTGGCTTAGACTGATGTCCTACCACACCTCTACCTTTCTCTCTTTTCCCACAGTAAAGCTTTATAGAGAGTTTAGGCTTCCTGGTTCATCAAACTATGGACCCTTAGGTGACAGGATAGCCCAGGTTGATGCTCATGCTAACAGTGGGGCTGGAGGCACTGATCTTTCTATGAACTTGGCTGGCCCAAACAGACATACGTCAGCCTAAAAGCAAGGGCATAGAAGCCATGCCCTCTGTGTTCACTGATAATATTCTTCAGGGCTGGTCCTGTCTCATGACAACTTGGATAACCCAGGAAAAGGTGCCGTGAGTAAGGAGGAAAATAGTTGAAAGAATACTACGGGCTGCTTAGACTTTGAGATCAGCAGAGGCACTTGAAACACTTGCAGCTGATGCCATCAAGAGGTGGGGGCAACTAAGGGGCCACACAGGCCAAGAGACTGCCACACTTGGGGCTCAAGGGGACATACAAAGGCTCCTCAGTGCGTGAGCAATGGCCACTGGCAGTAGACTGCCACCTATATGAACCTTGCAATCCATGTCAGAGTCAGTGTCCTCTGACACTCAAGGGAAGCTTACCTTCTGCTGCGGGGCAGCTGCCGTATTCAGCAACTAGACAAAAGTCACCAACGCAGAAGCCGGAGAAGGAGGGCAGGAGAGCACTGCAGTGCCTCGGTGGAAGCAAAATCTAACTTGGGTGGAACTGGACAGTGCTGAACAGTGAGTGAGTGTTTGCTTCTGAGAGATCAAGGCCCCCGTGGGCTGACGAGCCGCACCTGTCCTAGAACTCGGTGGACTGCATAGAAAGCACCTGATTGGATGGCGGCTTGCTCGATGGGAGGTTTTTGGTTTTGCCACATTTCCCTTC
Organism: Cricetiscus sungorus; assembly: GCA_030556225.1. Lineage (NCBI taxonomy): Eukaryota > Metazoa > Chordata > Mammalia > Rodentia > Cricetidae > Cricetiscus > Cricetiscus sungorus. The sequence goes on along the minus strand of JANBXA010000738.1, from coordinate 5,551,378 downwards.
GTTTTCCCCAACGTGTGTCCGCCATTCTTCTAGAGGCCCTGAAGTCTTCTCAAGGAACACTGGGCACAGGAACTCTGCCAAATACTTTCCCAGGATAATTCGTCGGGATGACTGGAGGCTCTGGGCGCACACTGGCTTCTTTAAACAACATCAGAGAAACCAGCTGCATGAACTCATCAGGCACGCCAAATAGGCACGTGAATCTAGGGAAGGATACAGTTCCCTCACTGGGACCCTCTGGAGAGCTACACTCATCACCACCTGTTCCCTCACATGTGATATGCACGGCTCAACGGGCAGAAGAAGTCTCAGGGGCTTCAGCTTGGCCTGGTCCTACTCAACTGCCGTCTACCCATCTTCCTGTTCACCAGTTTGGACGTCCACATCCATCTGTCTACTCAATCCAGCTCTGGGTGGAGGCTGCCTTTCACCTCACGGCTGAACTCAAATTCCGAATCTTTATTCCCAACTCCAGCCGCTTGTGCATGGCGACTGGTTTGTATGTATTTGTTCACGCCTCGCCTTATGCTCACTCAAACCATGACATGTAACACAGGGGTTCTTCAGGGCATGCCTTGCCTGGGGGAGAGTCCGTCTTATTAGCAGGTTTTGAGTCTGTTTTGAGGATGAAAGATGATTGCATTTCTAGGTGGAACCCAAAACATCACCATCTGTCCAGCACCGCCCACATAGCCCCCACGGACCAATAAAGACTTACCCAGAGAATAGAAAAGGAGGCCCCCTTATAGACTCATCAGGGTGTATTGAAACTAAGAGGGTCACATGAGCATATTAAAGTCATACCACGGAAACCGGGCCCCGGGACTCACTGGACACACCAGACCAAGGAACGGATGTAATTCTTTCACAGGACTCCATAAAGGGGCTGACATCACACTCACCGATGACAAGAGCCCCACACTGACCTATGACCTGAAACCTGCTCTGTACATCAGAGATCATCAGGCAGCGAACTCTGCAGTGTCCTAAGGACTTGGGCTCATCTTGGTCTCATTCGACTTACTTGACTACTCACCTATCTGGACCTGCATCTATTTCTTGGCGGTGACTTCTCCCCTGTGTCTGGTTTTGGGTTAATGCTCTCACACACACAGACTCCACTTATGTTCTTTCTGCTCACTCCTGAAATCTCTTGATTATGTTTTCGGTTTTTTTTAACCTTGTGTTCAGTCGGTAACACACACACACACACACACACACACACACACACACACACACACGTGCGCGCGCACACTGTAGTCACTGTGTGAAAGTTAATACTAGCAATTAAGATTGATATTAAAGGATCTATATTTGCCTCATCCACGTTAGCAAATTAGGTATGGCTATGTGACAAGTGGTTGCCACTGCCACGGCTGATCCCCGTGAATGGATTGTCATTCAGCCAATCCTACCATTGTGGGAAGACAAAATCATATTTTTCGAGCACAAAGGCTAGGCCCTTCACACATGTTGAGTTCCCAAATCCACTCCTCCCCCGGCCTCCTCCAGGATTTCGTACAAAGAAGCACACAATGTCCTCATCTTTGTCCCAACCGTGTCTTGGGACTGCTGTTGCTGGAACTGAAGGCATTGTTTGGGGGAGGAAACTGTGATCTGTAAATAAATTTAGAATTCACATTTTGGCACAGTCAGGGCTTACTGAATACTGAATAGAGATTCCTGGCAACCTGTGTTGGGGATGTCGAACGGGGAACACACCTTGGAAGAAGAGCCAATCCTTGCTGAGACAGTAGAGCCGGATCCGCTGGGGCCCTCTGCCTCTGTTCACAGGTAACCACACTGGGACTGCCACATACCCTTGGGAGCTATTGCTTTCCAAGACCAAGGCCTTCTCCATCTCATCTTTGGAGAGTTACTCTACAAAAGCTCTGAGCTTCATGACGGGAAGGTTCCTCTCTTGGGAGTGACAGCTTCTGTGCTCACTGTACAGCCCGCCTGGGTGCTCGGGTGTGCGAGATGCGGCCTCACAAGGGTTCTATGAGTAAAGAACGCTGACCTGTTTTCTGACCTAAGGGACATGTTTTCTGACCTAAGGAACCTTTGATTCCTCTCTGTAATTACACACAGAAACACACACACACACACACACACACACACACACACACACACACACTGCATGCACACACAGACACAGAGGCATACTCACACACAAGCACACACAAGCACACACACATACACACACACATACACGGACGCACAATCACATGATGACAGGATGTATGAGTTTCCTTGGTACTGAGGGGTGGGGTGCTACGGTGTTCATCAGGACCACAAAGGGGTAGGTAACCAGAACAACACCAACAAACCACAAAAACAAGAGGAAGAACACCCAACTGTCTTATGATTCTCTAGAATGTCCTGTAACTCTAGTGAGGACTACACATTGTTTTCACATCGGGAGGGCCTGGCACATTGTCCAATAGACAAGCCTCTTCCTCAGATGATAACTCGCTGTGTATCAGTGATCTTATCCTTGTACTTTGGGTGCATGAAACATACAGAAAACATTTAAATGTATGTCTATCAGCCTCATGCTCATGGGAATAGATTGCACGGGGCATAAAATTCTGACAAAAATTCTAATTAGCAGCATGTCCGGTTGAATGGAAACTAGTTTTGTACATCAAAGTGTGTACCACGTCTCCTCAACACTCATTTCAAATTCAGGCATCTCTCTCTCTATGGGCTTTAATGTCTTTTTAGGAGTGCGACACCAGGCTAAAAGTAAGTGTTACACATCATGTGAATCCCATCTGAAATATGAGTTTTCATCATTGCATCCTTCTGTCATTTCTGCACTTCTGGGGAATATGGCATTTTCCTTCTCTGGAGGGTAAGCTAGAGCACGGTGTGTACTGCATGTTGGCAAATGGTGTGGGTGAGCAGACCTGTAGGTCCTGTTGTTCCTTCTGCACTTGGCAGAAGAACACAAGTACTTCCCATCAGCCATGCCACTTCTGTCTTTTTCTGATGTGTCCATCAAAACAAGTTGTTAAACTTCTCCGCGTAGCCTCAAAATTTTGCTCAAATATGTTTTGGAGAAAACACAGGAAAATGTTGGTGCGTGGCAACCCACGGGAGACAGCGGTGTGGGGCCCAAGCATCGTCACCTTGGGGTACCCACGGTGACAGACAGAGGCAAGAGCGAGCTGCCCAGGCTCTAGCATGCCCCACAGAAAAGACACAATGAACACGTTGGAACGCCGCTACTGTCATTTCATCCTCTGCACAAGGCATGGCGTGAATATAAGCTCCTCTCTAACATATGGTGCGTTTTCTGTGGAACGTTCTGGACGGACTTCGTGGAGGTTGCCCAGAATCTGTTCAAAATCGCCTCATTGTTATTCCTGTCCCTCTGCCCCGTTTTTCCCTTCTCAGCCGCCTGGCGAGTGCTTGCTTATCTGTGTCACACACTGGATTGGGGCAGTTAGATCATCTGACAGGAGAGCATCTGGACGTAGCCTGTGCCCACACACCAGATTATCGAATTCAGATGCCACAATATCACACTAATCTTTCGTGTTAGGAGGTGGCAAAGGAAATCAATCAATAAGCCTAATTACCTGGAGGCAGAATTTGCTCTGCAGCCCAGGTCAGCCTCAAAGTCTCAATCTTTTTCCCTCTGTCTCTGGAGTGACAGGAGTTATGGGTGTGCACCACCATGCTCTCCTATGAAGTTATGATTTTGAAATACGGTAATAGCCAGTGTTTAATTTTATTTGAGAATCAATTGTACATTGTGCTTATGGTAATGGTAATGAATTCCCCACCGGAAGATGGGAGTTAAAAGAGTGGTTCCAAGTCCTCAGACGTCACCGTACCTCTCTGAAGTGACAACGCATTTGCAAATAGCGAATAACCGAATTTTCCTAATTAGAAAAAAAACCCATATTTTTTGTCTTCCTATGTTCATTTTTCTTCCCTTCCTTTCCTTCTTGAGGCCCTCTTTACCACTCTCCTCCGCCCACTTGTCGTCTAAGTGGTTAAGCCACGTTTTTGCAGATCATGGTGGACGTTAGAAAGGAATTCAGAGTTACGTGCTCCCGAGCGCTTGGAGGATGGACCTAAAATTAAACTTCCATTACGAATTAATTGCAGTTACCTTTGGGAATCGCTCTCTCTTTCTCTCGTTCATAATTTAGCACAGTATCTCTTAATGAGAATTCAGCAGAAATTGACGGCAAAGCCTTCCAAACTTTGTGAATCTTTTCTATCACAGATAATTCAACTGTGACTCACAGTTAATAGGACAATTTAAGGACTTATCATTTGATATTACACCGACTTCGTGGGTTTTCTATTTATAGCCTCGTCCATTCAGACTGTTTTAACAACATCCCAGAGGCTGCCCAGAGGTCCATTCCTCGCTATCCTGGGAACTGGGAAGTATAAGATCGAGGCCCTAACGGGTTCTGTGTTGGTTTGGGACCGCTTCCTGAGACACAGTTTCCCACTGAGGCATCCTCACTCGTGTGAGGGCCGCAGGAGCCCACTGGAGCCCGTTTCCAGTGGAACTGACTTGGTCACCGGCTTCACTCTCATGATCCCCCCACTTACCCAGACTTCAGTCCCAACGCTACCATTTCAGAATTTAGGGTCCCAACATGTGAATTTAGGGGTGCATCATAGCGATTTAGGAGGTAAAGCGAAAGGTAAACAGAACTTATCACACCCTTTAAAGGTACTATTCTTTAAAACACAGACAGTACTTGACGGAGCCCAAATCTTTGATTTTGCAAACAGAATGCTCAGGATGTCTTGTTTAAGCACCACAGGGAAATAATCTGTTACATGGTCATGCTGTATTTGGATCTAAATGCTGGAAAATCCATCTGCCCATTTGTCTGTCTATCTGTCCATCTCGTCACCCATCCTCTATCTACCTGATATCTCCTATCACCTGTTATCACCTGTTACCTATCATCTGTCAGTCAGCTATCAGTGTGACCGCTGTTCCAGATTATCAGATTGATGGGCTCTATAGTCACCATGGAAACAATACTCTGGCCATGGCTGTGGTTTGCATTGGGTTAAGTGAGGGGAGGAGGCCCACACAAATAAAGGCAGTACCGTTCCGCGGGCTGGGATCCCGGTCTGAGTGAAAAGAGAAGGCGCTCGGCACCAGCATTTGCTGCTCTGCCGACTGCAGGTGTCATGTGACCTGCTCCCTCCTGCTCCCGCTGGCATATGCCTTCCCGCCATGCTGGACCGTGAGCCCAGATGAGCTCCTGTCACAGACATGAGACAAGTAACTAAGGTGATTCGTCACCTGCTATGTTTGTCTATTGGCTTCCTGTCATCATACGAGTGACTTTCCTAACATAACTAAAGTTCCTAACACAATTAAAGCATGATAACACTGGGCTTTTACAATTGCTCAAGCCACAGAGCAAACCTCCCCCATGAGTAATTTGCTGGGAAGAAGCAGGATTCAGGTGGAACTCAACTCAGGCTTGTCTTTGAGTAGCGTTGGCGGCTTCGGTGAGACTAATTGATAGTGTAAGTGTCCCTTCCTTTGTCCGTGATGACTCTTAGGCTCTGTCGGGCATGTTTTATTTCCTTAGGAAATGCTAACACCGAGTTGCCCCTGGTGGCATGTTTTCGTGGGAGAGAGAAATGTCAAGGTTAAAATCGGCACGGGCTTTTTCTCTCTGTGCTTTTCTGGACTGTAAATGAGCAGTTGTCTCGAGCACCCAGGTATTGTTCAAGAGTCCTTAGTCCAAACAAACCAGTTTCGCATGACTTTCAACTGTTTCACATGACACTCAGACCTGCACTTTGGACCACTTTAATAAGGAACAGTTAATAAGCTCTCTTTGTTTTAATGCGGTTCCGCCAATGAATACTTAACGATGAGCAAACCAGCGGCCCTGGGGAATATAAGCAGATATCATCTTTTCCCTAAAATGCTAATCTTTTAGCTGATATATGCAAAGGAACAAATATGGTAAGAGGCAGGATGTATGCTAATAGGATTTTGCTTGTAAAGGCCTTCAGGAGTAAGGACCCTTTATCACATGACCTCTCTAGACAGGCACAGCATTCAGGGTGGATCAGGCAGGCTGAATCCTCGCTGGCTGGAAATGGGAAAGGGAATCCAGAACACAGAGGTGTGGATTCACTTCCTTAAGTGTAAGAACAACTGAGCCAGTCAGGATTCCTGCAGGGTTTTGAGACTGTCTGTTAAGCTGAGTACAGGCTGGGGTGGCCTCTGAAACTCAGGGTGGCCCCTTCAGCGAGCTGAAGCCCTAACTGATGCCCACTGGCCGTAACTGATTCTAAACGAAGCGAGGATGAGGTCTTGGGCAACATTAACTATTTCATTGAAAATGAAGCAAAACAATCAGCAACAGCACAACCCATTTAAACATTCATGCAACCCATCAAGAACAAAACAGCTGCACAAAAAAATAAAATGGAATGGCCCGCTGCTCCGAACAAGGCTTTCGCGTATTAGGATGACAGCTGCACGTGGAAGGAAGATAAGAAAGAGCCTTCAACCTCCATCTTTCAAGTGATGAATTAGTAGACAGCAATTAAAGCTGACAACAGAAGACACAGGACACTTAAATGATTGGGTTTGTGGGGTTTTCCTAGTCCTAAGATTCATCTTCACTTTCTAATTGTTAGAATTATGATGTGTTTTTCCAGGCTTGTCATCCAAGTGGCACCCGAGAAACCTCGAGTGAGCTAGGGGAGGTGTCGGGCTGTGAGGGCTGCAAAGAGCTGAGCTCTTCTGACACTCACTTTTCTAACCCGCACAGCAGCCAATGGCACGGATAGGAGCCCTCCCTCACAACAGCACCCAGAGCAACTGGGAAAAGTTTAACAAGGACACCAGTCCGGGGCGTGTCTAACAGCCTCTTCTGGTGAATTGATCGCTCTTTTAAAAGGTTTGGGCCGGGTGGTGTCTAATCACTTCCTTGGTAAACAGAGAAACGGCAAAAGATCAAAAAGTGATTTTACTGGAGTGAGGAAAGAGCAGTTTAACACTTCAAACTACATGACGAGCAAGCAGGTCTTTGATAAAATATTAACACTGAAGTTAAATGAAGAAAAAGCACTCAGGAGAATGCTGGGGGTGGGAGGAGGGGGATAAAGCTGAGTTGGACGTGGAGGAGTACCGGAACTCCCTTCCTCGCTTCCTTCCTTATCCCCACCTCTCGCCTAATGTGCGTGAGGCCCTGGGATCCGTCTCCGGACTAATGAATGGAACTCTCGCACGACGCTATTTTATCGAGGTGAAATTGTGATGATGACCCACGAGATACCCGGAACGCCATGGAATCGTCCTGTCCCACTGAGCTACTGTGACAGTCAACACAGGCCAATGACAGACAGTGCCAAAGGGAGGTCAGCCGAAGCACTGACCTGTGACTCCCGCCCCCAGGTTCCACATTCACCCTTTCAGCCAAGGGGGCACGTGTGACCCAGCAGAGTCTGTGACGTGGATTCAGTGCGCAGCGCTGTGGACGCGCTCTGTCTTTTAGAGACTTTGAACCGAATGGTGGAAGTGAAAAGGAGGACCACAGATAATGTCCTGGGCGACAGGCTTTTGGCCTTTCACTAGCAAATCGTGAACACTCCAATGGGAGTAAAATTCTCGTGCCTTACTAACCATCTGCATGCATCCCGACAACTTTTCACGTGCGGCCACTAAGACTTTAGAACGTAACACTTCAAACCAACATTCTGTCCTGGCTCACAGCAGCTAATACATGGTACTGTCCCTGTATATTCTAACCGGGAAGGAAGGACCCAGGAGGGTGACTGCCTTGCCTGAGAAACAGCAGCAAACTGAACAGGGCACAGATTTCTTGGGGAGGTGGGGAGGACACAGCTTTCCTGGGTGGCATGGGATTGGTAGGTTTTGGCGGTCTGATTCTGGGGCAAGCTCCGGGATTGGTGGGACTCTCAGCTCAGGGATTGCTGGGATTCTGCGGTCCAATAGGAAGCAAGCTCAGGGATTGGTGGCATTTTGAGCTCAGGGATTGGTGGCCTTTCAAGCCCTGGTCCATGGGGTCAACTCAGGGTCAGGGTATTTTTCCTTTGCCCTCTTCACCCTATGTGGGAGACAGGCTTACCTGTGCACATATACATGAGAGGTGTGTGTATACCTGTGCACATATACACGAGAGGTATGTGTGTATACCTGCACACACACACACACATGAGAGGTATGTGTATACCTGCACACACACACATGAGAGGTATGTGTATACCTGCACACACACACGAGAGGTATGTGTACATACCTGCACACACACACACACGAGAGGTATGTGTACATACCTGCACACACACACACATGAGAGGTATGTGTACATACCTGCACACACATACATGAGAGGTATGTGTATATACCTGTGCACACATACATGAGAGGTGTGTGTGTATACCTGCACACACACACATGAGAGGTATGTGTATGCCTGTGCACACATACATGAGAGGTGTGTGTATACCTGTGCACACATACATGAGATGTGTGTGTATACCTGTGCACACATACATGAGAGGTGTGTCGTGTGTATACCTGTGCACACATACATGAGAGGTGTGTGTATACCTGTGCACACATACATGAGAGGTATGTGTATGCCTGTGCACACATACATGAGAGGTGTGTGTATACCTGTGCACACATACATGAGAGGTGTGTGTATACCTGTGCACACATACATGAGAGGTGTGTGTATACCTGTGCACACATACATGAGAGGTATGTGTATGCCTGTGCACACATACATGAGAGGTGTGTGTATACCTGTGCACACATACATGAGAGGTGTGTCGTGTGTATACCTGTGCACACATACATGAGAGGTGTGTGTATATACCTGTGCACACATACATGAGAGGTGTGTCATGTGTATACCTGTGCACACATACATGAGAGGTGTGTGTATACCTGTGCATACATACATGAGAGGTGTGTCATGTGTATACCTGTGCACACATACATGAGAGGTGTGTCGTGTGTATACCTGTGCACACATACATGAGAGGTGTGTGTATACCTGTGCACACATACATGAGAGGTATGTGTATGCCTGTGCACACATACATGAGAGGTGTGTGTATACCTGTGCACACGTACATGAGAGGTGTGTCGTGTGTATACCTGTGCACACATACATGAGAGGTGTGTGTATACCTGTGCACACATACATGAGAGGTGTGTCATGTGTATACCTGTGCACACATACATGAGAGGTGTGTGTATACCTGTGCACACATACATGAGAGGTGTGTCGTGTGTATACCTGTGCACACATACATGAGAGGTGTGTGTATACCTGTGCACACGTATATGAGAGGCGTGCCACTCAAACCTGCATCTGTGCCCACGGATAGGTACTTCATTTTGCTCTTAAGTGGGAACAAGGGGAGCAGAAGGCTATGAGAAGGCAGAGTGCTTAAGACTCCTAGACAAGCTGCCGCCTGGGGCTGGGCTAGCCTGTGCTCCTGACGGGGCTGAGACTGCCCTCTCCTTTCACAGTGAGGAGTGGGATTACCTGAGGACACGCGAACTTGCCTGCATTCACCGCAGATTTGCCAAACCCCATTACTCGGGCTTCAGCAGACACACTTAGGCTGGGGCTCACGGTGATGCACTGGATTCCTTTGCAAATGTGCAGTGCCTTCATACGGCTTTCCTGTTGACTGCCTAGCCACGGCGCCTGCTTTCAACGGCTGCTTTGGACAGCCCATCCTTCCCCTGACCGCATCCCTGTAGGATAAGCCAAACTTGGGTCAGAAGGACACAAGGGGAGAACTTTGGTTTTGGCTTGGAAACTCACAGAGATCGTCTAATGCAGCTGATTGGCTTTGTGGGGGTGGGAGCCCAATTTAATTTCTGTTGCTCACCCATTTTGGGATGGGGTCACGTTTTTCTCCCCTCTCTGGTGCCCCCGTGCTCATGAAGATACACGCAGGGCTCATTCTCACTTTTATGCCCAAAAAGACCTACACACTGGACGCCACCATGACGCCAACTGTGCGTAAGATTTAAATCCTACTGCCCTGTCCCATAAACATGCAGACGGCTTCTGTGTGCTGAGCTGTCCAGTCAGCCCCACTGGCTCCAGCAGAGGCGATCACCCCTCCACACCCCAGCCTTTCCCTTTCACAACGTTACCTTTATTATGCAAATTGGAGAATCTAATTTTAATCCGAGGGGCCATCTAGAAGATTAAACATGCCTTGCTTTCACTAAGTGCAACTAAGGAAACTAACCATGCTTCCTTCATTGGAGGAAGATTCCAGCTGCCTGCTAGAACATCTTTTCTCCCCGCAGCTGAAGAGGCCCCAGCAGCAGTCTGACCTTAGCCTCCAGTCGGCCAGGTGATGTAAGTCACAAGGACAGCCGTGGGGGCAGCAGTGTGCATCAGAGGCCAGGCCGGGAGATGTTCTCTGCTTCCTGGAGAGGTCAGGACCGCTGTAAGGGGGCTGCGAATGCCCAGATCTGAAAGTCTGTTTGTTAGTGGGAGTACTTGATGACCCCGTTTCGGGACTATGACTGCTGGCCTGAGTGCTTCTGCTGAGCATGGAAAGGGAGCTTTCATTCCGTCGGTGGATCCACAGATGGAGGCAGACTGAACTCTTCACTATTGGAACGTCTACGTCATCAACGCTTGCCCAGCAACGGCCGGCAGCTGTGGACTTCTCACCAGCTGCCACCGGGTTAAGCGTTTCACGAGAGCAATTGGTGTTAAAGTCTCAGGGGTCCTAGTGAAGTATGCTTTCCACGCCTTCCTACAGGAAGGAATGAAGTGTAGGCTCCATGGTTGTGATAGCTCCAGACCCAAGCCACTCTTTGAGTGGGACTAGGCTGATGATGGGCGGACTGAGTGTCAGCCACACGCCGGATTTTGACCATCTAGTGTGAAAATAGTATCTCAATAATTTTTACATCAATTATATGTTGGCATAATGGTATTTTGGATATGGAATATACTGTTAACACCAACCCCATCTTTAGCGCGGTTGTGAGGACGTACGAAGTCATGGGGAACCTCGGCTACTTCTGCGGCCCTGCTGCCTGTAGATGCTGAATTCCCACCTTGGACGGCCACTCTTCTAAGGCATGTCCTTCACCTCCACCCTCAGGGAAGTGAACAAATAGGAGGAATTCTGAAAGCGCCTTTCCTTCTGTGGCCTCCCGTGGGCCACTGAGCTGAGCTCTCCTGTAGGAAAGCATGCACTTCGCGGCACCACAGGAAGGCCACGCGGCTTGCCACAGGAAGGCCACGCGGCTTGCCACCGTGCAGGCAGGTGGTGAGGAGATGGGCCCATGGTTTCTACTCTGCACAGGCATTTCCTGCAGGGTTCTACTCACAGCTTTAAGGCCGCCATTTTGAACAAGCTGTGGAGACAACCCTCCCTGTGGCCGCCTCTGACTTCTCTCTGTCCATCTCACCATCACCTTGGGGCCTGAATACAGGGGGCCGGGGGTGGTGGGGTGGGATGTGGGGGGATGTCAGTGGGCGAAGGAAACAGAGAAACTCCATAGCTTTCCTGCTGCTTTTGAAACACATTTCCAGCGGGGGACCCACTCTGTGGAAAGCGGTGGGTTCTCAGATTGCGGTGTAGGTGTAGCTCTTTGTTCTAGCAAACATGAACCATAATGCATACCTAAGTTAGACCTGGCAGTGACAACACCGTCAGCTTCTGTGACTCATCTGCGTGTCTCACCTCCTTTGTCAAGCACATCCAAATTGGCAACGCCTCTGTTATTTTCAACTTCCTGGTTGTTTTTTTTTTTTTTTTTTTTTTAAGCTGATTATTCCATCTGCCATGGTTATTTACAATAGACATCACATGCATGCCTTGTTTCTAAAAAGCACAGTACGGAAATGTATGTAAGACAGAAAAATGCTAGGAAGTGCAAAGCCCAGAGAGATACTTGGGGGACGATGGGGACTCAGCTTTGGCCACCGTGAGTCCCTCCATCACAGACGCCTGTGGTGTCTTCAGAGGCTGGGACCTCTCCTCTCTCTATGGGGCCCCTTCTGCTGAACAGTTGGTGACTTACTACACCACTCCTTGTTACTCCTCACCCACATGTCCTCGTGAAGGAGGTGCAGAGACAGACTTTAGCATGCACAATGTGAGTCTGGACGACAGAGGTGGAGGGAGGGGTAAGGGTGCCCCTCTAATATTCCCCATTGGATACAAGGATGTGAACACACAGAGACCTTCGGTTTTGAGCTATTTAGGATGCATTTCATAGATCCTGAATACTATTCCTATCAGCAAATATCAAATAGCCATGGGCGGAGCACCAGAGAGCTTTAAAAACCGGAATGTCAGACTGACCTGGCCTCAGCCTTAGAATATTTTGAAAAACATATCCAAACCAAGCATATTATATATATATATATTTAATTTCAACAAAACTTGTGAACGACCCATTCCACTGCTGGGAACGTTCATCCCTTTCCCTTACCTTTGAGCGTGTGCGTATTCGGTCAGTCTGGCTCACTTGATACCCTCATAACGACTCAAAACGATACTGGCTTTCCAGATCAACCAACAGAAAAATGGATAAGAATGAAAGAAAGAATGGAAGGAAGATGACGGGAAAGATCTCCAGGAAGAATCAATCGCTCCTGGTCTGTGCAGTATTGGAACCCAGGGAGGAAGCCGACAGCTGTAGTCTGTGCAGAAATGACGGAACTCAAGGTTGTCTGGACTCCAGCCAAAGGGGCACGGAGTATCTGCCAGTAGATACAACACTTTGCTTTTTCGTGTTCTCTGAGTTTGCAGAAAGGGGGCCTTGCTGTGAAGAGCCCCTCATGAACAGTCTCATTATGGCCTTGAATCCTACGGAAATTACACTTTTCCCTCATGACATCTTGCAATAAATAAAACTGTTAATATTTTGACTTTAGACAAATTTCTCTTTTGCTCTCAGCAGCTCGCAGTTATAAAAAGAGACACCACCACATTAGCTACAGCAATTTAATTCAGGGGGACACCAGCGGAACCACATCAGATCCATTAGTGGCACCAACAGCTATATCCGATTCTAATAAAAAAAAAAAAGCTAAATATGATTTATAAAAACGAGTCTTAAAACTTCCCTGAAGACAGAAGGGGGTTGAGGCGATCTTTTGAGTAACTAAAGCAACAATCACTGCCGTACTTAAGCCAAGCTGTTTGTTTTCAAAATACTGCAGCATAACGCGTTAACTTCCAAAGACTTCCACGCTGTCAAGTGAGCAGAGACTGAGGAGATGTTCTCTCAGCTCTGACGCTTGGTCCATTAAACCTGGGTTCCTGCCTCAGGCGGCGAGTGTTTCATGTATCAGAAGAAGGTAACAATGATAAAAAAAAAAATCACAGAGAAATTATAATAAATCTACCACTTTGACGATCAATCACGAGACACTAACCTTGGGAGAAAAGCATGCGTTTCGGCCCCTCATAGGAGTTGCATGGCTTTGACTCTGAGGCCTTGGGAAATACATTTTCACCCCACAGGAAATTCTAAGATTGCAGATGGATGCACACGTTTTGCTTGCTAGCACCGTCTTCCTAAAAACACAAACTAAAACCAAAACCAAAAACGACTTTGGTATGGTAATTTGTTAAAAAGAAGTTTCTAAAGGAATGACGCTGTTCCTCGGAACCTTGGAGAGACTTGCCTGTCATGTTAAGGTTCTGCCTAAGAGAGAGCTGGGAAGGTGTGATGAGCTACGGTTCCCACAGAAGGCTCCTCTGTTGGGAACGATGACCGTGAGTGTCTGGCAAACGGGGCTGGAGAGCAGCGGTTTTAGCCATTACAGTGCTTGCTTGCTCTGCCAGCAGAAAGACAGGGCCCCTGTCACAAACACGTGGTGCCTGTTTGTGATCTATGATCTCTGGTCTGTGATGGGGCTGTGTGTCTAGGGAGATTCCCGGAGTTTGCTGGCCAGACATCAAGCTCTAGGTCAACGAAGAACATGTCTCAGAAACAAGCAAATAATAGCTTGGTGACTTGTGACTTAGGAGCCACACCGGAGACTGTCCACTGGCCTCTACATGTTCATACACATGCACGAGTGAACATACACACGTGTCTGTACACCTGCACTCTCTCGAACATGTACACACGTGATATTCAGGAAAAAAAGAAAATGGAAAGAAGTAAGAGTTAAATGTAGGGACACAAATTGCTTGGCATCTGCCTGTCTTGGGGAACTCCATTTCATGCCACACTTCCTACCTGGAGCTGAAATTTCCTGCCCCTCTCAAGCACATCACTTTTCAAGTATTTCAAGAGCCACTAACAGAGAAAGTAACATCTGACGCTCCTTCTTCGACGACAGTGTGATGGTGACACAGAACAGCAGTTCAAGGGTCAGTCGGTGCTCAGGGGTATTTCTGAAATGCCAGAACCTTCTGGTTCTGCTCAGAGACTTATTGGCTGGCCTGGCTTCTTTACGATGGTCAGCTTACACGGAGCCGAGGAAAGAGCAATGTTAGCTGGAGACCACATGTCTAGCGTTATCTTTTCCCAAAATCCAGTGTAAGGGGCTGCTTTTTGTTTTCGTTTTATTTTTCATTGTTTTTATCACCGTCTATAGTAAAATTAAATACAGATTGTGTTGATTTAAATTCGACAATATCTAATCTTAGTGAAGAAATGGGACCCTAGAAAGGCTTAGTGGAGTTGCCAAGAGGAAAGTTCTGGTATGTTCCCTGGTGGACGTCTTGTGTCACTGGCCTGCACAGTATTCAGTGCAGGGCAGGCGAGGGCTAGGTTGCTTGCTGTCCAGTGACTGAAGCTGGAACCTGGCATCACGAAGGGCCACTGGGCTAATGCCTGAGCTGTTGAAGGAATTCTAATTTCCTCTGGTCAGAGAGGGGTGGTTCCAGAAGTACTGCAGTATCAATGGACAGGGTCCTTGACGAATGCTGCTTTTATTGGTGTGTGTGTGTGTGTGTGTGTGTGTGTGTGTGTGTGTGTGTAGACATAAAACCTCCACTCAACAGTAAAGATAAACAGAGGGCCAGTGTCCACACACACACACACACACACACACACACACACACACACACACACACACACACACACACACGTATTCTCCAGATCCTGCCTTACCCGGAAGGCTTAGGGCGTGTGTGGCCAGTGGCCAAAGACCACTGAGCTTGTATAGCAAGCACACTGGTAAGCTCAGGAGGTCACTGTCTCACTGCACCCACCAATTTCTCAGGCTGGCCTGGTGCAGACCCTGCCCCAGTCACACGTTACATCATCTTAACACACAGTCTTCACGGAGAAGCCACAGATTCAATAAGAAGTGGAGGACAGAAGGAGCCCCGTGGACCGTCTTAGTCACCCCGAGGGACCCTGCAACAGAAGCTGGGTCTTGCTGTTATGTGATTGATAAAGTTTAGATATTTCTGGAGAAACAACTCAGCAAGGTTTTATTTAAACCAAAGGGCAATGGAGGCATTTGTATCACGTTGTGAAAGAAGTCAACCTTAGTGACCACAGTGAGAACCACCTTGGGTATGGGACACACCACACCATGTCATGGGACATGTAAAATAAAGCCTAGGCCTTACATCCCTACATCCTCAAAGTGATTTAAAACAAATCATAAAAGCACTTTCCTGCTCCAGCAAGGTGAGTACGGCTAGCTCGTCAAGGTCTTCTGTAAGCAAGTCACGGGGCCACAGGGGAGTGTTCCTGTCCGTGGTGGAAAGCTGTAGGAAAGGAGGGGACACACAGCAGAAGGGGGACACTGTTGCTAGGGCAAGTCAGAGGGCGGTGCCATCTTCTTAGGTCCCAGGTCCTTTGATCTCCATTTAGGAAGCAAATGACCACAGTGGAAGCCGAGTCGGATGGCTGCCTTGGGATCGCTGACCAGCCAACACGGCCACTCGACAGATTCCAGATAACTAACGGGAAAGACCCTGCCTCAACCGTCCTCCCTCCCTGCTACCCATCTCGTCAATCCGTTTCTAACGCGTAGAGGTGTCCAACCTTCCCACCGAGAGCCTCTGCTTCCTGACCCACAGAAAAGCTGAAATACTCGCTCGGTCTCAAAACCCCCATGGAGGCCCGGCTCTGCCAGCTGTCGGTCTCCAATCAGCCCCGGAAAGGACTTACTTCCCATGTCTCTCTCCTCCCTTCTCCCTCCTCCGAGCTCTTAAATTCCCACATAGCGATGCTGAGGAAGATGCACTGTTCTGAGGAAGCCCAGTTAACCCACCTGAGTGGACTTAAGCCCCACGGGCACCCGGTGGTTACCTGGTGACCCCCATTAGAGCTTCGCTAATGAAGACAAGGGCTCTGTTGACAAAACCATTGTAAAGACACCGCTGCCCTAGCTGCGGGTCTGTGAAATGCCTTTAGGGTTTTTGGTTTTTTGTTTTTTTTTTTTCCAGCTGTAGGACTTCAAGGTTCCTGGCCACTCACAGGAGACCTGTGTCAAAGAGCTGCTACTGTTCCATTGTGCTGGGTCACTCCGGCATAATAACAAACGCCTTTACTGCTGCCAGTCTGCGAAGGCCTGTGGTTTACCGCGTGCTTGAACGATGCCCACTCTCCTCTGGGAAGCTTGGAGTGTGTTGGGGGAAGCAGAGCATTAGGGATGAACATTGAGAATGGCCACTGGACAGCAGCACCCTGCTGCTGGACACCCACCAGTAACCTCCCCTCCGAGAACTGGGGTGTCCACCTGCCGCCCTCTGGACACCCACCAGTAACCTCCTCTCTGAGAACTGGGGTAAGTCGATGCAGAAACTGGGGACTCAGTCCTCCTTGTTCAGTTGTGCAGGATTAGATGGGAGGTTTATTTTTTTTTTAAGTAGCTGGTGTGTGCGACACACGTGACTACACCCTCTGTAGTGGAAATTAATCTGAACGTTGTGATTAATATTGTCGTCTCTGGATAATCGGTTTCAGAACTCGAATAAATGAAACCCAAGAAGATCATTTAACTGTAGTGAGCTTCTGGAAGCAGAGAGAGCCTTAAATCGTCCTGGACCTCCAATAACTAATGTGTTTAAAACGTTCTGGAAAGCAGTTTTTGAGTCAGGCACACGGTGGCGTGGCCCTGTAATCCCAGCACACGGGAGACTGGAGAAGGATGGGCTCTGCGATTCTAAGACCAGTTCCAAGCCAGCATGGGTGACAGAGGGAGGCCACAGGTCAAAACAAACAAACAAACAGATAAAAAAAAAAAACCCTACAAAAGCCCCCAAACAAACTGACAGTTTGCAAAGAATAATTAAAAAAACAACGACAAAAACAACAACAACAAAAAACCAAGATGAAATGAAAATTGCCATTTACTAGGGCAGAATGCACAGATGGACACCTTGGTACCATCTTTCCATCATTGCAGACTAAGGCCTTCCTGACTATCACCCGGAACCCAACATTGTCTCTCGCCAGCATTGTTTGTGAAGACATTTGCGCCCACTGAGGGGAGCCCTGTGCTAGGCAATCCACGATGGAAGGAGGGATGTTCAGGAAAGGGATATGGCTTCCTGTCAGCCTGTCTCTCCTCAAACACAGCAGCAGTCACTAGCTTTCAAAAGAGCCAAGAGATGCAGCGATTTCGCATGTCTGAACACAAAGATTGACTCCTTTCCAAATGCTGGTCCCCGATGAAACAAGACACGGACAAAACAATCCTGCAGGAGCCATCTGCATCCCCCGGGGTATCAGGTAGCCTTGCCTGGTTGAGTGGGGTCTGGTACACAGACAGCGGTGGAGTCCCAGCATGCCACCTAAGGCCACCAGGAGGAGGGGAGAGGCAGGTGGGGCGGGGTGGGGCGGGGTGGGGTGTGATGTTGTCTAGCAGTGGTGAGAAAGTGGGTAAGACTAGAACAGCAAACACAAACGCCTAGCAGGACTAGGCAGGGCGGATGCTTACTTGACGTGTGCCACACTGTTGGCTGCCAGGAGTGGAATGCGTTCCAGGGATTGTTTCCTGGCATTCCTTTCCCGAGCATCTACCATCTGCAAAGCCCTGGGGCGCTCGGCGCATTCCACGGGACTCTTAGTAGCTCACTGTCAGGCTAGTCAGAGAAGACAAGTCAGGAGCATTGCCTTGTGTTTCCTGGAAAGGCCAAGCGACAGGTGCGGGAAATTCACAGCCCAAATAGTGCAGGCACACAAAAATAACGAATGAGTTATAAAGTAAAATTTAGAACCATAATTCCTCATTGTATCATTAAAAAAAATAATAATCCACGTTAGCATAAGGTTGATGGTAAGTTGCCGGGCTTGCTGGAGAGTCTCCATTCAATGGAGACATGGAATACTTTCTTCTTTTTTTTTCCTGTTAAAATTTGTTGTTTATATTTGTTTGCAGGGCTGGGGATCAAACCCAAAGCTTCATTTATACTGTGATGCGGGAGCTCTACCATTAAGCTGCAGTACCAGCCTGTAATGCTTCTAGAAATGTTTTGGGACGCGCAGCTGAGAGGAGTATCTTCTCCCTCTTACGTGTCTACGTGGTTTTGGCATTTGCCAGTTCCTGGGGGTGAGCATGCTTGTGTGTACACACACTCACACAGACAAATTCCTCCCGGCTTTCGTCCCCTGGAAATGTGTGGGCGCTAAATGAGGAATAAAGCTCATTGTCTGTGAACAGTGACTGCCGTCAGAGGGGTCCAGACATACATCTTAGCCAATTTATCCCATTTAGGAGTGTGGAGGGAGACGCTAATATTAAAAAGAGTGTGCAGTTAACTATCTCTTATTAGAATCCCACTCCCCTGCAAGCAGCACGTTAAAACGGCCTGTTCAAATTGATAGCTTCAACATTGAAAGGGCATTAAAATAAACCGAACTGAGCCCGCATGCCAATGTCAGAGCTGGCTTCTGCTGCCAATTAAAAGGCATCCCGTGGAATCGGCGCCTCCCTGCTCAGCACACTGTGAAAGTCTGATTTATTAATTTATTTTTGTAAGTTTTCATTTCAGTTTTAATGATGGTCATAACGTCACATGTTTGTGAGCATTAGCATAGATGAGGCCTGAGGTTACAGAAGCTGTGCCGAGAGCCACCGCCCTTAATTGTGTGGGTAGCTCCCGTGGGATTTGTTACAGATCTGTAGCTGGAACTCTAGCCGGGCAGGGCTCTGTGAGCATCGGCAGGTCCCAGGCACTCTGGAAGTCCCTGCCCAACAAGCGCCTGCTCTGACAGACGCCTCTGATGTGCTTCTCCCTTAGCCACACTGATTGCTGGCTCTCAGCAAAGGGAATCAATCTATCACCTTCACTTCTGTCTTTTCTGGGAGTGGGAAACACATCTGTGCAAGCCTGGGTCCTCCCACTCCTGACTCTTTGCTTCTTGTTTTCTATATTCTCTCTCTCTCTCTTTCTGTGAGGCTCTCTGAGTATATGTGCATATGTCTATGGGTATGTGTGAGTGTGTGTGTGCACGCATGTGTGGGTCATGTTCATGGTGGGCTGTGGTGGGCAGTGGTGGGCAGTGGTGGCTGTGGTGTGTTGTGGTGGGCTGTGGTGGGCTGTAGTGGGCTGTGGTGTGTTGTGGTGGGCTGTGGTGGCTGTGGTGGGCTGTGGTGGCTGTGGTGTGTTGTGGTGGGCTGTGGTGGCTGTGGTGGGCTGTGGTGGGTTGTGTTTGGCTGTGGTGTGTTGTGGTGGGCTGTGGTGGGCTGTGGTGGCTGTGGTGGGCTGTGGTGGCTGTGGTGTGTTGTGATGTGTTGTGGTGGGCTGTGGTGTGTTGTGGTGGCTGTGGTGGCTGCTGTGGGCTGTGGTGGGCTGTGGTGGGCTGTGGTGGCTGTGGTGGGCTGTGGTGGCTGTGGTGGCTGTGGTGGGCTGTGGTGGGCTGTGGTGGCTGTGGTGGCTGTGGTGGCTGTGGTGGCTGTGGTGGCTGTGGTGGGCTGTGGTGGCTGTGGTGGCTGTGGTGGCTGTGGTGGGCTGTGGCGGGCTGTGGTGGGCTGTGGTGGGCTGTGGTGGCTGTGGTGGGCTGTGGTGGCTGTGGTGGCTGTGGTGGGCTGTGGTGTGTTGTGGTGTGTTGTGGTGGGCTGTGGCGGGCTGTGGTGGCTGTGGTGTGTTGTGGTGTGTTGTGGTGGGCTGTGGTGTGTTGTGGTGTGTTGTGGTGGGCTGTGGTGGGCTGTGGTGGCTGTGGTGGGCTGTGGTGGGCTGTAGTGTGTTGTGGTAGGCTGTGGTGGGCTGTGGTGGCTGTGGTGGGCTGTGGTGTGTTGTGGTAGGCTGTGGTGGGCTGTGGCAGGCTGTGGTGGGCTGTGGTAGCTGTGGTGGGCTGTGGTGGGCTGTGGTGGCTCTGGTGGGCTGTGGTGTGTTGTGGTGGGCTGTGGTGGGCTGTGGTGGCTGAGGTGGCTGTGGTGTGTTGTGGTGGGCTGTGGTGGGCTGTGGTGGCTGAGGTGGCTGTGGTGTGTTGTGGTGGGCTGTGGTGGCTGTGGTGTGTTGTGGTGGGCTGTGCTGTGTTGTGGCGGGCTGTGGCGGGCTGTGGTGGCTGTGGTGAGCTGGAGAAGCAACAGCCTCTATCCTCTAGCCACCATTCACTACTATCAATCCTGGCAGCTAATGAGAGCCCCCAAACCATTTCTGCCTCGCAGACCGAGTGCACACAGTCAGTTCTCATGCTTGTTGGTAAAGTAGTCTACCGATAGCTGGTTGTCACCTCCAAGTGTCCCTGGTTGTGCTGAGGACTCTGGTGCTGTGGGCTGATTGATGGTAAGGAACAGACAAGGTGTATGAAAGCAAAGGACCTAGGTACTGGCCGCTGCTTCTTTCCTTAGGCATTCCTGTCAGGGAAGGCACGGCAGGTGCATCATCCGGGAAAGCTGGTGGGAAAATCAAGCTGGTGGGAGCTCCTTACAATTATACGGCTGTTTCTCCACACAGGACCCCAAACAAACAGGCCTGTGCCTGACTGGTCCCTTCAGAGCCAGGTGTCCTGTCCTCGCTTCCTGCACCCACACGCCTCTGTTGGTTTTTCTAGGATGAAGAAAGGAGATCACATGGCTTTGGAAGAGAACGCTGGCAGATTTGGATGCATTGCCGTTATGTTCTATTTGTTCATTGTTCTTTCTGTTGGTTATTTTCCCTTCCTGGTCCCAGGTGTTGTGGGGTTTTCCTGATTACCTCTGCTTTGCTTGCGGAGCTAACTAGAGCAGTGGTTCCCGATCTTCCTGATGCTACGACCCTACCTTTAGATATAGTTTCTCTGGTTGTGGTGACCCCAAAAACCGTAACATTATTTTTGTTGCTACTTCATGACTGTAATTTTGACGTTATGAATCATAATGTAAGTATCTGATATGTGACTCCCCCACCCCCAAATAGGGGTCGCAACCCACAGGTTGAGAATGACTGAACTGGAGCCATATGCTAAGGGCAAAACTACAGGCAAACCCCATCATTAGGACATCCATGGTGGACAAATCCCCGTGCGGATTCCCACAAAAACAGCAGAAGTGTTGCTCTGCTTTATCAGCTAATGGGTTTTTATCAGCGGCCGCATTCTCTACACTAGCCTCTGAGTTTCTTCACATTACCACCCCGTGCTTAAAACCATCCCGAAGGCTGAAATCCAGAGACCAATGGCAGACTTAGATATTAATTTTAGGAGCATTTGTTTCTTAGAATTTTATGTCCTAAATACAAGAAGCAAATGCATATATGTATTTTAAATTTGCCATCAAAACTAAATTTTGGGAACTTTTTTTTTGTTTCTCTTTTTAGAAAGATTATTTTTCCATTTTATTTTTATAAATTTGGGTGCCTGGTCTGTTGAGTGTTTGTCATCTGTACGTAGAGTTTGAGGAGGCCAGAAGAGGGCACTGGGTCCCCTGGATTCCTGGATCTGGAGTTAAAACCTTTGCAAGCAGGCATGTGGGTGCTGGGAACCCCTTGTCCACTCAAAAAACAGCCTGTGTTCTTTAATAAGCCCTAGCCCCATGGCTTATTTCTCTTGAGGCTTATTTCTCTTGGCCGCAAGTAGCCCAGGCTGACCTCAGACTTTGAATGTAGCTGAGGACAACCTTGAATTTTCAATCCCCTGTCTCCACCTCCCCAGTAGGATTGGGATTACAGGTCTCTGCCTCTGTGTGTTGTTTTGGTGTTTTGTTTGTTTGTTTGTTTTACTTTGTTTTGTTTTTGGATTGGTTTTCCAAGACAAGGCTTCTCTGTGTAACAGACCTAGCTGTTCTGGAACTTGCTCTGTAGACCGAGCTGGTCTTAAACTCACAGAGTTTAAGGCCTGCCTCTGCCTCCTGAATGCTGGGATTAAAGGCAATGTGCCACCACTGTTTTAAGCACTGCTGAGACTCACTGACCTTAGGGCTTTCTATGTGCTAAGCAAACACTCTCCGGAGTTATGTCTCTAGTTGTAGACAAAATTTTTAGTTTGAATAATTCTGGAATTATTAAAAAAGTAGAGGAATTATAGGAGCCCCTTATGCCATTTCTCCAGCATCCATTAGCAATGGCATCTTATATAATGTTTGTTAACAGTAAGAAATTAACATTGTTAGAATTTTATTAACTAAATTATGTACTTGATTTGGGTCTCGCTAGCTTCTCACCGTAAGCCTTGTTCGGGAGAAAAGCAAGCATTTTTGAATAATGTGTATCTCTCTCTGAGTTCATGAAACTAACTCAGGAAATAAATGGGTCTGGAGCAAAGAGCATTTCTATTAACCTTATCTGACTGAGCTAAAGTAAAAAGAAGCTGAATAAATGGCCCAAGTCACACAGCTAATAGTAGAGCTGAAATTCAAGCCGAGGACAATAAGGGCCCTAGTGCCCAGGCTCCCAAACCATAACAAATGCCACGCTTGTATCACGTTAGAGAAGGAACGAACGTACTTTCTCTTCAGAGGAGCAGAAGTTACTTTAGGCTTTGCGCTGTATAGAGGCCACACCACAGGGCCTCAATTCTGTCTGCTCTTGTGTTTTGGTGCATGTCCTTCACCACTTTGTACACTTTGTATGTTGAATTCCCAACCCATAGTGCCTCAGTCATAGTGTGACCGTATTTCTGAGCAGGGAATTTAAAGAAGTGAGGGAGAAAAAGAGGTTACAGGGTGGATCCTGATCCATTGTAACTGTCCCCATCGGAAGAGGGAATTGTGACAACAGAGAGAAATGTGCAGGCGCACGGAGGGAGGGACAGCAGCCATCACAAGCCAAGGACACATGGCTCGGGAGAAAGCCCCACCTGATCTTGCATTGCCTGGACTCCAGAATCACGAGAGAATAAATTCCTGTTGCTGCAGCCCCATGGGAATGAGGCTTAGTAATGACATCCTTGGCAAAGTGGCATAGAGGCCCAGGCTTGGGATACGTGGGGTGACTCCTGGTCAGGGATGGCTAGGTTTGGTTTGTTCCTGCTCTCGGGCTTGTCAGGTAGTTCTGATGAACAGCAGGGGCCACTCATGCAGTGCCTCGCCTCACCCCATTGATGGCTGCGCGTGGCTGCATGGCTGGCCGTGGCTCTCCACGCCCCTTAGCATCCTCTGCAAACACCAACTCTCTCAGTCTCCTCAGTCTCCGGAGGGTCCCCTGGGCTTCTCCACTCAAAGCCTTCCTGGTGGGGGGTCCCATGGACCACAATCTCACTTCTTTCTCTAGCTGAGCTGTCTTATCAATAGACCCAATACTGCTCTCTAGTGAAGAAATACATGACCGACACAGAAACTCAAAATCCCTGGCTCTGTGAACCACTGCAGCAATGGTACAAAGATGAAACAACAACTACAGCAAAAAAACAAAACAAAGTCCCAATCACAATCTATCTATACTGGAGAATCGGAGTGAGATGCTAGCCGCGTTTCGTTGACCCCCACTGTTTACTCAGTTTAAACTTAGAAGCTTCACTTTTGCTTTTCCCGTCACCTTGAGATGAGAGAAGTCAAAATCAGTTCAGTTGTCTTTGAAATGTGTCTATTTCTAAATATTTAATAAGCCACTTAATCCGCTTTGCAGGTCATTAAGTATCTCTCCATGAAACCCCAGCCAGGTTCGTCAATTAAGTTTCTACTGACTGCCTCTCTGCTCTCTCCAGACAGCCCCTTTGCCCCCCCAAACTCCAGCAGCCTTTAGGGACCACGGGAGAGACTGTGAGGCCCTGTTACTGATGGGATCAAGGCATTGTTCTGCATGGGAGTGGGGATAGAGGACACACAGTATAACAAGGTGGTTGTGTTAAACACGACCCCTGTCTGCCTTGTCCCAGTCTGCACGCACGACATCAATGAGTCCTAGACATTCCTGGTAAAGACGCCAAGCAGTAGGATGGTACATCCTGCTGGTCTCCACGAAGGGCAGGGTGTGGCGGGCTTCTCGGGCTGACTGGACCGTGACATAAGGGCACAGCATCACAGGTCATGCATGTATAGCTGCATGCACTCAGTCCTAAATTCCATGGGTTGCAGCAGATGCAAGTAATCTGCAGGAGGGTGCAGCACAAGGGTCCGGGCTCTGGCTATGTCCACAGCCTCGCCAGTCAGAAATACCCTCCCTCCTGTCGGAGGGCAACATGGCAGGAGTCAGGTGCCCTCTCCTGCTATGTGAGTCCCAGGGTGACCCGACTCAGGTCCCCGGACTTGGCAGCGGGTGACTTTACCAGCTGAACTGTCCCTCTGGCTCAGAAACAATGTTTGCTCTACTCAACTCATCTCCAGAGAGAACATGGAGACTGAGGGGGAGATGGGGTCATTATGGTGACAGGCTGCCCTACTCAGGTTCGGGATTCCCAGGAGAGAAGAGCCATGTGGCTTCTCTGAAGGGTGTCCTCTGAGCCTCATACACTTAGGTATTTTTCTCTGTCGGTCGTTTTCCAAGAGACTAGATAGTATCAGGGTGGGGGAGAACTCAAAAATATCAAATTACTTGGTAAATTTTCATGAATAGTTTTCCTTTTTAACAGTGCTTATAGGCATTGAACGAGTTAAGAGAGAGAGAGAGAGAGGCTGCCTTTCTGCTGGGTGGCTGGACTTGTCCTAAGAGCTTATCACATTCATGTCTTATCTCTCAGCAGGGCTGTGGTGTTTGTGCCTCTGTCCCACTGGAAGGTTCAAACAGCGGAAGCCAGGGCAGGGGCTGGGTGTCAGTCATGAGAATTCCGATGTTCCCCTCCTGAGTTCTTAGAGAGCAAGCCATACTGTCACAGGAGCCGGAAGAGACCTTGGGGACCACCTAATCAGATTTTCTCATGGGGAACCCCATAGCCAGTAGCCACTAATCATTGACCAAACTCACGCGTGACAAAGAAAGAACAGAGCTTTG
The DNA here is from genome assembly GCA_030556225.1 of Cricetiscus sungorus. NCBI lineage: Eukaryota > Metazoa > Chordata > Mammalia > Rodentia > Cricetidae > Cricetiscus > Cricetiscus sungorus. Next base: position 5,526,127 of record JANBXA010000738.1, on the reverse strand, counting down.
GTTCTTTTTCCTTACGCTTAGTAAGATAAGATGATAAAACTTGCATGAAAAAAAATAAATAAACCATCCAGCAGGAAACCTAAACGCTAAAGAGGAATCACTTTGGACTACAGTAGAATCGCTTCTTTCCGTAACTCACTATAATCGAAGAGCAGGTAGACTCGAGTACTGGGGCGGCTGGTTTTGTCATATGAGCTTATTTACATGAGCTGACAGATGGTCCATGGTGGAGATGCTTTGCCAGTCTGATTGCAAGTCCTCATCCCCCCAGACACCTCCACCAAGTGCCGTCCCCGGCACACATTGGTGGGCAGGCATTGCCAGCTTCTCATGCAGGGATGGGTGAAATCATCGGTGTTTGATTTTAAAGAATTTCAGGGCTTAGGCTAAGAAATCTTGGATTTTTATTTGTATCTGGTTTTCCTCCTCTAGGGAAATGGAAGGATGGCTGAGGGGCAACGTGAAAGCCCAGCACAGAGGAAGGAGAGGGTCAAGGCCGAGCGACATTTGCTGGGATCACTGACCATGGATAAAAGAATATATTTTAGTATCATGTTTCCCTGGACATTCCTGAAAGGGTTCCGTTTAAAGTTAAAACGATGTGCTGTTGCCTATGTGACATCTCATCTAATCTGCATACCTACAAGACATCTCTGCATCCGAGCTTGGGTCTGGACACAAGGGAGAGGGTACAGATGGATGGATGTCTCTCCATCCTTCCTCTTCTCCTCCTGTCATCTTCCTATACCCTTCTGCCTGCAGAGCTCCTTAGAGTGGGAGTCTCCCAGCAAGAGGTCTTCCTGGGCTCTAGGACAGGATATGGGCAGGGTTGTATAAACATGAGGCCATCTGTCCTCAGAGTTTTCTGGCCATGTGATACCGTGCATCCTCTGTTGTCCAAGGTGGTCCAAGACTTCCTCTACCACATTCTACCATTCTGTACTAAGCATAATGCACACATCCCAGCCATCGGTGCTAGTGACTTCCAAGCTTCCAGGCTGGAAGGAGGGCCTGGGTAGAAGATGGATATGAGGAACAGACGGGCTGTCTTCTCCTTTCACTTGGGAAATGTGGAGCCATTCCTTTCCTTTCGTGACTATCCTCACTTTCCTTCAGGATGCTGCTCTTGCGAGTGACAGTGGCATCTGTGTGGGGACGGTGTGGCTGAAGGGAACAGCTTCAGTGCCCATCCCTGACCAGCATAAACGTCCATGGTGTCTGGAATGCCCATGTGAATGATGTACACACTTAGAGGGCCAGTGTACAGAGTCAAGTCTACAGTGTACAGAGCCCTGCGTCCACACGTGTTTTTAAAGCTCTCACCCAGTGCATGGAGGCAGGAAGAGTGATGGCAGACCCCTAGGTCCAGTATATGAGACAGAGGTGGTCTGAGCATCATGCTGTTCACGCTAATTTGAGATGAAGTTTTTCAGAAAAATGTTGTGCTACCAAAAGTGCAGTGTCAGCTCATATACTGCCTCCTGGGGACTTATCAGCCACTGGGACAACATAAAGCATGCCGGAGGGACTAGTGGAGTATGACCTTATGAAAAGGCTGGGATGAAGAGAAGTCGGCCTGTGGTGGTGGAAGGAACACACACTACAGAAACCACTACAGAAGACCGGAATTAGAGGGATCTTTTGTTCTGTTTGGAGGAGCCCTTCCTTGCTGGGACCACAGTCCTAGGCAACCCTTAAATGTCCCAGATGTGACTTATAGACCTTACCATACTGTACATGAAGGAGGATTGCATTTTTATTAACATAAATGACGGTCAAATGGCTGTGGTGCATTTCCTAAACTGAGCGGGAACAGGGACTCCTCATTCCCATGGTAACAAAAGGGAGACCCAGAGAGGCAGCGAGAATATCTGGGTCATTTCCTGTCCACAGCGAGCTGACTTCTAACCCAGGCGAAGGAAAAGGTGCACCAGGAGGAAGCCAGGGCCTGGGATGTATCACAAACTACCCGCGGTGGTACAGGATCCCGGTGCCTGTCTTCTCCCCAGTCTGCGGCTGGGGCAGTTTCTAAGCACTGCCTGGAAATACCCCTTAGTCCAAGGGACAGACAGAGGTACCATCCCCTTTAGCTGATAATAAGACCTATTTCTCCTTTTCTTAAGTAAAAACAAGACCCGAGAGCCGGTGGGGAGGCAAGAGCCGAGAGCGAGGCTGTCGGCTTAGCCCACTTCTCTTGTTTGAGAGACTCAAATGCTGTTGACTCTCACGCAAAATCTGGGTGTGTGTGACACCAGAGGGTGCTGCTCTAATCCAGCACGACAGACCCCAGTAGGGCTGGCTGTGGGGCTCTGAACCATCGCTTCCCATCAAACAGGCAGAGGTGGAGGTGGCTTCTTCTGGCTAAGCTCTTAAATTTTCCCTTTTCCATAACCTTATTGGGCCCCTGAGCATAAACAAGCAATACACACACACGCACGCACGCACGCACGCACACACGAAGCCTCACCTTTGCATTAAGCCTGTGTGCTGACTTAGCAGTCGCATCTATCTAGGCAATTCTACTTTTCCTTGTTTTAGGTAAATGTCAGCTACCCAGAGCTCCGAGTTCCTTGCCAAGAGGCTCTGGAGTCTTGAAATGCACGGATTGCAAAGCCTTCAAGTCTCTGCTCAAGTGAAAGGACTTTGAACCACAGACTTGATGATCCAGAGTTTAGAAAATTCTTCTGAAGATGGGAAAAAATAAGACAAAATTTTAACTCTGGTGTTGACATCTCTCTTGCCCCCCTCCCCACTGCACAGACATGTGTGTGTGTGTGTGTGTGTGTGTGTGTGTGAGTGTGTGTGTGAGAGAGAGAGACAGAGAGAGACAGAGAGAGAAACTATGTGTCTGTGTGTGAGTGTTTGAGTGTGTTTGTGTGAGTGAGTGTAAGAGTGTTTGAGTATGTGAGTGTGAGAGTGTGAGTGTTAGTGTGTTTGTGTGTGTGTGTGAGTGTAAGAGTGAGTATGTGAGTGTGAGAGCATGTGTGTTTGTGTGTGTGAGTGTGTGAGTGTCTGTGTGTGTTTGAGTCTGTGAGAGTGTGTGTTAGTGTGTTTGTGTGTGTGAGTGTGTGTGTGTTTGAATGTGTATGAGTGTAAGAGAGTGTGTGTGTTTGTTTGAGTGTGTGTGTTTGTTTGAGTGTGAGTGTGTGTGTTTGAGTGTGAGTGTGTGTGTGTGTTTGAGTGTGAGTGTGTTTGTGTGTGTGAGTGTGTGTCTGTGTGTGAGTGTTTGAGTGTGTGTGAGTATGAGAGTGTGTGTGTTAGTGTGTGTGTGTGAGTGTGAGAGTATGTGTGTGAGTGTAAGAGTGTGTGTGAGTGTTTGAGTGTGTGTGAGTGTAAGAGTGTGTGTATGTGTGTGAGTGTGTGTGAGTGTGAGTGTGTGTGTGTAAGAGTGTGTATGTGTGTGTGAGTGTGTGTGAGTGTAAGAGTGTGTGTATGTGTGTGTGAGTGTGTGTGTGAGTGTGTGTGTGAGTGTGTGAGTGTGTGTGTGTGAGTGTGTGTGTGTGTGTGTGTGTGTGTGTGTGTGTGACATAGGGACAGCAGCATCAGCCTCTCCATCCCCCACTCCTCCTATCTTGAGGGAGGGTTGCCAGGTAGCAGAAACATTCTGACCTCACTTCCGGACCCCCCAGGAGAGCAGGAAGGAGTATTTATTGAGAAGCTTTCTCGTGGCCAACCCTGTCTTCTCTTCCATGGGCCTACTTGCCTACTCTGTGTGCTGTCTGTGGAATACATTTGACAGACACACCATGGAGGATGTGTCTGTGCTCTCAGCCCCATAGGAGCCTTCAGCCAGGCTGGGTGCTGGCCATTCCCTTGCTGAGTGTGGCCACCACCATGTTCCTCGATAATAACTCAGTAAATCTGTTCATAGTGCAGGCAGCAGGGGGCGGGGCTATGCATGGGCTCCCTCCCACATAAACGCATAGCTTAGGATGATTCTATACAAGGCACAATGCCTACCTCCCACCAAATTACACTCTGCAGGTGACAGGTCCCGCTACTCTGGTGACTTGCTAGGTTGCTGTAGTCCCATTCTTTCCCAGGTGGAAAACAGTCACCAAGTTATTTCATCTGAAACTGTTGGGAAGTCGCCAGGGGGCTTTGTCCCATAGAGAACCGGAGATTTTTCATGCTGACTGGGGCGACACACGATTTGTGTTTGGGCCATCCAGTGCTTAATGTATTATTATTATTTTTTCTTCTTTTGCACTTTCTATTTATTTCCTACTGCTTAATCCCCTTCCCATTAAAATCATGCAAAAGCCTGCCTGCCTCTCCTCATTCATATGAAAACACGTTTTATTCTCCTCTGCCACCATTTCTGCAGATTATCATTTTCGCCCTAAAATCAGCAGGAGTTGTTTCCCATTCCATATTCCAAAAAACTTGCTTTTCATTAGCTTCTAAGACACGGTGGCGATTAAACGAAAACCCCCAAACTTTATGAAGCATTTTAGTTTCATGGTTTTGAAAGCACGCATGGGGTAGTCGGGGAACACAGCCACCCCCAGCTCAGCTCTGCTGCCCAGACAGATGTGCTTTGAACTGGTACAAAGCAAGAGACACAGAGAGAGATGGAATATGAAAACCCTGGCTCACATCACAGGTTACCTCCTCAGCTGCACACTCAAGGACAGGTGCCCTCGTGGCTCCCGTGCCTTACAGAAGACCCCATTTTGTGACCGGCCCGAGACGACACATTGCCCCTTGCCTTTTCTTTTATAGTGCATCCTCTGGAGAAGGGGAAGCAAGAATAGCAGGGAATTATCCAGGCTTGCAGCACGGAAGGCCACAGCCAGTCTCTGCTCCCAAACGACCTCAGAGATAGCCTATGGAATCACAAGACTCATACACTTTTGCCAATTATCGGTTGACTAAGGAAAGTGAGCAGTTCGTGTGCCACGGTGAATAAATTAACTTTACAGGAAGGGAAATCTAAAATGATCGTTCAGAAACCTTAGCCAGGGAGAAGGTAAGCTGGGCCTCTGTGGGATGTGTCCTGCCTGCCTGAAGATCCTTTCAGACTCTACCTAACGCCAGCCATAACTTTCAGAGTTCCTTCGAGACCCAAAGCCAGGCACGAGATGGAAGGAAACGTTGTCCTGTGTCCTGAACTCCTGTGCCAGATACCTCATGCCGGGCCAGGCCCATCATCCCATCTCCACAGACAATATGGCAGACATGCTCGTCTCCCAACAAGACTGAACTTCCTGTAGGCTTTGTTGAGTGTACAGAACCAATCACCTAAGCAAACTGTTCACATTATAACCTTCTGGCTGGCATAAAATAATACTTATCCCCACTGCTCTGGGTTAGAAGATCTCATAAAGAGGAATAGAAAGTGAGGTCTATTCTTACCGAAAGTTAAAGAAGATAAATCTTTGCAAGCTGATTTGAAAGTCTACTAGGGAGTAATCAAGTTGTCTTTTCCTTTTGTCTTTGCAGCTCCATCTATCAAGGAATTAATTTTGCCCATAAATGGAATAATATGCAATGTAAAGTCACCAAATTGAAAAGAAAATGGGTTTTGAGTTTTCATGATCAAGTGTACTTTAAACCCGTGAACTAATACAAACATAAATTACACATAGCTTCCCGGATGTCTTCTCTAGTGTGCTTCCTGGAGATGTGACAGAAAAATGACTGCAGAGCTTGTTTAATACGAATCTGATTTCCCACCCCCACCCCCGAACTGTGGCGATGGCTTATGGGAAGCAAAACAGGATGGCTGACGTGCACAGGAACAATCGTCTTTCTGAAGGTAACAAGGACGGCCAGAGGACCCTCATTTAACTTTGCACCCATTAGCTTTCTAGAAAAAGGCAACTCCTAAGAATGGAGTGTGGAAAATAGAGGGCTAAGAAGGTGGCAGAGAGATGGAGTCACTGAGGACGGAGCTTGAGGAAAGAGTCTAAATCAATCCCCATGCAGAGAGGCAGAGCCCTGTGGGCGGGGCTACGTGAAGATGCAGATTCAGGAGGGTGAGTGGAGAAGAATGGCACCGTGAAGACGAATTACGTTTTACTTTGATAGGAAAAGAAACCCAAAGCCCATTCTTTTTAAGGGTTTTTTAAACTTCAGTTTCTCTTACGAGAATGTCTTTATGGTAAGATTTTTTTCTGCAGATTCCAGTTGTTTAGTGTTTGTTTGACTTTAGAATGTTCTCACACCTCAGGCTGACCTCGAATTCTCATACAGATAATAATAAACTCGAACTTCTGGTCCTCTGGCCTCCAGATCTTGAGCGCCAGAACAAGTTTGTTCCAACAGGTGCAGCTTTATGAAGTACTGGGGATTTAAACCCAGAACCTTGCGCGTGCCAGGCAGGCACTCTACCAACTGAGCTACAGTGTACCCCCACCTTGGTTTTATTTATTTGGTTTTTAAGGTAAAACAAGGACAACTAGCAAAGCAATTGGAAGGCAGGACTGTCCATTTTAATAATTATTCTGCATACAGGTAACTCAACACTAGTTTCCTAATAAACATGCCTTATTAAATCCTGGCAAAATTACTCAACTAGCTTTCCTCAGGAGAAACGATTCTCTTTGCGTGGATGGTTCGCTGATTTACTTAATTTTTAATTAAATTAAGAAATTCAGTAGTTAGCACAATTATCAGCAGCAGGTCTGGAAACAAACACAACTGACTTGCTGAAAACACCCAATCCGGAAAGGGCAGCAGCGCTGGAAAATCACCGTCAGGGTGTTGGACGCATTCAGAGACTGCTGGATGCTACTCAACTTTGGAGCGTCTGTAGCCGCTTCCGGGAAAAGACTCTAGCTATCCAACTCAGAAAACCCAACAGTGCTTACTTTGGGATGAAGAAAACACTCTTGGGGGTGGAGATGGCACAGTGGGAAAGATCACACGCCACCCTTTCAGAGGACTAGAGTTTGGTTCCCAGCACACACCCTACTTAAAAGCACTCCTCACTCCAGCTCCAGCAGCTCAGAGCATTTCTCTGGCCTCTGCGGGCACACTCATGAGCGTGCACACACAAACACATGCACACACATTTTTTTTTTTAGAAAAAAAAGGAAAATGCTAAGTAGACATCTTTGCTACAGAAATCCACAGAGACAGCTGACCTGAACAAGGGGGAGCTTATGGACCCCAGACCGATAGCTGGGAAACCAGCATTGTGCCAACTCAGACCCCCTGAACATGAGTCTCAGGCTTGGGCAGTCTAAGGGGCCTCTGACAGTGGAACCAGGATGTATCCCTGGTGCATGAAAGGACTTAGGGAACACACTCGCCATGGAGGGACACTCCCTTAACCTAGAGGCAGGAGGGAGGGCCTAGTTCCTACTCCAAATGACTTGACAGATTTAGATGACTTCTCCTGGAAGGCATCGCCCTACATGTGAAGTGGGGGTGAGGTGGGAGGGGAGGGTGGTGGTGGGGGAATGGGAGGGAGGGAGACAAGGAGGGAGGGAGGGAGAAGGAACTGGTATCAATATGTAAAATAAGAAAAAAAATAAAATAAAAACAAACAAGCAAACAAAAAGAACCACCTAGGGAATGGAGGTTAGCTACAAAGAGGCATTACTTCCACCATGTTGGTGCTGGTGGGAGATCAGCACGTGGTAGGTAGAGTGTTTGCGCTCTCTCTCTCTCTCTCTCTCTCTCTCTCTCTCTCTCTCTCTCTCTCTCTCTCTCTGTGTGTGTGTGTGTGTGTGTGTGTGTGCATGTGCATGCCCATACGTAAGTGTAGATGCATATTTTCTTGTGTGTGGAGACCAGAGGTCAACCTTGGGTGGTGTTTCTCCAGATATGTCCACCTTATTTTGTTTCTTTTTTTTTTGTTTTTTGCTTGTTTGTTTGTTTGTTTTTGAGATAGCATCTCCCAGTGGCCAGAAGCTCATCTAACAGGCTAGGCTGGCTGGCCAGTGAGCCCTGGAGGTTTGCCTGTCTGCCTCCCCACTCACCAGTGCGGTAGGGATTACAGGCACGCACCACCATACCCAGGGTTGCTTCCTTTGTTTGATTGTTTAAGTGTGTTTCTGTTAAATTACCACCTTCATGCCAGCACAGCAATCACTTTATGATCTGGGCAGCCTCCTAATCCCTATTTGGAGCCTACTGTCTATAGGTGTACATCATAAACATCACATAGAACATATAAAACCAAAGGGGGGCAGATATGTCAGGGCAAGACCACAGTAGGGCGGAGGCCATTTAAGAACACCTTTTGGGTGGGGGTGGGGGGTCTCCCACCTGATGGGAGATGTTATTCTATAAATATGTTTCTCATACTGGTTAATGAATAAAGCACTGTTGGCCAACAGGAAAGCAAGATAGGCAGGGCTAGGAGACAAGGAGGAGGAAAGAGGAAGTAGGAAGGAGGAGTCCACCTGGAGAGCCCAGAGAGGTAGCACGCCAGCTGCTCTGGCCGGTAAGATGAGCCACGTGGAAATACTTAGATTAGTGGAAATGGGTTAATCATTAAGATAGAGCTAGCTAGCCGGTAAGAAACTATTAACTGGCCAACCCCCACCTGGCAGTGTGCTGCCAGCCAGGGCAGAAGTCTCTAATCACCCATCGAAGGCATCCTGGTGCAGCCAATGAATACTGAAAGGCAGAGCCAAGAGAGACAGATGACTCAAAGAGCTTGCAGGACAGTTCAGCCCATGAAATCCGACTGCAGTACAGAACACCGCTGTGTGAGGGTACTACAGGGGACGGGCCATGCTCAGGGACCAACCTTTCATCAGCATGACTCCAGTCACGAAAAATAGGGAGACCGCTCGGGCTTCAGGTGTGCTGACCCCAGCATTCTCAAAACACTATTTAGAGCAGCAGATCAGCCATCCAAATGGGGATGCTTGTTAATGTTCAAAAATCTCCCATCCCAGGCTACAATTCTGCTTTATTTATTTTCCTCCAGTTCTAGGCACACCGTGTCACAGGAATACTTTCAGCATTAGGAAAGAAATAATTATGTTTCAATTTTAATCATTTTGGATCGTTTCTCTTCTTTAAGGCGTAAGAGTTAACATGCAAAGGGCATAATTAACCCGAGCGAATGAAGACCTGGGTTATTTTCCCGCTTCTAAGGCGTTTAATCCGTTGAGTGAAATCGGTTAAAGGAGCCTCCTGCTTCCATCTCTTTGTTTACTTGGGATTTGATTACTCATTTGGTACTCAGGATGAGGAGAGATGCAGAACTCAAAAATCTTCTGGGCCTCCATCCGTCAGAGGTTATTTGTGTGGAGACGAAAGAAGCTCGCTTTTCCAGCACATGGTGCACACAGTTGTGTTTCAAGGTCATGCCCAAAAGATGCTGCAGTTCTGCCTTATTGTTACTGTTTAACTCACACACATCATCGCCGCAGGACAAAACACATTTCCCACAATTTAAACATGTAGTAAAAGCTTTGATAGGCCGCACAGAGAGAGAGAGAGAAAGAGAGAGAGAGAGAGAGAGGGAGGGAGGGAGGGAGGGGGAAGGAGGGAGGGAGGTGAGAGAGAGAGAGAGAGAGAGCCCTGTTCCACCAGACAGGAGTTGCCAAGGATGTATCACTCCTACCTATTATCTCAGTGTGTAAATGATCAATAGTTCGGGGCCAAGGGTCTGTGTCCATCAGAGTTTAATGAAGCACAGAGATAGTAGCAGCTCATGGGGGCCAAGACGGCGTATAGACTCTGCGGAGGTCACCCTCAGGTCCAGCCCTGTGGGCCTTAACTGCGACTGTTGATCAGCATACACAATCAGGCAGGGTTGGTCTGCATTCTCTCATAAAGGTATGCACAGGAAATTCCCTCCCTTGGTTCTTGTTCCAACTGCAGTGCATGGTTAATCATCTGGACACAGAATTCTGTCTGCCTTCTAAATCCCTCCTCTCCCCCGCCAGCTGCAACACTGGGGAGAGCAGCCCCTGCGCCCTGTGTTGCTGCACACAGAGCCGACCCCACGGGTGGAGGTGCGGCCGCGCCAGCCCAGGAACCATGACCATGGGACAGCTGTCCCCATTTCTCATCCGTCCTGTTCCGTGGTGGCACGGTGGGGGAGAAATGCCCTGCCCCCCATCAAGGCCCGAGGCAGGTACCAGAGGTGGCCCTGGGGGGAGCACAAGGGACAGTTGGAGGGCTGACCAACCCTGCCACTGCGCAGGCCCAGAGCCATCCATGATCTGCTGGAGCGCGTGAAGGGGGCGGGTCCTGCAGATCAAAGCTGCAGGATCTCCACAGCAGAGGGCAACAGCAGGGCATCCAAGAGCAGTCCCAGTGAGGACCAGTGACCAGTGAGCAGTGAGCAGTCCCAGTGAGGACCAGTGAGCAGTGAGCAGTCCCAGTGAGGACCAGTGAGCAGTGAGCAGTCCCAGTGAGGACCAGTGAGCAGTGAGCAGTCCCAGTGAGGACCAGTGAGCAGTGAGCAGTCCCAGTGAGGACCAGTGAGCAGTGAGCAGTCCCAGTGAGGACCAGTGAGCAGTGAGCAGTCCCAGTGAGGACCAGTGAGCAGTGAGCAGTCCCAGTGAGGACCAGTGAGCAGTGAGCAGTCCCAGTGAGGACCAGTGAGCAGTGAGCAGTCCCAGTGAGGACCAGTGAGCAGTGAGCAGTCCCAGTGAGGACCAGTGAGCAGTGAGCAGTCCCAGTGAGGACCCAGCAGCGATACCGATAGTGTGGCACAAACCAGAGACCTTGAGCTAGACCGATGGGTGTCTCCCTGCAATGAACACTTGCGAGTAAAGAATAGATATATAGATAAAAGGGTTTACTGCGTGACCCACAGTGTCACGCTACAATTCCCACGATGAGACTGAGTTTTGCTTCCCTTTTTTCTTTATTTTTTTTTCTCTTAAAATTTATTTTATTTTATTAGGGTGGGGCATTGCAAGGGCAGAGGGCGGATAGAAACGGATGGAGAATTGAATTGGACGAAGACGCCTTATGTGAAAAACACAAAGAATAAATAAAAAGAAAGTTAAAAAAAGCAGTAATATCCTTCCCTGAAAGCTAGCTAGCATTTGCATTTCAAGCTCAGGCTCTACAGTAGATGGAGAGCCTAATTCTTTGAATTATAAGCATTCTCGCCCCATCCAGAGCACATTTCAGAGTGTGTCACGAAATCCTAGCAGCACATAGGAACTCCAAAGTTAAAACATCACCCCGAGGAAGCAGAGCTCTTGGAGTACTTTGCCCCCCCCCCCCAGGAACAGAAGAAAAATAGGGCAGAAATGACATTTCCTGCTGTACTCTGCCCACGACCTCAGCTGCACACAGGGCTGCCCTCAGGGATCGTTAAGAGTAGGTGAGTGTGCGCACGGCTTGCTACACCATCCACAAGCGTCCACGCAAAGACAGGACCATCACAAAGCTTCGCTGGATTTGTCAAGTGTGCTAAAACCAGATCCAATTTAAGAGACTGCTAGAACTTGGGGAAATGTTTAAAAGGTACTGAGATAATTCTCACAATTAGCTGATTCATTTCAGGGCTGCACGTGTCTGAACTCAATTTCTTAATCTCCTCAACCGTGAGAGGCGTTCACGATGCACTTGGTGTGGGGGACCAAGAACCTGAGTTACCTGCGAATTGAGGCATTCATCTCGTGGCTGTCATGGCGCCACAGCTGAGCAACACTTACGTAAGGAAATGTTTCTCTGACTTCCAGCATTGGATGATTGAAGGCAGGCACCGCTTATCTGTAACATGAGTGCATGTAAAACAAGTCTGCGCTTAATTTTACTCCATGAGCATTTGCACACTGTTCTATGAGTTGTATATGTAGACCATGCTCAGAATGGCTTAGAGACGCAATTTACAGGTCTCTACCATACTAGAAGGAAATTAGAGACCTCTGTATTTACCCTACTAAAGCAACATTTTAAGGCTTTATTTTTTTTTTCCAGAAAGGATGAACTACATAGGTTGCCGGACCCAAAATGCAGGCAACTATAATTTTCAAAGGTGTGCATTTTTTAAAATTTCTCATGCTAAAGTTTTTTTTTTTTTTTCTCTCGTAGAGCCACACTGGCACTCCAGCTGAGTCACAGGGTCACTGTCTTTTCTTCTTGAGCCCAGGGAGAACTCTATCAGTGCCTCAACGAACAGGATACAGAATGGGTGGTACTGTGTGGCTTTTTGGTTAAGGTCATACACATGGCACGTACTTTAACTCTGTTCTCTTTGCAGGTTCTATCTTGACACTCACCTTCCATAGTGGGAGGAAGCCCAAGACACACAGAGGTGTGCAGTGCACAGCCTCGGCTGAGGTGCCAGGGACAGCAGATGTCAAGGTGGATATGTCTCTAGTTCATACCAATTGCAGAAGTGAAGAGGCCAGGTGTTCTTTAGGTCCTGAGTAGAACCCCGGTCTTTAGGACCTGGGAGCAGAAAGATGTCCTTGTCTGTGTTCCCAGGATATTTTTCACTAACTACTTCTTAGGATTTTATTCACAGGCAGGCAGGCAGGCAGGCAGGCAGGCAGGGAGGGAGGGAGGGACAGAGGGAGGGAGGGAGGGAGGGAGGGAGGGAGGGAGGCAGGGAGATATTTTCCTGCTTCTAAGACATTTCATGTATTAAGTGATGTGCTAGAATAAAATCAGTTCATGGAGAATATCCTGTCTCCATCTTTTTATTTACTTGGGATTTGATTACTTGTTTGATACTCAGGATGGGTAGAAATGTGGAATGAGAGAGAGAGAGAGAGAGAGAGAGAGAGAGAGAGAGAGAGAGAGAGAGAGAGAGAGAGAGGAGAGAGAGAGAGAGAGAGAGAGAGAGAGAGAGAGAGAGAGAGAGAATATTGAGAATATTAAATTGTTTAGGAACCAGACCTACATGATACATTTGGAAGGATAAGGGATTATGCTTCCAAACATTCATAACTTTAGATGTTTATTTCTTTATCACTTGAATGATACAGAATGGCATTTCTAGGTTTTTCTTATACAGTTTCTCTTTGTCCACTTCCCCAAACTACAACCAATACATGTGTGAACAAACTCTAGGAGCCATCTTCAAAAATATAGAAAGAAAAACACAGATAGATTGAAAAGAAATGAAGAGGGAGGGGAGAGGAGAAGACGGAGGAAAAGAGGAAAGGAGGGAGGGAGGGAGGGAGACAGAGAGAGAGAGAGAGAGAGAGAGAGAGAGAGAGAGAGAGAGAGAGAGAGAGAGAGAGAGAGAGATATGGGGGAGAGAGATTGGGGAGAGGAGCCCCCACGGGTTCACTCTTGAATTCTGTCATATGGCCACTTGAGTTCTTAGCATCTCACACTAGTAGACCCAGGAGCTTAGGAAGTCCCTGACCTTTTGTGGTTATGCAGTAACTGCCCGCACTACAGAATCTGGTCTGAAATGGAGTTTGCTGCCAGGCTGTTTATTAAACACTTGGTGAAGGAGTGTGTGTGCTCTACAGCGGTTCTCAAGCTGTCTTCGAGAAGATTCATGCCATCCATGGCTACTTGACAGCTCCAAACACGTGTTGCATTTTGCGTTAGTCTAATATTGTGAGATTATTACATGATATTACATTGTACTAAATTCTCCTTCATGTCCATTATAATCTACCCTTATGCCAATTTTCATGCATATCGGTGCTTTATCCAGAGCACAACGTGTAAGACAGGCAATGGATTCAGGTTATGTTATCACAGGGAAGTTGAATGCTTATCTTTAAGAAGAGAGATTTAAGTTTAATTAAGATGTACGCATATCTAAGATTTATCAATGGAAGTAGATAGTTGATGACTGTATTTGGAACATACTAATTAGGTTCCAATTAACTAGGTCAAAACAAGAAAATCAAAAGTGTTTTGCTTCCTGGATGTCTCTCTCTCTCTTTTTTTTTTTTTTTTTTTTTTGCCTCCTCTTTAAGTCTGTGCAGCTCCTGGCATCAGCAAATATCATTTCTCAATGTGCCCTTAACTCTGAAAAGGCTCTTCCGTGATGGCTGGGGCTATTGGTGTCAGTCAACCCGTGAGGCCCCTAGAGTTAGACTCTGAAGTGGGGGCTGACAGGACTGAAGCTTTTCTACTTTATCTCCGGGGCCTGTAGGGTCTGGAAGAACCCACAGCCTGGCACTGGCAGAGCTCACGTAGAGAATGGCCATCCCATGGGACAGCTTCTCCAGTAACTAACAAACTGGTACTCCCCAAAACTGTATGTTTTCTGAAGTTCACTTACAAATTAAATGCTTAAAAAACTTGCTTGTCTTTCTGACATGTCCATGTACTGCTTCTCTGGACATCATGCGTATTTATGGGGGGGGCCTGAGCTGAGTAACACAAATAGAAACTGAAGGTAACTGGTCCTCTAAAACGTGATATGAATTCCGTAACGTGTACTACGGTCTTCTGTGCTGAGCCTGGAGGCATCCATCACCCTGTATTTGTTCCCTTGGATGCCTCTTAAACAGAGGATTTGTGACACATGGCAACTTTTTCCTACCAATTTACAAATCATTTTCATCCTTCATTTTATTATCTTACCTAGAGTCAACTTGCTCTCTTGGCACCATCAGTCTGACTGACTGGTGAGGCTTCCTGGGCAGGGTTCTAATTTATGCAGACATCTACCCTAAGGCATCTCGATCAATCACAGCTAGAAACAAGGACAGGGTTGGATTCATCAGGACTTGCTTTTTTTTTGTCATACACACACACACACACACCCACATATGGTTATTTATTTTAAAGAAAATCAGAGTGCGGCAACAGACAGGACTATTGTATCAATGCCAGATGAAAATCCAGAAGCTATAGCCACAGAATTTGGCTATACAGCTGCAAGATACTCAGGGGGTACAAGTGCTTCCTGCACGGCCTCGTGGCCTGAGCTGGACCCTAGTAATTCATTGTGGAAGGAAAATTCTGACTCCCCAAAGTTGCCTTCTGATCCCCACAGGCATGCTGTGACAAGCATGTGCCCATCCCACCACACCCCATCAATAGTAACAACAGCAGCCACAACAACAACGGCAATCGTCTCGATTAACCTCAGAAATACCTGCTGAAAAATTGGATGCCTTTGTGATATAGCCATTATCAACCATGAGTGAAAATTCATTAGGTGAGCAGAGCTGCTGTTATGTGGGAAACTCTTCACGGGTCCATCTGCCAGGCTTGTGCTTTTTCTAAGTATTTTCTGTTCATATCACACTGTAGTGAGGTTTCCCAGACACACCAGTGTCCAGGAGATGGAGTTACTGAAATTTATAAGCTATTTGTTAGTGGGATTCTAAAATAACACATAAATATTAATACCGAGGGAAAGAAATACCTAATTCATGTGGATATCAAGCAGTAAAAACATTAGTAAGGGCCTAATGGAGAATATGCTGTGAAATTCTGTTTAATTATTTATGTGACTGTAAATTACCTTCTGCATGCCAGGACACAACAGAAGCAACCATTAAAAGTTAAGGGGAAGTTAAAAAAAAAAAAAAACAAACCAGGAAATACTTGAAAAGCCACCTCCAAAGAGGGCCAGGTGATCTAAAGGTATAAAAACTGAATTCAGTTTTAGCACAAGGTCAACATGGTCAACTTCCCTGACAATACTCATGGCACTAACTAATACATGACGGCAGCCCTGGATGGGGCAGAGACTAGACTCTCACAGCGTCTGACTGGAAATCAACTGGCTGGTCAGGACGAGCCGTACCTCTGCTTCTTTAGGAGAATATGCAGTGAAGGTGTACAGGGCGTAGCCATGCAGTGCTGGCTTGATGATCCCCCAACAGAACACTCAGGGCCAATGGCATTCAGGTCCAGCCAGGCATCTCACACAGCCTCTGTGACCTTCCTGTAACAGCAGCAACCTTGCCAGCCACGGAGGAACGCAGAGCTTGGCCTCCCACACAGAACAGAAGGGTACTGCCAATATAGTGGAAGCTATCCTACCTAGAGGCGTCTGCCAGGGGGAATCTATGGCCTGTGTCTTTAAACACCCTCTGTGGTAGGTACAAGTGCACATTAAGGCTATGTCTGGGAATCCTGGAGGCAATACCTAAGTGAGTATTCTCGTAACAGGCCCCTAAGAGGAACATTTAGTGTGAGCCAGCCAGCCAAGCTGCAGAGAGAGGCTTCACGGGGCTACACCAGGACGGCATTCCGCAGCCCAGAGCGGAATCCCAGTGTGCGTCTGTGAGTCCATTGGCTCAAATGTTCTGTAGATAAATGAATGAGACGCATTAATTTTTTTTTTAAATGATGGGAAAATCATATTGAAGTCACTAGAAACTTAGCTGAATTTCACATCCCCAGAGTGGCTGCATGAAGTTTAATTACATTATTTTTCATTTGCCTCTGGGCAGCTCTTACCTGCAGATGTGCAAATTCACCAGCTGATGCTGTAGCTATTGTGGAAAAACAGTAGATCATGCATCCCCGAAGTCCAGCAGACATTATGGCGTCGGAGAAAACAAGAGCTGAGCTCTGTTTCCTAGAGGAGGAGATGTTGACCCCGGGAAGGTCTCCAGCAATAAAAACAGAAGTGGCCGTTCAGTGCCAGGAGGGAGGAGACAGGAGGGTCAGCACAGGCCAAGGGCTGTGCCCCAGGAGCTTCGGAAGCCTGACACCTGAGTCTGGGGACATTCCCAGAGGTGAGACGTTCTCGTATTATTTCTGAGGCAGACTAGGGAACACCAGGCTCACGTGGGGGGTGGGAACCCTAACTATGCAGGCTGTGTGGAGCAGAAGAGAGGCACAGTGAGATGTCCGCCAAAGGAGAACACCACAGCAGCCTCCGACCTTCTCATCTGATTCACGAGATTTGGGGGTAGCCTCTTCTCTGCAGGGGGGGTTGCAGCTGGCTGGGGGGTCTGGATGACAGGGCATGTGACCTCCCACGTGCTGCTCAGCTCAATATGACTAACGGTCTCTGATGCTGGGGATCAGATCATGAAGGCGGGTCACGAGAGCCACAGTACTGTCAGCCTGGTGGGTGACTCGACATCACCAAGGCACACCAGAAATAGACCTTGCCACCCAGCCTCCTGCCAACATCAGCCCAGATGTGCAAACACAGCAAGAGGCTCCTCCACAGGAAGTGTGCCCCAGAGGAAGTGGGGAGCTGGGCTGGCTCCTTCAGGCCCAGAGAAGTTTGGAGTCAGGAGAGGCTAACAGAACGACTCTGCCTGGCTCACTGGGATGGACAGAGTTTAGTTGTCTTGCAGAGAGTCGAGAAAGTAAAGTCAGTTTGTGAATGCTGACGTTGGCTTCCAGGCCCTGCCCCCACTCAGGCAAAGGCGCAGATATTCTAGGCACGACTTTTGGTGTCTACGCACAGCATAATCGAGAAAGCATCCAACACCTGCCTGGTGCTTCCAGAATAAACTGGTTGTTACAGTTTTCTGGGCCAGGGGTGGGCTGCTCATTGTGTCAGTTGAGCTAAGTGTGAGGCTTGCTTCTTTTCCTTCAGGTATTTTAAACTTCAGAATGGTAAATTGTGGGGGGATGGTAGGCTGAAAGAAAGAAGACCCGTTCTTCAAAAGAATTCTGCCAAGGGCAACATTCTCAGGGGTGAGGAGGAAGAACACGGGGTCGCACAATACCCCTGCCGCACTCACACTGGGCCCTGGGTCCGTTCACCTGACTGCTCTCACCTCTTTGCCTGTCACAGTCTCTCCTTTTCCTGTGTCAGCCTCCAGCTGCACACAGCCCTGGACAGGCGCCTCACGTATCCACAGGCTGCTCTGGCTTCCGTTTCCCGCCTTGCAGGACGTGGCACCCGGGGCTCCGATACTCTACAGATTGACACTACAGGAGTGGGGCGCCCCCTACAGCACCCCCGGACTAGCCTGTTCTTCCAGGTGGGCTCCCTGGAACCCGTGATGTCTTGGGCACCCGGCCATGTCCCTAAATCTAACAGTCATCTGGAGTCCAGTAACTGCTCACGTTCCCTTGGTTTAAGCCCCGTGCCTCTTCTCTGTTATCCCCGAGACTGAGACTCTTTAGACGCCATTAATGCCTCCACATCTTCGTCTCGACATCACATCGCTCACCTGAGACATGCCTGAAGGTCAAGGGGCCTCTTCTGAACTTGAGAAAGTAGCTGTCACGCCCTGCCTATCACTGAGTCTTGGTAAGTGTGCTCTAATGTATTAGTCCCCAAACGCTAGGGCCCACAGCTCTCTTCATCGTATATCTCCCTCCCTCGTCTCCCGAACGCAGCAGAAGGGTAATGTGAGAGTCTGAGGTTATCTGGTAATATTCCTTCAGGACCATGTAAGAGAAGTAAATGCCAATGCAAATTAACTGAAGACACTGCCTTTTAAGTTTCAATAGCCAGGTGTCCGAGGACAGTCCTCCGTGCCCATAAATCCTCAGGAAACCCTGTCGCAGACCTGCTGTCCCTGGGGGCCACTTGACATTTCCACTTGGATACCTCAGACACTTCAAATTCAGTCCAAAATTGAGTTCACAAGGGCTCTCTGCTATTTTTATTCTGCTCAGTTGAAAGTCAAGGGCATTGCTATCTATCCATTCCCCAAGTCTAGCGCCGCTTTGCTGTTATTCCTACATCTTTTCAGACACCATGAGTTTGTGCATGTGGCACATGGCTCCAGGTTCCTGAGAGAGACCATGATGATTTCTGGCATGGCCTTACCTCTGGCTGGCCTTCTGTCAGACCCCACTCCCACACAGTGGTAAACTTACTATTAAGATGAGTATTAGATGTCTGCTGGTATGTAGAAGCACAAAACTTAAGTCAAAATGCATCAAAGACCTCAACATAAATCCAGCCACACTGAACCTCTTAGAAGAGAAAGTGGGAGGTACCCTTGAACGAATTGGTAGAGGAGACGGCTTCCTGAACATAACACCAGTAGCACAGACACTGAGATGGACAATTAATAAATGGGACCTCCTCAAACTGAGAAGCTTCTTTAAGGCACAGGACACAGCTGACGAGACCAAACGGCAGCCCACAGAGTGGGAAAAGATCTTCACCAACCCCATATCTGACAGAGGGCTGGTCTCCAAAAATTATACACGAAGTTAGTCACCAAAAATACCAAATAATCCAATTAAGAAGTGAGGTACAGAACTAAATAGAGAATTCTCAATAGAGGAATCTAAAATGGCTGAAAGACACTTAAGAAAGTGCTCAACATCCTTAGCCATCCGGGAAATGCAAATCAAAACAACTCTGAGATGCCATCTTACTCCTGTCAGAATGGCTATGCTGGAGAGGATGTGGAGAGAGGGGAACACTCCTCCACTGCTGGTGGGAGTGCAAACTTGTACAGCCACTTTGGAGATCAGAATGGTGGTTTCTCAGGAGAATTGGAATCAGTCTACCACAGGACCAGGCAATTCCACTCTTAGACACATACCCAAATAAATGATCCACATCCATGCAACAAAGACATCTGTTCAACTATGTTCATAGCAGCCTTATTTGTAATAGCCAGAACCTGAAATCAACCTAGATGCCCCTCAACTGAAGAATGGATAAAGAAGATGTGGTACATTTACACAATGGAGTACTACTCAGCGGAAAAAGAACAGTGGAATCGTGAATTCTCAGACAAATGGATGGAACTAGAAGAAACCATCCTGAGTAAGGTAACCCAGTTAATAAAAGACAAACATGGTATGTACTCACTCATATATGGATTTTAGATATAGAGCAAAGGATCACCAGCCTATAATCCACACTGCCAGAAAAGCTAGGTAACAAGGAGAACTCTAAGACAGACATAGTCTCCCTGAGCAGGGAAAAAGACAAAATCTCCGGAGCAAACTGGGATCATGGCGGGGGGTGGGGAGTGGGAGGGAGTTAGGAGAAAGAGAAGGAAAGGAGGGGAGAGGAGGACATGAGGGAGCAGGAAGATTGAGTCAGGAGAAGAATAGAGGAGAGCAAGAAAAGAGGTACCATAATAGAGGGAGCCATTATAGGTTTAAAAAGAAATCTGGTACTATGGAAATGTCCAGAGACCTACAAGGATGCCCCCAACTACCAATCTAAGCAATACTGGAGAGGCTGCCTTAAATGTCCTTTCCTGATAATGAGATTGATGACTACCTTATATGCCATCCTGGAGCCTTCAACCAGTAACCGATTGAAGTAGGAGCAGACACCCACAGCAAACCACTGAGCCGAATTCCTGGAATTCAGTTGCAGAGAGAGAGAGAGGAGTGATGAGCAAAGGGGTCAAGGCCAGGCTGGAGAAACCCACAGAAATTGCTGACCTGAACAAGGGGGAGCTCATGGACTACAGTCTGTTAGCTGGGAAACCAGCACAGAACGGACCCAGATGCTCTGAATGTGGGTGTTATTTAGGAGGTCTGGGCAGTCTATGGGGCCTCTGGTAATGGATCAGTGTTTATCCCTGGTATGCAAATGGCCTTTGGGAGCCCATCCCACATAGAGGGATACTCTCTCAACCTGGGCCCTGCTCCAAATGATGTGACAGACTTTGAAGATCCCCCATGGAAGGACTCACCGTCCCTGGGATCAAAATGGGGATGGGATGGGGGTTGAGAGGGACAGAGAGGGAGGGCAGGGTGAGGGAACTGGTATTGACATGTATAACAAGCTTGTTTCAAATTTAAATAAAAAATATTTTAATAGAAAAGGGCATGTACATGCCAGGCAAGTCCTCTGTCAACCTGGCTACTTCCTTAAACCTCTCTTTACATTTTATTCTGCCTTAGCGGCTCACGAAGTTTCACAGGCTTGCCTTGAACTTCATATCCTCCTGCCTCAGCCTCTTGAGTAGGGGAAACTGTAGGCCCAGCTTGATGCTTAGTTTTAAAAGGCAAATGTAGTTGGGTTTTCTTTCCCTTAAGTCCCCACATGACTTGCCATTACACCCAGGGTGTAGTCCGGTCTCTGGAAGTGCAGAGAGGCTCTCTTGGCTGTCTGTGTCTTCTGCTCGCATCCTGCTCTCACCTGCCCATTCCACCCCAGGGGCTGAGGCTTTTGATCTTTATCCGTGCCTTTTAGTTTTGTTGGTCAGCTGACACCACAGTGCATCAAGTCTGGCGAGCTCCTCACTTGGGTGCCCTGACTGTCCTGGGACGCCTCTTCCTTACCGGCTTCGGCTTCACTTGGTTTGAGACAGCAGCCTAGCTTCTCAACTGGCTCAGCCTGCAGCAGTAATTACATCCGGCACTTGGGTTGAAGACCCTCTCCTTTGGGAAAGGTGCTGTGCACAAACAGCCTTTTTGTGCAGATGTCTCGTCCTTCCTTTCTTGTTTTTTTTTTTTTTTTTTTAAGTATTACTCACGTTTATTCTCTGAGCTTGAGTGTTTGCCTGCATGTATGCGTGTGCACGGCAGAGGTTAGAAGGGGGTACCGAATCATGGTGTGGCCGCTAGAAACTGAACCTGGGTCCTCTGCAGCATCGTCAAGTGCTCTCAACTGCTGAGCCATTCGTTCAGGCCAAGGTTTCCCATTCCCGTTGACTCTGAATGACGGATTCCATTAACACAAGGAAAGGGACTTTGTTATGTTCCTGCAATGTGATTCTTTGATCGTTCCAATTAGAAGAATAACTGCTTTATTAATGAGCCGTGCTTCGTATCTGCAAGTATTGATCAATTATGACACAAGACCATGTCACCTTTCAGTGAAGAGGAAGGCTTTCCCTCTGCTGGCCTTCCTGCCTATGATTGCCATTCTCAGCATAGACCGGGAACAAGGCTGGTCACTGACAACCCAGATTCAGCACTGGAAGCTGACCAATGGGTACAGACCGTGGCCGCCGTGGGCATGCACCCTAGGGCAATTCCTCAGAGACTCCGTAGCAGCAGGTTCTGCACGGAGATCACATTTTAATTAGAATAATCACAGGCAGTCTTTATCGGCACGTAACAATCGCTAGAGGTAGAGCTGCCGGATCTGTGCCACAATGGGCCTCTGAGAAGTTTTTAAACTTCACAAACACATTTCCCTTATGGAGCATGGGATAATGAAAAGCCGACCAGGAGAGACAGAGGTCTGGCATTTCTTTCTTTCTTTCTCTCTCTCTCTCTTTCCTTTTCAGTTTTTCGAGACAGGGTTTCTTTGTGCAGTCTTGGCTGTCCTAGAAACTAACTCTATAGACCAGGCTGGCCTTGAACTCACGGAGACCTCCCAAGTGCTGGATCGAAAGGTGTGAGACCGACCATGCATGTCAAGAACAAGGAGTGTGAAGAGTCTGTATTTCAATCCTGTTTGTTGTTCACCTCCCGTCCATTAAAAGTGCTGTAGTTCACTGTTTTACTTGCTAACTCTTTATGCTTGGAAAGTTGCAGAGGATTCAGAAGAGAATGAAGGGCTAATGGGTGGTGGAGGGGGGTGACTCAGTGGAGAGTCCCCAGATCCCACATTTAACCTCCTCTTCACATATATGCCCAGATTTCTCTGCCTGCATCCCAACCACACCCACTGGTCCAGATTCCTTCAGCAGGACAGGAGGACTTGATGTCACCATCCTCCGCCACCCACAGAATGACTGCTCTCAGCACATTGCTCTTTAGGTCGGTCCCCTGTCAGCAACCCTTCATCCCTCTCATTCTATTAAACGTAAATGTTTCGGCCCTCACAGGGTCCAGGTAGGGCTGTCAGACTTAAGACCTCATGATTTCCCTCTACCCATCCCTCACTCTGCTTGCTTCTGCCTCAGAACATCTGCATGTGCTGCTCATTCGTCCGAGCTCCTCCCTCCCCAAACACCTCCATGGTTGACATTCTAGGTGTTCGGAACTGACACACAAATATCAATTACCATAGAGATAGTCTCTCGTGGCTTTCGTAATGCGAGAGTCCTGTCCTGTCACTACGGCACCTCTAACTTTAGCATCAGTGGCTTCTTCTTCTCCCACACTGTACGTCCCACATCCCATTTCCCTAATCCTTTACTGTTCGTTTTCACTCTTAAATTACAAGTTCCCAGAGAGCACAGGGACTGCGTTATTTACAACTGCCCTTTCAACATCTAGAACAACGTCTGACCTACAGGTCCGCATTTTTCTTTAAACATAATTACATTTTATGTGGGGAATGCTATACAGAGGGGAAACTAAAAATGTTAATGTTTTCCAAAAAAAATTTCTTTAGTGAGGCAGAAAACATGATCAAAGAGCAACAGCTCTGAGGAGAGCACTGCTTTGCGATGCACTTAACATCCCAGCGAGCCTATTGCTGATGATATGGCAATGGCAGGTGGAGTGGCACTCCATCCATCGGCTAACCTAGGCATCCGCCTGTTAGCTACTTTAGCTGCTTCATCCCACCGTAACAAGTGACTGTAACAAGGGTTGCATTTCCTGGGTTTGAGGGAGCGTCGCTGGCTGTTACGTGCGATTTCCTTATATGCACAGAAGGAATAGACATTAGCTGGGCGATAATGATGGGAGTAACAAGTAGGGGCATCTTTACCTTCTGCATTCTGAGAGCACATTTATACTTCATATGGCAGAAGGGGAACCACACGCCCATTGGAAATTGCCTAGCACAGATACATCAGTGGCTTGCCTATACTGAGTTAACCTTTTATTTAGATGCAATTGAAATGGCGGCTAGGGAGGGACACAAGAGTCTGGGTCTTGGGAGTTTGCAAACCACCACTATTCACAGAGAGGGTAATGAGGAGAAAGAACATGAGGCCATAAGGCTTCAGACCCCAATATCTTGTGCCCGCTTTGTGGTGCTGATGTGCCCAGCAGAGGGGGAAGGGGAACCCTTGGGACCACTCACTAGCCTTTGTTTCCACCCTGCCCACAGTCTGCTGCTGGAGGTGGGACGCAAGACACATCTCTGGGACGCTAATCGCTGTCTTCCCAGATTGTCGGCTCCATGGATAAAGCACAAGGTAGACTCAATTGCTGTCTCTCCCCACTGGCATTTTAAGTGTCAGGCAGCATGAACTCCGGTGTCCTGGTTGTAGACACTTTGACCCTGGCACATATGCCTTTGTTCCCTGTTCTGTAAAATGGGAATGTGACTCTTAGGGCGTGTTACTCTTGCCTGATAGCTCAAGTTTTAGAATAGTACAGATCTTAGGGAAGTAACACAGTGTTCATCCCATGTATTACATCTCCACCCCAGGGGCTGGTCCAAGACCTGGCTGTGTCTGTAGTGAAACGTGTGAAACTCCATCCAGGTGAGCTGAACTAAGGACCCACATCATCCCCTGCCAGGGTGGGCCTTTCATTCATTTTCATTTCATTTATGGTTTAAGTAATAATCCATTATGTTTCCCCCAAGTAAAACTGTCCTTTTCCAACGAACTGTCTTTCTAAACGTCTTTCTTTATTTCCACCATTCCTGTGGGACCCTCAGTTCTTGGTGGCTAGTTTTACAGAGAGTCAGTGAGGGCGTGGAAAGGCGATCTTTCTACAAGAGATCAAGTGATTGCAAGGGGAGAGGCTGATGGCTCTGGGCTGGCAGCCTCCAACAGAGGAACCCTTCCATGCCTAAAAGGGACTTTAATTTAGGAGCCCGTGGAGGTGTTGATGCTCCAGGTCCTTGCATCCTACGTATGTAAAACATCTTCGAAGGCCCTGCTGTAGGGGCCTCTACTGGGGATGCTGATGATGCCAACAGATGCACACGTTTCTCAGAGAAACCCAGACCCCAAACAAAGATGGATAGAGCTCCTTCTCATGGTTCAGGTTTCCCAAGTAGAGTCAATCAGAGCGAGGGCAGCAGACAGTGTCGCCATTAGGGACAAGAGCGGTGGAACTGGTTTTTATGTCAAGCATGCTTGAATTGATACAACTGTCAATAGAGTCGAGTGTGGCAGACTTTTGAGTGGGCAGGTGATCGCCTGCTCAAGTAATACCCATTCAAGTAACTGTCACGTTATTTAGGGTTCTAAATATGACAGCTTCTAAGAGCTAGTGTCCTTAAAGAATAGTGTACCTCTAAAGGCAGAGGACAAAGACACTTCGAGTAGGCCAGCAGGTTAAACTGGTCACCAAATAAAACAAAGGTTCTTACCAACACATGTGTATCAGTGCCCAGATCAACCAGCTCATCTACAGACAGATTTCTTTCAAATTTTGAGGAAAGATAATCTCAAGCAAAGTTTTAAAAACTAAGCAAATTCACAAAATTAGCCAATAAAGGAACTGTAAAAAAACAAAACAAAACAAAATGATGAAGCTTATGTTACTAAAAAAAAAGAAAAGAAAAGAAATTAGTTCAAAATCCATAAACTCAACAGATGTTTAAGTTATAATAATAAAAAAAGGACATTGTGTAATTTTCTAGGGGTGAGAACAGTGATTGGCTAATTTAATATTTTGGTAACAAGTTCGTGCTTCTGAGCCTGGAACTTGGCAGCCTTTCTGATGACTGGCCCCTGAGTGGACAGCGTGGATAGACGATTCAGGCTAAGATTTAAGGAAGAATTGACCGTGTCCAACAATCAGACTCCCAATGCAGAGGCCTTCAAGGGACAGGAGCTTCTCTTGACTGGGTGCCTCCATGACTGTTTCCCAACAGGACATGTCCGCGTGGGTATTTATTACTGCACTGACTGTGGTATTCTTTCAGGCCTCTTCATACTGACATTAAAAATCTGGTTGGCTCTGCGTGGAAATTCTAACCTTCAGTTGTGCTTAAACTCAACAATGACAATAATAGCAAAAAATCTACCATAGATCTCTCTTTTGAGCAAAACCCATGAACTTCCGTCACAGGAAACACGGCAGAAAGAGCAAGCTTCGGCCTTGCAAAGGCCACAGGGCACAGTCACCACAGGTGGGACAATTGTGGGGGCTCCCTTTTCTTGTCGCCTTGGCTGTCTGTCTGCTTCTAGAGTCCACTCGTAGACTGTTCTAAAACGGCTTCCCATCACCAGGCCGGTGGCCTCTGGGTATCAATTCCAGAAGGCGGGAATGCCTGGATTCCCTCTCTCCTGGGTGGCTTCCTGCCTTTTACACACAGACAGCCCCCAGAACCCCTGCACCCCTGCTCCTTCAGCTCTAAAACAGGGACAGTAAAATAAAAGAAAACGTGCTGGTATTGAACAACCCCCTCACAGCCAGTGCTCACAATGCTCTCTGGAATAGTGCACATGCCTACTGCTTATTAATGTTAAGATATTGGAAAGACACACGAGTCATTGCAAAAGATAGAAACTCCTCATAAAGTTGTCACATCTGAAATGCCCGACTTTCTCGGGGACTTTTTATTTTATTTTAGAGTTTATTAAAGGAACGTAGAATGAAAAGCACCTCTGTCCCCCACTGTTGTGAGTGCCGGGACGTGAGGCTGTTCTACTGGATGCTAGTACAGTTCGTGGTTTCTGCCTTGAAGAAAGCAGGGAGACCATCCTCAGTACATTCACTCCCTCCACAGAGTTCTTTCTTATAGCTCAGAACCTGATGGGAAACGTCCACCTGCAGGGTCCTGGCCACCTCTCTACTGTCATCCTAAGACCAGACGGAGCCGTCCCTGGAGCCTGGACCATGTGTGTATGATGGAACGATTTATATGAGGAAGTACCATGTACCAGTACCATCCAGGACCCCTATCACATTTTATGGGACCAAGAAGACACTGAGAAGGAAGATCCCTTTGGTCAGTGTCCATTTCATATATCCTGAAATGTCTGTCTCCTTCTGATCTAAATAAACAAGTATGGTCTGGCCTACAGGAGCAGCCATCCTACTGAGATACTTACTGCTCAATGTGCCATGGCTACTAAAGGTGGCCACACACAAAGGCACTCCATTGTCCTATCATATTTGCCACCTCCATCTATATCTGTATCTATGTCTATGTCTATATCAATATCAATGTCTATGTGTATGTCTATATCTATATCTATGTCTATATCTATGTCTATATCAATATCTATATCTATGTCTATGTGTATGTCTATATCTATATCTGTCTATGTGTATGTCTATATCTATATCTATGTCTATGTGTATGTCTATATCTATGTCTATATCTATGTCTATGTCTATATCTATATCTATGTCTATGTCTATGTCCTTGTCTATGTCTATATCTATATCCATGTCTCCCTCTCCCTCTCCCTCTCCCTCTCTCTCTCTCTCTCTCTCTCTCTCTCTCTCTCTCCCTCCTTCTCCATAGGGATAAACCCCCTCTGCAGTCCTTATCAAGGGCCAGAAGCCTTGCACTGGCCTCAGGGACTCCACCCCATCACCTTGTCAGGGTGTCTCCCTCCTGACTGCATTCTCAATTCCGTTTGGCCAGCTTCATTCCTCTTCTGAATTCTCCCTGCTGTAGGTCATTAAGGATGACTTTCCCACCCTGTATGCAGAGTTCTTTCTCCTGTGTACGTTGTAGGAACTCCCTGGTGACACCACTGTCAGCAGGGCGACCACCGGTTTCTTAATTGGAGCCAACTGTAAAGCCCTTGAGGTCAAGAACAGGATCTGTTATTCTCATATCCCTCTGTCTTCCTGGTTTCGAGTGTCCACGAGACAGTCAGCAACAGATGGTTGGCTTGCTAAACGATTGAGGGATTATTACTACTTACATTTTGTTTTATGTGTTTTGCCTGCATGTATGTCTGTGCAAGGGAGTCTGATACTCTGGAACAGGGGTTATGGACAGTTGTGAGCTGCCATGTGGGTGCAGGGGAACTGAACCCTGGTCCTTTGGAAGTACAGCCAGTGTTTTTAACTGCTGGGCCATCTCTCCAGCTCCCAGTACTATTATTAACTTCAGATGGCAAAAAAAAAATATCCTGTAATAGAGTAGCATTACCAGCTCATTAAATCATTGAGATTAAGCAAGAGGGTGAGGAAAAGCTCAAGAGTGTATTCATGTAGCATTCCAGACAACCTATGCTGTGAAGTATCATTGTTAGCCTGTCTTAACAGATGTTATGGGGACCGGTAAGGATCAGTGTCATGCTTAAGGAGCTCTCTAAAATGTGATGTGTGTTTTGTTAATTTATTCACTCCTAATTCATGAGCTTAAAGTGGTTCTAGCATCTCATGGCTGCTATGGTTTGAAGGAGGGTGTGGCCTCCACAGGCTCCTCTACTTAAATGCCGAATCTCAGCTGCTGGCAGGATTAGGAGGCGTGGCCTTGTTGGAGGAGGTGTGCAAGTGGGGAGGGCTTTCAAAAACCCACACTGTTCCTATACCCTACCTCCCTCCCTGGTGCTTTTTGGTGGTCTCAACGTGTAGACTCTCAGCCACTGCTCTAGTGCCTGTGTGCCTGCTGCCACGCTCCCTGGCATGAAGGTCATGGACTCACCATCTGCAACTGTGCCCAATAAACTCTTTCTTCTCTAAGTTGTCTTGGTCATGGTGTTTATCACAACAGTAGAAAATCGACTAAGACAACAGCTCTTAACCGTTGGTTTTGCCCATTGACACTTACTAAAACGAAACAATCTGAACCCGCCTTTCTATCAAGACTGTTAACCCAGAAATGATCCCCTTGGTTGCAAAGAAATCAGGTTTGTGATAAAAAAATATAATAAAAGTGTTCAGTACAGCTGGCGTTTTGAAATTCATTGTCCAAAGCCAGAGTCACATCAAATTGTGTGGTGTTATCTCATTTTCAGGAGGGGATAACAGTAAAACAATACATATTTATAAACATGTATATTTGCCGGATTGTTAAAAACAAACAATAGCTTAAGAGCAGACTTAGGAGAGCTGACCGATGGAGGGCACATGTCAGGACTGCCACAGGAGGGCATGCTTCACTCTTGACAACCACTACCAAAAGAAGGAGGGTCAGCGTGCCCGAGGTGGCTTCTACGAAACTGAGAACACTGGTTCTCCCGTGGGTGTGCTAGCTAGGATCCACGAGGGCCGCAGACGGGACCCACTGTGATGAGAACAGCAGTGGCTTCTTCTACAACCCCCTTTGTAGTGAGAAAACATACATCAGTCTTCCAAACACTTGACACACGGAAGATGGGTGACTGGTACTCTTTAATGAGATGGCTAGTGAGCAGTCCTTTGGCATAGCGCCTAGGGCTCATTGGGCCTAGGCAGGGAGAAGACTGTCACGTCAGTGTGCCGGGTACGGAGTTTGCATGTCTCAAGTGCTGTAGCCTCACGCACTGGTATCAGTGACTAAAGTTTCCCCGCAATGCTATTCTCTGAATGTTTGTACCCCAGACCCATGTGTTGACGTCCTGTTCCCAAGATGATGGTGTTACTGGGAGGCAGTTAGGTCACAAGCAGAACCCTCCCCTCTGAGATTAATGCCCTGATAACAGAGGCCCCAGAGCATTTCTCTGCTGCTTCTGCAGTGTGAGGCTAAGGCATCTGACCTTACCAGACACCAGATTTGCCAGCATTTTGATCTAAGACTTCCCAGCCTCTCAAACTGTGAGGGATAACTGTTTGAGACTTTACAGCAGTGTGAGTCCACTCGGCAGTTAGAACGGTCTGGAAGGGTGGGTGGCTTCTATGACCACCATCTCTGCTCCCCCTGTAACTGTGGGCTTGTTCTTCCGGATACTCTGCACGGAAGTACCCGGCCGGCGCCCCTTCTGTAGCCAGATCAATGTTAAGGGTGTGAATTCCACGCTCTTCTTTTCTCGTCCTTTCTTTGCCTCTCCTCTCCTCTTTCTTCTCCTCCCTTTCTCCTCACTCACTTTCCTTCTCTTCTCCTCTTTTCTGACCCCGCCTCCCAGTGGCTCACATAATACAGGCTGGCCTCACACTTGTCCCGCTGCCGGCTTCCGCCAAGTCACCACACTTGGTTTAGTTGTGGTGTGTGTGTGTGTGTGTGTGTGTGTGTGTGTGTGTGTGTGTGTGTGACACACACACACACACACACACAGAGAGAGAGAGAGAGAGAGAGAGAGAGAGAGAGAGAGAGAGAGAGAGAGAGAGAGAGATGTCTGTGTATCCCTAGCTGGAATGAGGTGCAATGTGTGGCACAGTCTGACCCTGTTGTAATCTCCTGCCTCTGTCGTCTAAGCGTCTAAGTGTTGGGATTGTACACGTGCACCACCACACCTACCTCTACGCCCAAGAAAATGATTCTTTTGTGTTTATCATGAAGCTTCACGTTTCCAACTGTGACAGAGCACCCTTTTAGAAGGATGGCTTCTCCCCAGTCTTTGTGTGCATGTCCCCCCACCCTGGTCCCCATCAAGTCTGTTCACCTCTTTTTAAGAATGCCCTCTTCTAGCTGGGCAGGCCTTTGATCCCTGCACTGGGAGTCTGGGTGGGGACAGAGACAGGTGGATCTCTGAGTTCATGGCCAGCCTGGCTTATAGAAAGAGTTTCTGGACAGCCAAAGCTACATGGGGAAACCCTGTCTTGAAAAACAATACCAAACCAAGAATGGCCCTTCTGCACTGACATGTAACCTTGCCAGCAGCCCACTGATACAATTCTCTCCCTCTCTCTCCTTCCTTTCTCTGTCATTTGTGGTACTAGGGCTGCAGTGACTGAGCTGTACCCCAGCACACACACACACACACACACACACACACACACACACACACACACACACACCACCACCACCAGCACCAGCACCACCACCACCACCACCACCATCAAAACCCATACCTTTTTTTCCTGACTATAGCTTTCCAAATAGATCAGTCTGGCTCTTGATAATTCTAATATAATTCTGTAAGCAAAACCTGTGCCAGGCTCTCCCAGGCGTGGTTAAAGATGGAATATCTTCATGGGCAGCTGGGGTCTTGGCTCTTGATCTCAGAAACCCGGTAAGCCACAATGATCCACCAAATTTTCCATTTATCTGCACAAATGGGCGGCAGGTAACCCCTTTGCAACATCAGTATTGTCAAGGCCAAGACTGCCCACGTAAGTGGTAAAAGTCTCCCCGTGATGCTATTTAGTGGGTCAGAGGCTGCCATCCCACACTGGGGGACGAGAAGGGCTCACGCCCCATCACTCCCCACACACATCTTCTTCAAGAACACATATCTGGGTCCTGGTGCTCCCTGTGTGAGTTCCTGACCATGCTGTGAATCAGAGCACTCACCATTTTAACGCCTCACATACCAGTAAATGGAGTGCGATTCTGTATGGGTTTGATCTTTTCCACATTCCACAGCACGGCTCGCTGGGCTATGGTAGCTCCTTTTCCGTTTACAGTTTTAATAATCTGAGTAGGAGAAGGATGCTGACCAGCCGATACAAACGAAGGGACCGCGAAAGAGCAGATGCAGGCCATCAGAGACCGGGGCCAGGGGTTATAATTTTATTATCTCGCTATGTCTTACTTCCCCGAACACTTAGTCATAAATTGAAAAGGGACAAAGGAGGCAAGATGTAATACTGGCTGAAACAGACAATGCTTCAGCCTTCTCAGGTTAATATTATTGTGCAGTCCCTCAGTGGTCTTGGCTCTCATTTTCCAAGTTCTTATTGTTGAAACATTTTTTTTTTTTTTTGGTCTCGGCCAGACTTTGCAGACAGTTGAATACAAAGATCTGCCATTCCACTGTGAAACTGACGGCTTTATGAGTGGTGTGAAATCCCATGAACTCCAAGGATGGGGCCACTCCTGTTCCACGACACACACACGGCTGTGCTGGGATGCTAGCCTGAGCTGGGTTCGGCTGCCATTGCTGTTCTTAAGGATACATTGAGCTGGTGAAGACATGAGCTGGCCCCACTTGTCAGTTGAAAACCCTAAGCTGAGGTAGCATGGTCCTTGTCTCTAATGAAAGAAAAGCCGCGGACAGCCCCAAAACACTGAGCGCACAAGCTGCGTGCAATTCCGGTAGGAAAATCAAATAAATAAAATAACCCTTACTCCTATTAGTCACACGCCTACTAATGGTGGACGATAACTAGTTCTTCCCACTGATGTAAATGTCCAAAAGAAATCATGACTAAATAACACAGTCAATTTCTTTGTAAGTAGTTAAACAACTTTGTCCCTTTTGCTATGGGGTGTTAATACCAAACTTAAAGATAACAGCAATTCACCAATATAGACAAAAAGATATTAAAATTAAATAAGGCCTCCTTCCCTTACCGATCCACTCATTTTGTTTGAACTCTTGAGATGGGAGATGTTATTCTGTAAATATGTTTCTCATACTGGTTAATGAATAAAGCACTGTTGGCCAATGGGAAAGCAAGACAGGCGGGGCTAGGAGACAAAAAGGAAAGAGGAAGTAGTTGGGAGGAGTCAAGATGGAGAGACCAGAGAGGCAGCATGCCGGCCTCTTTGGCCGGTAAGATGAGCCACGTGGAAATACTTAGATTAATAGAAATGGGTTAATCATTAAGACAGAGCTAGTCGATAAGAAACTGGTAATAGACCACGGCTAACACAGCTATGACTTTCATTTTAGCAATGTTGTTGTTTACCAGAAAAAACATAAAGATTTACAGTAAAGACAGATTCAGATTAAGAAAAACCTCTAAAAGTTTACAGTGTGTTTTAAAATATACATAGGCTTGGGAGAGAAAAACAAACAGGATACAATGGTTAAAAATAAAAAAGTAGAGTAACTGGGTATGGTCGCAGAGGCCTTTAATCCCAGCACTCAGGAGACAGAGACAAGCAGATCTCTGTTATTTCAAAGTAAACCTGGTATGCAGAGTGAATTCTACGATGGATAAAAGTTACACAGAGTAACCCTGTCTCAAAATATAAAAAAAATAGAAATAAAAGAAATAGAGTAATAAAAAAGCCACATACAGATGGAAAGCACAGAGAAACTTTGGATAATATACACTGTTCTGTTATCTTTAAATTATTTGACTGTTGAGGAAATAGCAACAACTGTTAAAACAAACACTGCAGGATTAATCCAATTTATATATTTTAAAAATACGCTGTGGATTCCTTCCAGACTAATGTGGTTTGATCAAGCAAGACCCCCTGAAGCATTGTCCCTTGGACAAGACAGACTTACAGACTATAGCCAAGATTTCTATGTCTTCTAAGGATCCCCATGACAGTGCATTTAAATGGGGTTGGTTATAAATGGTTAATGATCACAACCAATCTTTTAAAGGTAATAAGGGAAATATGGTATAGATATGAATACTTTGTTTTGGAATGGATTTTCATTTATTGATACAATTTAAGGTCCATTTTGTGATATCCATATTTCTCCTCTTGTTTAGGTATTGTGTTTATATAGCTCACTAAAAATGCAATGTATAATTTAGTACAGATTATAGATAGTTACTTGTAGTAGTCAAAACTTAGATTAGGTTAGTTAGGCTTTCTAGATATATAGAGATGTATTTGAGATGAATAAGCATTCTTCAAACCTTTCAAAGATCTACAGAATATGGCATTTAAAATGGTTTAGGGATTTTCTTGACAGTGAGACATAACTGCTCCTGGCAATACTACCTGCATCAGAAAGGAATATGGACATAAAAGAAACACATGGTAAAGTTTGCTTTCAATATGGCAAGACTAGCCATTTGAGCAAGATACTGCTCTTGTCTAGACTGTTTGACTTTATGCTGTGTCAACTGGACATGCAGGACCCACAGAAAATGTGACTGCTGAAACAAGATGGACATTGCTACAAGATTCCTGCTTCATGAAAGAGTCTGCCAGACACACTATCAGCCTATAAGCTGAAAATGGAACACTACAGAAGAACTTCAGGTGACTGACCAGGCAGTGAGTTGTCTCTGTCATTTCTAGAGTTTATATATTATCCTTCTGTGGTCTTTGAAGGAGTTGAAGACAAATAGTTATGGTTATAGTTTTCCGTAGTTAGGATTAAAGATAAGTTAAATATAAGACTTTAGACTCACAAAGATAGAATAGATGATAGAATATTTTCTTTAAATCTTACTAAATATTAATGGACTAAATATCGTTAACTGTGATTCTTATTTGATAACTGTTTGTGATATACTTTGCTATGCTAAGTTAAAACTCTTCTTTTAATTTAGACAGAAAAGAGGAGATGATGGGAGATGTTATTCTGTAAATATGTTTCTCACACTGTTAATGAGTAAAGCACTGTTGGCCAATAGGAAAGCAAGATAGGTGGGACTAGGAGACTAGGAGGATTCGAGGAAGTAGTTGGGAGGAGTCAAGGTGGAGGATGGAGAGAGAACGCCTATCACTCTCTCCGGTAAGATGAGACCATGTGGAAATACTTAGATGAATAGAAATGGGTTAATAATTAACACAGGGCTAGCCGATAAGAAACTAGTAACTGGCCAATAGCATTATAAATTCAGAGTCTCTCTGTGTTAATTGGGGCTGGTGTGGCGGTGGGACAAACAAGACTAGCGGGGAAAACCTTATTCCTCACACAGGCAGGGAACAACCTACTCCTAACACTCTTGAGTTTCTGACCTATTGCATATTAAAATACAATCAAATACATTCCGTGAGTCTCTTACCCACCAGGCCTAAAATTACAGAGTCAATGGTTCATGTATGGTCTAGAAGGTCTAGATCCTCCATGACTGTAACAATGTGGTTGATGAGCTAGGTGTGGACTCTAACCACACTGCTTTGCAGTTACTTGGTCCTTCCCAGTAGATTTGGGATGCTGGCCTTTGCCTGAGCACTGAGATACAGAAGGAAATGACATGGCCCCCCATGCTCTTCCATTCAGGAAGGGTGGCAGGACCATGGAGAACGAAGAATACAGGAAGCAGCCAAGCTTGATGGCGATGCAGAGTGACAGGTGGGGGATGCTTACAGAGCATGTCAGAGTTCTGGCAGATCACAATAATAAAATCCATGGGATCTGGGAACATGCTCTGGGACGAAGGCAGAGCGGCAGGCACTGCAGAGGGACATACTTGAGGGGCTTTCTCTTATTCCGTGGGTGTGCAGGAGCTATGGAAATCTTACACACAGGAAAGGATGGGACCCGGTCTAAATCCTAACATCATCACCTGAGTTTCAGTTTGAAGGTCACACTTGAGGGAAAGGGACAGAAAGGCAAGGGCATGGGACATCAGCTGGGAGGCTGCTTGCTAACCTAGACAAGAGTCCACGGTGGCCTGGACCAGAGTGGGAGCTGATGTCAGAATCCAGGACATGTTGGCTGTGTGTGGGGTTTGCTCCCTGGGAAAGCACAGGTGAAGTATGAAGGGTCAGGTGACTCCAGGAGCTGCAGCTGCCCGGAAGAGGAGGCGCTCCCTTAGGATGGTGATGAAGGCAGCGGCAACAGAAGGCTCAAACACTTGCGTGATGAAGGCAGCGGCAACAGAAGGCTCAAACACTTGCGCTTGAAACGTGAATCACATCACGAGAAACCCTCCGAGGGTAAGGGAGGAAACCAGGGGTTGCTTCAGTTTTGGAGTTCAAGGAGGGAGTTGGGCTGGAGGTATGCATTTTGGAATTGTCTGCATGCGGTACTTAAGTCAGTGAGCAGAGGATGAAGTAAAGAGAGAGGGCTACAGAGAAAAGATGGAGGGACCCAGGTCTGTGCTTGGAGGAACATTCTCAGAGATGAATGACCGCATCATATAATTGATGGGAGACGTCATTCTGTAAATATGTTTCTCTTATTGGTTAATGAATAAAGCACTGTTGGCCAATAGGAAAGCAAGATAGGTGGGGCTAGGAGACAAGGAGGATTCCGGAAGTAGTAGGGAGGAGTCAAGATGTAGGACCAAGAAAACAGAGGTCCCAGCCCTCTCTCCGGTAAGATAAGACCACGTGGAAACACTTAGATTAATAGAAATGGGTTAATATTTAAGATAGAGCTAGCCAATAAGAAATACTAGTAAATGATCAACAGCTTTATATCTAATACAGCATCTCTGTGTGTTATTTGGGGTTGGTGCAGCTCTGGGACCAGGCCACTGGGAAAACCTACTCTTAACATATAATATTGTTACCGAACTTGGGGTGATGGTTTGTACCCAAAGAAATCAAGTTTGAACACGGTTCTCAAGAAGCCTATTGAGACAGCCAAATTAAGAGTTAAAAAGCAGAAAAGGGAGATGTATTTGATACGGCCACATTGGGAAGAGAGTGAAGGAGATTCGGTGACTGCCCCTGAAGCTCATCTTCTGGGTCGCGATGTCAGATTGAAATTTAAATAGAGGCCCGGACATCCACATCTAAGTGGTTCTAGGCCTAGGGAGGAGGACGCACAATTTCTGAAATGTGCAGAAGCTTGTGCTGGCTTCACTCTCTAGATAGTTACTTTCCTGGTGTTGTGGCTCCCCCGACGAGCAGAAGCACAAATCATTTGTCCTTCAGTCCCCGGATGCAGTAGGTGCTCAATAAATGTTCTTCGTAGAATGAGATGCGGGCCCCACTGCTTGGGTACAGAGGACTGTGGCCTGTAATCTCAGAGAAAGGCATAATAGATATTACGCCCTGCCCCTGAGATTGGTGGAAGGTTACTGACCAACTGCAGTTGAAAGAAGTCATAGCTTAGTGCCCAGTGCTAGATCCTAGTGCTGTCTCCATGGAAACAAGAAAAGAGCTCCTGTATCCTGGAACGGAAACAATGGATGCATACTTTGGGACAACAACGATGTGGCATTCACAGAAAGGCTAATAACCTGTGTTATGAAACATGCAATTTCATAACTCCTCTGATGAAAAAGCAAGGCCTACTGCAATGTTGTCGTTTACTCCTGGTGATGTCGGTGTCTGAGTTCAGGGGTATCGGTGCTGAGCAGCAAGAATTAATCTCCGTCATGGCCCTGTCAGCCTATTATAAGCTCTCTTGTGGCTCACTATGCTATTTTGTGTGTTCCTCCTCATTATGCTTCCCAGGTCTCACCTCCTAACCTGCTACTCTACCAACTTGCTCCTCCCTCTGGCGACCCCTATTCTGTATTCCTCACAAGGATGTCCTCGAGGAATTACAAAGGGCTTTTTAGAAATCAAGACAAAACACTTCACCGCTCCTACAGAAGCCTCTCTGCGAAGATTGCACTTTACATTTATTAAAAACACCTAGGATAGCAGCCATAAAAGTCAATTTGAAAAGGCATCTGGAAATGTAAATAGTGTAAGCCAGGGTCACGTGACGACACTTCAGGGCCAAAGAACCCTGAAACAAGAATTCTGCTTAAGCCCTGGATTACCCTCCTTGCCTGAGTTTCTTGAGAGCCCTGAGAAGCCATCTGTATCCTGACCTGCCGTCCCCGAGTGCTGGCTACAGTGGCACAGCAGAGTTCATGTCCACCCTGGACTGCAGTCTTCTAACCTGTAGAATCTGGTCACCCTGTGCTCTTGCAACTGGAAATCCCTGGCCAGCACTGTGTTTGCACACAACAGAAGTACTGTATATCAGAAGCCCTTCAACAAAGGATTAGAAAATATATATATATATATATATATATATATATGCATATATGTATATATATACATATCATACATATATATATATATATATATTTCTATACATGAATACTGTATTTATAGCTTCTGCTCTTATCTGCCTCCCCACAACTGCTTCGGTGTCCTGTCCACCCTCAAATCCATGACCTCTTTTTAAATTACTGTTCACACACACACACACACACACACACACACACACACACACACACACACACCACTGAGTCTATTCGGTGCTGTTCATGTGTATATATTCAGGGCTGACTGCCTGGGACCAGATCACCCATCAGTTTCCCTGAAGACTCAGTTTCCCCTTCTCGGCGGCCATTAACCTGCTGCAGGTCTTCCTTCATCCACATTCAACGAGGGATTTTTAATTTAATTTTGAAAGTCAAGGACAGACATGCATAACCCTGGAGTCTGATAGATTGACAATTAAAGAGGAGGCAAGGGCCCAGAGCAGTTGCTACGGACCACTCATTTCTAGGGCTTATGAGGTGACAGTCATGTGAGGGGTCACACCTTCCACTGGGCCTTCTGAAGTGCTGATTAGATAGCTGGCTAGGGCTTCGGTGACTGTGGGACGGTTGGAATGGTGCAGGTCTAGTGCCTGGTCACAGCTTCTTCTTCAGCATCATTAACAGTCATCTTTGCCTATCTGTGTCTCTGGCCCATCATCGCGCAGCG
This sequence comes from Cricetiscus sungorus, assembly GCA_030556225.1. Lineage (NCBI taxonomy): Eukaryota > Metazoa > Chordata > Mammalia > Rodentia > Cricetidae > Cricetiscus > Cricetiscus sungorus. The sequence continues at coordinate 5,488,317 of JANBXA010000738.1, read as the reverse complement.
TCATGGGAGGCATCCCAGGTACATTTCTTAACACTTTCCCCACACTGGCTCCTCACCAACACTTCTCCGAGGGGTAGAGGTCCATCTGTCTGTCCCATCCCCGCATTGTTCCCCTTCTCTATTAGATCTATTTTTTTTTTTAAAAAAAAGATCAAAAGAGCCATCATATACCTGCATCACCCCCGGTTTCCTGGGAAACTCACCTGGAATTGTTCTAATGTGTTTACATCGTTTTTATCCAAGTGAAAATACCGTAATGAAAGGAATCTGGGTCATTTTATGACTTGCAGAATTACAGGAATTGATGCAAAGCAGAACACAGGAGCCAAAGCAAATATATATTCATTAAGGGATATTTGCAATTACAGCGAGCTGAGTGGGTTTGTGCTCTCTGGGTGAACATGATAAAGGACTACAGATTACTTCAGCATCATTTCAGACAAAGCCACTTAAGATACTAATTACACCACCAAGGAGCCTGGCTCTCCCATCCCCAGAGTCTGACAAAGCCAACTGTTTCCATGGAATGTTCCTCGCTGTGTGTTTCCTGCCTCGCGTTACAGAATTCAGTGAGCCGTGCCCCGTAGGAGGCAGGATTCTGTAAGTCCTCAAAACGGTCCTACTGGGCAGCTTGCATCTGAAGCAGAGAGCAGCAACTTCTGCAAACGCTCACAAAGGGTTTGGGGATGGAAGGCAGGAAGGTCAAGAGTTCAAGGCCATCATCCTTGGGGCTACACAGTAAGTTCCAGGCCAGCACGGGCGGCATAAGGCCCTGCATAAGATAAGTTAAAATAAATGAAATGGGTGCTCCTGGCTTCTGCCTAACTCTGATCATGGGTGTTGTGATGCTGACGGTGGCTGTCAGTCTGGCATCACCTAGGAGACAAAGCTCTGGAAGTGACTGTGCGGAAGCTTCTGCACTGGACTGACTGAGGCCTGAAGTTGAACGCTAGATGTGGGTGTCACTTGCATGGGCCGTGGGCCCAGAATGAATAAAAACGAGGAAGTGAGCTGAGTGCCAGCACTGAATGTCATGTGACCAGCTGCCCCATACCTTCCCACCAGGGTGGTCCTGTACCCTCCAACCGTGAGCCCAAACCACCTTTCCTTCCTGCTGTGGGTGACCTTTGTCGGATATATTGTCACAGCAACAGAAAAGAAATAAGATGAAAAGCTGAATTTAACCTAATTCCACTTATGAAGAAATAGCATTATTATCCTTCTCCCCACATAATGAAAATGCTAACAGGTCATTCTGAGTTGCTAGGAAAGTTTGCCAACCACTCAAAGACACCTTAAGGAGTCTTCTGCTACGGAAACACTACTCTCATCTCAAAGGGGACGAAAGACAGTCAATTCTGGAATGAAATAGTAGCGAGCTAGGCCTGAGAGCACAGACTCAGGCTACCCCGAATCTCATGTTCAGGCATGGCCGCTGTTTCATGAAGCTTTCATAGAAGGAGAGTGAAGGAGGTCACAGATGAACGTCCTTTTCAAATACAATGGTGGGAACATCATGAAGCAAGCAGGGACATCTCTGTCCCAGGCCTCAGATGCCATTTATCCACGTTTGTAGCTCTTGGGTTGATGGGAGCTAGTGGTCTGTGAGACAGCAATCCCAACAGGCTTCGCCAGCTAGTCACGGTGGGTGTCAGGCCATCACCTTGTGACACAGACCACCTCTTACAGGTTTCGGTTCCCTTTCTCCGTGGAGTCGCAGCATGAGGCCAACCTTGTTGTGACATCGCAGAGACCTGGTGTAAGTGGGAGAGTGTCCCGAAGTGTTACATGGTAACTTCTACTAGTGGTCTCAAAGAGTTGATGACACAGTTTCAAGCCAGACACAGGCTCACGTCTTCTCCAGACATGGTTTCCACTCAAGACACAAAGTTTCTTCTTGTTCTAAGACCCTTTGCATCCTTACCCTCGACACACTAAATGATACTGCAGATGGCAAAAGTGAAAATCTACATTTTTAATGGACATAGTTTTATTTTTAAAAATCTGTTAAAAGTAGGACTCCAGGAAAGAGTTGTTTATGTAGGTTTAAAGACAATTTATCCACAATTTTATGGCATGAATCCAGAGAAAACCTACCAAGTCCTTATCAGAATACATAGCTACCACAGTGCTTGTGGTCACAGGCTGTGGAGACAGGTCCAGGCTCTAATTCTGACTTAGCTGCTACATGCTGTCACAGGAGTTTGAAAATGCATTCATTTCTCTGAGACTTGGCCTTTTTCTTTATGAAATGGGTATGACCAGAACACTCTAGCAACACAGTTTCAGCATGGTGTGAAATGATCAGTGGGAAACACTAAGCACCAGACAACGAAGATTCCACCAAAGCCGTCAGGATTGAGAGCGTGCCTTTGGTTATAAACTGGACCAATAACGATTATAAAATATGATGCTATGCTGTTTATGATTTAATAAAGCCACTAGAGATAAAAATGCAAAGCTAGCCATAGTGCCAGGCAGGGATAAAACACACCTCTGACCTCAGGACTCAGGAGACAGAGCCAGACGGGTCTCCGTTAGTTCAAGGCCACAGTGAGCTACATGAAGCTGATCCAGACTAAAAGAGAAACAGCCCTCACAAAGGTGATCCTAGCATTTGGGATCCTACACCTTTAATCCCGGCAGTAGGGAGGTGGAGACAGGAGTGATACGGCTGGGTGGAGAGAGGGGCATAAGGAGGAGGAGACAGGAACTGAGAGGATTTGCAGTCTGAGGCTTGGCGGTGAGCCTTCATTGCACGCTGAGGAGTTGTGGAGACAGGATCACCCATTTTGGTCTGAGGTGGAGGTAAGGGCTAGTGGCTGGCTGCTTTGCCTCTCTGATTTTCAGCTTGAACCCCAGTATCTGCCTCTGGATTTTTATTATTTGTGATATAATCTAATGCAAGGGAACCTTTAATCTTCATTCTGTTATTGCAAAAAAAAAAAAATGCGTTTTAAGCTTCAAAGCCAAGCACAAAGCAATGTTAAACACAGGGTTAGGTTACTGCTAACCCTGTACTCTTTCTCAGAGTGAATTAATGGTCTATTTGAAGGAAGGTAGGGCCACACATATGCTTATACGTGCGATACGTTGCACAGGCATCTACACATAATACAAATCTATATACTCAAAGCCATGGCCCCGAGTGACAGTGCCAGCGGCTGCACAGTGCACAGAGCCTCCTGTCACTCATTCTTGCCTCTCAGCTTGAAGAGAGAGCAGGAGGAGCCTTTGGCACCTCCAGCAGTGGATGGCGTGTGTTTGTGACTATAAACTGTGGCTGCAGCCTCAGTGCCAGCAGGACAGATTCCAATCGGTGGATGTTCTACTGAATCAGAGCAAACACGTGGTACCGGGGCTGCTGAAAATGCCTCAAGAGGGTGCCATGGGATCCTCTGTGGGAAGGGGAGGGCCACTGAGAACAGTCGAGGTAGCTGGGGGTCATGGCCCTGCAGCATCCTCAGGAGGAGCCACCTGCTGGGGGTCCCAGTCCTGCCATGGCCTCACCTCCCTCTGCAGAGGTCTGGGGTCATTCTTGGCCTGGTTCTTCCTGGGCGAGCTGGTGTTTCAGGTCTTTTAAAAAAAAAAAACATGCCATCCTAGCAAACTGCAGATGCCATTGAAAAGCGCCAGACTATCGGCAGAGCTTCAACCATGTACCTTCAGTTTGGATTAATATCTGCTTCCGAAACTCCAGAAACATTTTACATGGCTTTCATTTAGAACCTGCTTATTGGGTGGAACGGTTGCAGCCTGCCGGCCATGTTGCCGAGGAGAGTGATCAGGGACTCCTCCCATCCATCCATGTTCCAAGTGGCCTTTCTGATTGGAGGGGGATGAGCGCAGGGGCAGAGCAGCAGGGTGTGAGGCCCTGGGAGGTGGTGACGAACTGGGCAGACGCAGTGACCTATAGGAACTAAAATCTGCTGAAAAGTTCCATTCCAGAAGCGCTGGCTGGGTTAACGTACTTTAACAAATAAATGTCTCCACCTGGACTATTACCCAAAGCAACTGTATCTTTTCACAATGCTGGCTACTCGTGTCTGCGATAACAGTCACGGTGGCGGGGGGGGGGGGAAGGGGGGGATTCTGCTGTGCCTTAGAGTGTCCCTTAGACTAGCTGCTTGAGTGAGAGATGTCCTTCCGGATGGAGTAAGGTGACACCTTAATTAAGCCGAGCCTACTGTCTGATGCTACAGCAGACTACTAAAATGGCAGGTACTAATTTAAAAATCTCAGCTGTCATCACACTGTGGTGCAAGGAGAGGTTGTCACCTTTTAAGAGGAACTCCTCCTTCCTGGAAAATACAGAGACACCACCTGCTGGTCTCCACCAGCTCCCGGTAACCCCTGCCCTGGCCGGAAAACATATGAAGTCATTGTTTTTCATTCTGAAAACAAGGTTATACAAAAAATGATTTTAGTTAAACTACAAAAGAGGGTCACAAGATGGAAAAATGGTAAGACGTAGGAAGTGATGCTATGCGCATTTATGAAAGACTACGAGAGATGAACTATTTGTGGCCAAACTCAAAAGACATTCTTGAAGAAGATGTGATTGTTTTATTTGGAAGTTTCCCCCCTTGATGGTCAGAAAATGCTGTGTGAAACCAAATTCTGAGTTGCCAAATAGTCTACCTCATTCCTACTGAAATCAATCCATTTTCGTGTTGACTGTCTCGTCAATATTAAGGAACACTTCCGTTTAATGGCTCCAAGTGGCAGTAACTCTAAGATGGCAGATGGTGACCTAAAGGACTCACTCCATGCACACTGACATTAGCCGCTGCCTGACGGGGAGCAGTGCGGGTAGCCTTGCTTTCCTCCTCTCACTGGCCGTGTGCTGGAGCCCAGCTTGCACTGGTCACATACTTGCTGTATGTGATCTCTCTCTCTCTCTCTCTCTCTCTCTCTCTCTCTCCACACACACACACACACACACACACACACACGTCCTCAGGTCCTTAGTCAAAGGTCCAGCCTGCCCTTTAGGAGCCGGCATCTGGTGTGTGTAGGGGACGAATGCATTATTCTGTTGACCGGAAACTCCTCTCTACTCCACAGGGGCCGCCACGTCCTGGGGCCCTGCCCCACAGAATGTGTGTGTTTTTAACTGTTAGAAATGAAGTGTGCTAGCCGGAAAGCCTAGTTCACCGAAGACCTTAAACTGGGGCGCAGAGAAGGAGAGGGAGGAGATGAGGGGGGCTTTGAGAGAAAAAGACTCCTGAAGGTCAGGACACCCCACCTGGCATGGCAGCAGAAGCATGGCTGTCCTGGCTACGGCGCTGCCAAAGCCTGCAGTTTCTGTGTAAAGCGGGGACCGGCTTGAGCGATTGGGAAAGGGATTTCTATGTCAGCCTGGGCTCCGATTTCATTTGAACTTAAGACGTGCAAGAGTGTTTAAGAAGCGTGGCATGTCTTGCCCACATACTATGTGCTTTGAAGTGTGAGCCCACCTAACATGACTCCCGCTGGCTAGAAGGCAGCAGAATGTGACCGGAGAAGCAGAATTGTCTTCTCAGGAAAAACGTTACCTTGTGCTGCCCCCATGGATGGGGTAAAGTGGTACCAGGGAGAGAGAGGAGTTGTTGGTATTGCGGTACTGAGTCTGGACAAGGGCATTACATACAAAGAGAATAGTTGTTTGCTTCTATATTCTCATTCAGAGACTCTCAGTACTGCAGGAGAGGCCAGAGGGAGACACTTGGATGAGGAGGTCTGATGAGAAAAGAGGCAAAGGCAGAAAGTGGCCATGAGGTCACAAACTACAGGTGTCCTACAGAGCACGGGACAAGCGGTGCTTCGATGGACACAAAGACTCAGGGAAGTACTTAACCCCTTTGGACCCGGATTATCCTACAATGCCGTCTCTGCAGCGAAGATGCTATGACTCAGTGATACGTGGGAAATTTGTAGGGTAAAACGGTATGGCGTATTCCTCACATCCTTCTTTGTCACCACAGCAACAGAGTAGCAGCAGTGCTTAGGGAGGAATGTGCCTGACCCAGCAGTGGCCCCTGCTGAGGGACTCTGACATCTTGTAGAACAGGTGCTTATGAGCATTTGTCCTCTCTTCCCAGGAGCCAGACACCTTGAAGTAGCAAGGGGCAATGGTATGAAATAAGCAAGGAGGTTCTCGGAGTTCCAACTCCTCTCTGAAAGGCACACGGCTGTGTGGTCCCCATGACAGCCGCCCTTCATAAGAACCTAATCTGCGTGTGGATCCCCAACACGGGGCAGAATAGGCAGAGGGCACGGGCACTCTTTCCGCCAGTCTCCTTTCCTTTTTGTGTCAGATTCCCGAGGGGCTCTGTGACTCCGCATCATCACTGTGTGTGGCTTCTGGGTGGGAAACCGCCTTTGTAACTCTGAAGGTCAAGTCCACGGCCAGGAGCACCTTATTTGTTGGCAGGGCGGCCAGGGCCAATGCAGAAAATGTGTCCTTAGATTCTGGAAAGAATGTAGGGATGGAAGGACCGAGCTTTGAAATTCCTCATGTACCACCGCGGCCGTGATGGGATTGATTGCTGCAGGCTTGTGGGGTCATAAGGCAACAATTATGGGACGGAAACTACAGCAGAGGGTGGAGGGATCGGCAGGACAAATGAGGCTGGCTAAGAGGGCACACACGAGACAGGCTGCCATGACAAGTGAGTGTGTGGAGCTCTGGGGTATGAGGCCTGCAAAGTGCACAGTCTCTGCTACAGGTTTTCAGCACTTTTTTTTTTTGCATAAAAACATAAGGGAGAAAAGCTGGTTTTTAATTTTGGCACAGGACACCCATATGTAAACCCAAAATAAGAATAAACCAGAAAATATTTTTTTAAAACATATATTCAAGATAATTAGTTTTCCCGTTCCTTTCAGTAATAAGATGTTGGTTGCACGGTGTTGGATAAATGCTGTAGCAATTAGTTTAAGAGTGTTTAAAGTCATGCCCACTTAAGGGAAACACTTTGGAAATAATATTTATCAAGGAGAAAGGCCACTTATTGACTTGTATTAATCAATGCCTGACCTTCTTCCTTTCCGTTAGGTAAAAAGTTATAGCACATGATACAAGCATACAAGAATTAAACATGGTCACAGAACTCTATCCAATACATTGCCTGGTTTCTCCTTAATGCCATGCTAGTAAGATCTGCTATATGTCCTTTGTTGAAGAAAAACAACTGTCCAATGGTATATGTGTGTGTGTGTATTATATATGTATATATACATGTGTATGTAAATGTATATGTATATGTATAATATATGTATTGCATATTATATAAAACATATATCACATATAAACTAGGTATATACTAATGTAATATGCTATGTTGCTACATACTACATATAGTAATGAGTTAGAAATAACTAATGTGAAGATATTAATATTCCTAAAATTTTAACACTTTCCAAAGAATGGAAATATTTTGGAAGACAAGCATTTCCATGATTGTCTCAGTGGATTTATCTGGTAGGATACAGGAAATGCCTGTCTGAAGAATTCCCGGCATCCCTGTGTGGCAGACTACAGATCTAAAAGCATAACTGAACAACCGAGAGGCGATTTCTCTTTTGAACAGAGGGGCCACATGCCACTCACATGGACTTGCTTTTAGCTGATTGGCCAGGGCGTTGAAACTCTTTCAATTGGGTTGAGTCGGCTTTGGCACTGGATCCGTCCTCGGGACACATGGTGACAATCTCACTGGACTCGGCTTTGCCCGCTGGCCAGTTCTGCCCTTTGTCCTGGCACTCACACTCCACCAGGCCCCTCCTCCCCGTTGGAACCATCTCTATTTCTAGTGAAGGACCGTGCAGTTGTCAGCTGCTCAAACGCTCAGTGGCCGATGGGAACCGGAAGACCCTCGGGGGCCCGACAAGGAACTCCAGACCCTTGCCAATTTCTGTCGAATCAGAACCAACAGAGTTCTCGTAGCCTTCTTGCAAAAGTGGCTACTGTGACCACTTGAAAACCGCAGAGACTCTGTTTCTCATTAGTAACAACTCACTTGTGAGGTCCCTTTCAGAGCCCCAACTGGGAACGGACACATCACTGTGCTCAGATTTACATATGGTATGGCCCTACAATTGTTTCACACCTGTATGTTTAGAACATCTAATTATATCTAACACACACACACACACACACACACACACACACACACACACACACACACACACACACGGCGGGGTAAATCAGTGATAGCATGGTTTTGACTTCACAATATGAAAACAGCGAGTTTGAGAGCATAAAACATGACCAGCCCTGAAGGACCTGGGAGGTCAGGTCATTAGCATCTCGTTATCAACGTCACCTTTTAGCTGTAGGTCTGTTTTCATAACTGCACGCCCAGAGCTTTGCAAGATTTTTGTAATGTTTTAATGTCTCCCCTCCAGCATCAACGGCTGGAGTCAGAGGTGACACTGTGACATAGTATCTGTCTTTACTCACCTGCGTCATTGTTCCCATATCTCTACCTATCTACATATATCAAAACAAAGACCCTCAGGGCCGGGATTACATGTACATTACGATGACTTCATAAATCTTCACTACTGGCACTGAATAAAAAACATAAATCACAGGGAAAAAAAGTTACTGAATTCTCTTGGTTTTGATCTGATCTACCCACTGGCTTTTCACAACATACGGAACAATTCAGAATTCTTTAGGTTAGCATTAAACTTCCCCCAGAGCTGGTCACCAAGACTTTGTGTTTCTTTCAAATGACTTCCTATCGGCATACAGGACTGACTCCAGCAGGGGGAGAGCTAGAGTCTTTGGGAGGACCTGGAATAGCAGCCTGCAAGCCTTTTGCTTGTGTTGCCCGGCGCTGGCCAAGGTCAACCTGGCCAAGCTCCTGAGTGAAGTCCTTAGTTCACTCAGGGGTCACTTTGCCCTCCCACACTGCTCACCGTGGTGCTGACAAGAAGCACAGCGAGCTTGAATTACAGTCACCTGGCACTCAGTCTATTTCCTCTACAACAAAGTAATGAACGGAAGACCTGGTTAGACCCACAAGGCATGTCAGAGGTCGTAAAAACACATGCTCTCTGGTGCCTGGTTATTAGCAAGAGATCTTAAAATCATTGCATAGCTGCCTTATTATTCTAGCTTCATCTGAAGGATGCGAAGGATGATAATCACTTATATCCTATAATAAATCATTTGGAACATACTCTCCTTCGATTCCACCTTACAGGTTCATGCTTTACCCGTTTTTAGTCCGTATCTCGGGTCTGCGCCGAATCCATTTCCTTCCCTTCTCTCTATAATCTTTTAACATTGCTTCTCCCATTTCCCACTTCAGCATTTTAACTCTGCTCTCCTTCTCAGCCTCGCAGCAATCCAGGCTCACCTCAGCCCTTGGGCTGTGCTGCTCTTCTTTGAGTAAGGCAGAGGTTTAAGGAGGGAGGTGGAGACCCCGCTGGAGATGGTCCATGCATGTACCATGTGCTCTGCTCACGGCTGGTTTGCTCAGTTCCAGCTCAGCGCCCTCTTAGAGCTGAGAGCCCAGTGGCTTCCCATTTCCTTGGGCTTGCATAAGGCAGAGCCTCAGGGAAGTCTGTCAGAAAGGTAGCATCTTAAAAATTCATGGTCCAGCCCTTCTTCCCATGATCAGACACTCCTAAAAGCTCACTCTGTCCAAGTGGGCCACTTGTACTGTCATCAAGACTTTTAAGTAAAAAGACTATAGCATTGGAACAAAAAAGCTCTGTTTACATATAAAATGTCAGAGTCCCAGTCACCAACAGCACTTTGCAGTGATGCTGTGTGCACGAGAGATTCTTGAGGGTCATCTTCACTGAGTGTGTTATGACTGGGCTCTATTCTGAGAGGTGGGAACAGTCAACAAGACACATGTCTTACTGGTGAAACTGGCAATAGAAAAACAAATGGCCAATCTGTCTTTCACCTTTAATTACCCAACTAAGGCACACAGGCTCCCATTTAGTCACCTATACATCATCAAGAAATCAATTTTGTTTTTATAAAAGCAATCTATTTATTAATCATCTATTTATCCTCTATCATGTTTATATATATAAAACCTATCTACTTAACATTTAACAACCATGTATCTATGCACCGTCCATATCTATCTATCTATCTATCTATCTATCTATCTATCTACCTATCTACCTATCTATCCATCTATCTATCATCCATCTATATCCATCCCTTTCATCCATCATCTTTATCTTCCTATCTTACCAACTGGTCCCTGGAAAGCCCCATCACCCTGCCTTATTTTGGGGATCTTATAAACCCCCATAGGTTCTATATAGCTTAACCTACTAATTGGATTCTTTGTAGCCCCTGCCATATCCTCACTTCCTGAGCTCAGCGATCAGGATAAACAGGTTCATGCCCAGGTTTTCCAGTCCTGTGGTAGAAACAGCCCTAACATTACCATAAGATGCTACTGACCCACATGATCACACTAGCATATTCTGGGGCAATAATAACTGATACCGGGGGAGGGGTATCTACTTAATGTGGGCAGTGGGCCTTTGTTACCTACAGCTTTGAATCCTGCAGGGGTGGATTGTCAGGAGCCTGTATTTAAAGTAGTCCTAGACTAAGTCTGCATGGCTAACATATCCACTAGGTCTCAAACTAATCTTAAGGGTGGGAATTTGAATATACAATTCATACGGGAAATATTTAGGGGAAACAAATTTCATTAAATATTTCCTATTCTCATTTACTCCTTAAATGAGAATATACACTGAAATTACAAAGAAATTAATAAAATATGACCAAACCCAGTTTTCAAAATATAAACACTATATCAAATATACTTTAGAATTTTTTCAGTATTTATTAATATTTTTTGTTTCTTTGAGGTAGGGTTTCTTTGTGTAACCCTGGCTGTCTTGGCATTTGCTCTGTAGACGAGGCTGGCCGCAAACTCAGAAATCCGCCTGCCTCTGCCTCCCAAGTGCTGGATGGAGTTAAAGACGTGAGCTACCACGCCTGGCTTTTCAGTATTTACTATAGCTGAAGACTCTGCAGGTACTGAGACAGTAAGACAGAACCACTGTTCCTAGGATGAACCCACCTTCCCTGAGGGGAACCCATGGTTGGGCTCATCAGCCTCTGGGGATAACATTTTCCTGGCATGGCAACCCGTAACCTTATTGTATGGGTGTTTGTGTGCAAAGGTACATGTACACACATGCACACACACACACACACACACACACACACACACACACACACACACATATTTAGCACGAGCTGGTGTTTCATTGACATGGCTCACAGCCAGCTGCACTATCATGCTGGCCTGCATCAAGTTTCTCTAACACACGTTTTCTTCAGCAGGCACAAGCAGCCTCTCTAACTTTAGCGCCCCAGCCCTCTCTGTGCTTGTCCCTGAATGACTGAGGGCATCAAGAGCTGATGTCATGGGGCTGGGAGGCTCTTTTAGCAGGTGGATGAGCCGGGAACGCAGAACCTGTGATAACACTGCGGTTGTATTGGGAATGAAGCCTGCTCTGAGCTTGTGGCTCTGTGGGTTGTTAGCGGTGTGCTGTATACATTTTTATGTTCTCTGCAGCACCCTGACCTTTGCTCCTCTCTGCAGGTCAACAGAGGGTGCCCTATGAGGACCAAGGGCCGAAGGTTCCGGTGAAATCAGGGCATCGATTTTGCGTGGAGAACACGGGAACCACACCAGCCCCAAACACACTGTGTTTACCAGAACCATGCTCACCCCAAATGCTGTGTCTATGTGGGGAGTGGCACTTCTGGATGCTCATATCTGCTCTAGGGAAGGAAGCCACACCCAGAAGGTCCTGAGTCTGCCAATAAATACCGAGAAAGAGAAAACACAGGAGAAACAAAGACGTACAGACCAATTTACTTTACACATTACCTTTAAAGACACATTTTTAAAAAGCAAAAATTAAACCCTCAGACTATAATCACACCTCAAATGAATACTAGACACATAACAGCTTTCTATGGCTTAAGCACGCTTTTCTCTCTTTAGCTCCTAAGGTGGAGTATTTCAAAGGGGAGCTGGGGTTTAGAAGGTTTCTGTAAGCTTTAATTTTGTTGTTGTTTTGTTTTGCGGGGGAGAAATTGTGACTAACGGCCCTAGAAGCAGAAGCTGTCATCTGAGAGGCTCACAGAGAATGAAAACGTGAGAATCCACTTCGAGAAAAAGAAAGAACACAACACTACGGGTTTTAAAGTGAAACTGGTTCTACAACTCCTGCTAATTTTTGTCCTCAATTTAAAAGATAGTATACTCCCAATTATAAAGCATCTTTCATGATCATAAAGATAGATGCATCTTTGGAATCTTCAAAAACACGTTCATATACAAAGAAGATGATTTAAATAGCCTATTATCACAGGCAAAAACCAGGCATGGTGATTTCTGAAAACCAATCCTAGTGTCATCTGACGTATGTTTTTCCCAAGGAAATTCTAACTTAGACCTAGCTACAGAAGATAGATTCCTCTTTTCTTTCCTCCTGACTCATCTCAAAGGGAGCAACAGGGAACCCCTGTTTGATTTTCCTGATTACTTCCCAGGACCTGAGGTTTTCTCTCACCTGGCTTTCTTCACAGGGAAGATGTGTGTGACAGAGTCACTGGGCCAGGGACAGTTCTACAGTTGCCAGCAGGCGAGAAAGCCAGGCTCACTGGTTTTCTCTTCCTGCTGCCTGATGAACCTGTTGTAGAACTCTCGGCTACTCCAGCATCATGTCTGCCTGCATGCTGCCACGCCTCCCACCATGCTGACAACAGACTAAACCTCTGAAACCGTAAGCCAGGCCCAATTAAATATTTCCCTTTATAAGAGTCATGGTGTCTCTTCACAGCAACAGAAACGCTAAGATGGGTCTTAAACGTCTCAAAAGTGGATATTCAGAATACTCTGTGCCCACGGGACACACAGGGAATCACGGTTAGTAATGGCAGTTTCAGAGCCTATCGCCTTGTGGTTCAACCTGACTATGCAAGAGGGGCGTTGATGCCCTCTTACTTGTCTCTAATATTAGAAAAGCCTCATGTCTTCTAAAATTAATAAATACGAACACTTAGGCTTCCCAAGACCACTAAACCCCTTCTGATAGATTTCCTGTTTCACACCTATTTTATTTTAAATTCTTACATATAATTACTCCTTATAATTGGCGCACAGCTATTAAATGATGTAAAGCCAGTTCCCAAAGTTCCAAATGGATAAATATTAGCATAATGTGCTCAATCACTCACTCGAGGCTCTGAGCCCTTTCCCTGCAAGGGAAAATATTTGTCATAGGTCACACTTAGATTAGCCACAGGCTCTGAGCAGCTGATTGAGAAGCCGGGGTCCTTGCCAACGCCCTTGTACTTTGGAGGACGTCAGCCTCCTCCGGAGACAGGGTAGTGAAATAGGATGAGGCCCCGTGAAAGGGCCTCTAGCGTTCTGCAAACTGTGGTGCTGAGACGCGGAAATGACTTGGGATACTGCTCCCTGAAACACAGAGTCTCTGCATTCAAGGACAAAAATCAGAGGGTAAAGACAGCTCCTGATGTCCTCCACAGGCGAGACTCTTCCTGGATAGTTAACAGCGCTGCCCCACACTGGATGACCACAGATGCTATAACCACCACTAAGGATGAGAAATTTGCCTGTGGACTCTGATATAACCAGCTGTGTTGACATCGGACAGACTGTCTAAAAGGTCTGACCTCAGACAACCCGAATATCATTTAATCTCTTGAAGTATAAATGTTTGTGTTTCCAATCAATTAGGTACACAGTGTGGGATTCATAACTAATATGGAAGAGACTTTGCTCCTCTCCATTGGGGTAAAGGTCAATATGGATTTTTTTTTTAAGTAAGTACAGAAGGGGATGGGGATTTGCCTTCCTTCAGTGAGACCCGCCCCCAACAGTTAGGCCACATCCGATGCATTCCCAGCCGCAGTTCTAAGACCTGGATGTAGGTTACGGATGTCTAGTGCCCTTGATGGGTGGGAGGATGCTTCCTGGAGTCAGCTGCACGTCACACCCTCTGGGGTGCACTGAGAAGGCAATCCCAGTGACAGAGTTGGAGATCACAGTGTGGCCTGAGGAAGAAGCCTCAGAGTTCTTCAGGATGCAAAGCAGACCTGGCGTGTCGCTCGGAGGTCTCTGGCGCTCGGCATGTGGAGCTGTGCTTCTCGGTACTGGTGTTTCTCCAGCCCAGCACCGTCTACAGAGCTTTCACACGGCACAGACATCCAGGTTCATCCAATGTTTTCCTACTTGGAGGGATGCAGGCTTCTGCGGGATCCAAACAGTTCCCTACATGACGTCGGTGTGTGGTGAAGCTGGGTCGTCACTAGGTTTAGTGGCCAGAGATTCAGTCAGCCAAAGGACTCCTGACTAGCCACGCCTTAGGGATTGTGGGGGGAATGGCTTACGCTTGCTGGTCAAGGGCTCAAAAAGCTCCAAGGATTATTCCTGTAGGCAGAGTGTCCTAGACACCTAGAAAATTGATTCTGGTTCCCTGAAGTCAGAGAGCCTCTCTAGATAACGGGAAAAGCAACTCAGTTGCTAAGTCCTTTTTACCTAACAGAGGCCAATGGCCAGCCAGGAAAAGGGGACTGTATTCTTGTCCACACCTGCCTTGCTTGTTGCATACCCCCTGAGCTCCTTGGTAATCACCTTTGTAGGCATTCCTGTCTTCCCAGTTTCAAATGTTCTCAACAGGGGCCTGTCCCTGTGACTCATACAGTGGGGGAGAAGGGGAGTTTGATCCACAATCCCACTTCAAATCTGTACACTTTGAGTCTTAACCCCATGAGATGAAACTGGGGGAGTTTGGGGGATGCGTGCCTTCCCGTTTCCATGACATCTCCCCATGGATGCGGATGCTGAGGGAAAGATGACAGCCCAGGTGAGAACTGACTAGGGCTGAAAACTAGGCAGAAAAAAAGGGGGGAATGGCTTGTCATCTTGGAGGGTCCAGGGTTACAGAGAAAATAGAGATTAGATGTTCTTCGCCCCCATACAAGATAGAGTGCCAAAGAATTGAGCCTGGATGGCAGCACAGTCGACACCAAGCAACCATCTTTCTTATCACGGTGATGGGCTGAGGGTCGGGCTGAGGCAGCGGGAGTCCTCCCATCACAAGACTTTAACGGCAGGATATCCAGTGGCTACACAGAGCATGGGGCAGCATTATATGTATTCCTTATTCTTTTCATGCATGAGAAAAGAGAGATGAAGCCTGGTGTAGGCATGAAATTGACCACACAGCAACGAGAGGGCCAGACAAGAGCCAGGTGGACACAAAAAGAAGGTCATGGTGTCAAGTTTACAGTTTCATCACATTAACTTTTTTTTTTTCCAAGTTAAAGATATCCCCTTTCCTTTCAAGGCGTGGATCTTAAATAAATGCCACTTCAGAGGTTGACATTCTATTTTTATGGCTGAGAGGATTTGAGCAGGGTATTTGAAAGTTCCTGTGATATGGAACTAACATGTTGGATGAGGGCAGAATGAGTTACTGTGCAAATCCCAAAATACTCCAACGCAAGGAGAAAGTAGGTCAAAATACTCATTCACGCAAGTTTTCCATTTTCTGTCATGTCCAGTTTAAGAATACATCAAACCCCAACTTTTCACTTTTTTTTCCCACTAAATTCCAAAGCTGTTTGGTCATATCAAGTATTCAGTAGCTAATTTGAAATTCAGGGTTAGCTTTCCTTCTTGGTCAAAACACATACGGCAACGATTCTCAACCTACCTGGTGCTGGGGCCCTTTAATACAGATCCTCATGTTGTGGTGACCCCCTAACCAGAAAATTATCTTTGTTGCTTCTTCATAACTGTTATTTTTCTACTGTTATGAATCATAATGTAAGTATCTCTGGAGACAGGTGTTTGCCAAAGAGGTCTCTGCCCGTAGGTTGAGAACCACTGACCTACAGTGTTGTGAATGTGATTGTTGGGTCACGGGCAGGGCGCAGATAGAGTTATGGAGATGACAGGCGTGCAGGTATTTCAAGTACATCTCCAAGTAGAGGATGAACGCACTTCATCTCAGAAATCCAAGTCCAAAATGGACCAGCATTCAACCTTTTGAGTGATGAGATCATACACACAGAGCTTTGGATTTCACAGCTTTCTGGATTAGGAATGTGGGGGTTACAGATGCTCAGCTGACAAAGACTATGCAAATATTCTCCTGTCCAAAAATTCTTATATTGGAAATGCTCTCATCTCACACATTCTGGACAAGGGATGATAAATCTAGATTGCACCAGGTATGTATGTATGTATGTATGTATGTATGTATGTATGTATGTATGTATGTATACTATCTTTAAAGTCATTTTGGGAGCACAGAACACAAATCTGAACATAAGTGTAAAATTCATCTAATTAATGTTACACATTGCAAATGTACTATTTTGTGGTCTTCTGATAAACAAAACAAAACAAAACAAAACAGAAAACAGTATATTTCATGTTCACTCTGCCCCGGTAGGACACAGTTTCCCAGGTTGCTGGTAGCTTGTGGGTAGACTGTACATTTGGAGACTCCAGTTAAAGAGAATGTGCAAACCCTCGTAGCATGGCAAGAGTGCAGATCACAGGCAGAACCAGCATTCACATGCATACCATGAAGAGCCCTTGCTGTCAGCATTCACTGAATCCCATAGTATCTCAGGTCTACAGAAACCATACACAGCTGGAAGGGGTTCCACACCCTGTTTATGGGTCTCGGTGTCACAAAGCCTGCTAGTTCCTTGGTAACAAGTTATGAGAGAGCCAGTCATGACACATACACAAGGTTTGGTCACCATGGGCAGTCTTCTGGCTGATGAGACATGGGCGCTGGATAGTTAGGAATGGCAAGGCTTTGCATCTCCTGACGCTCAGCTCCTGAGGCAGGGGCATTATGATATGTGATGTTTGTAATGTCCAACTCTGAGGGGGAGCAGAAGCAGTGATGTCACGGGACCCACACATGGCACTGTCTGTGGTTCGTTCTGGGCTTCCTGTGAAGGATAAAAAGATGGCGGCCATCTTTCCTGTGTGTCAGTGGTGCCCCAGCTGCCCATGGCTTCAATAGGAGTCCTTTAACCTACAGCCCTCGTGAACACAGTCTCTCTCAGCATCCCAGGTCCGAACTTGACCTCTTAGAGAGCCTGTAAACTCAGTCTTAGTCTCCACATCCTTTATCTTTGCTTTGGGTCAACGTGAGTTCCCCAGCTGGGAGTGCACGCAGCACACTTGGCCTCCCCAGGACTGGATGAGACTGTGTTCTCCCCCCTTCTCTCTCCTCTAATCCTTTAAGCCATAGGTGGGTTCAATATCTGCTTCCAAACACATTCTCATCGACCACTGCCTGGAAAAACTCAATGCACCATGACCTTTAAGTTAAACTGTTCTTTAATTAAACACCGAGAAGGCACAATTACTGAAAATCAATCCCTGGCACTTTCTAATTGTAGAACCATTTCCCATGTTAGAGTCCATGTTCACGTAGGTTACTCTACATACTTAGCTCTCCGGTGTTATTGTTCTGAAATTCTGCAGTTATGAATCAATCTCCTCATAGAGACTGTCCTAGTATATATGTGAAGAGTTCTTTTTGATCTCTGGGATTTGGACTTAAACCCTCATAACCTGGAACTCAAGAAAGGCGCATCCTGGGCTATGAACTGTGCCAGCACAGCACCGAGTGCCACCTGAACTAATGGGATTAATTAAATGAGATGCCACTGAGTTAGCTGAAGGAGAAAGGTGTAAGTTTCGAATATACATGTAAAGACCTGGATACTTAAAGCCTTGGATAACGACATGCAAAACAAATCACAGTGCATGTGAAGAAGGTAACTGCAGTTTGGAGAGAAGAAGCTACGAATGAATTAGAATGAATTACAAGAGTCTAATGAATGACCCTATAGGCCAAGAAGTTTGAGAATGGGGAAAATAATACCATCACATAAAATACCATACAGACCATTCACAGAAACACTCTTTAATAAAGATGGCCTGAGTTCAAATTGACCGAGCTTGCACCACTGTTCGACTGCACCCTGATGTGGGGATAGGGCACGTTTTCTATATTGAGTATATGCTGTTTGATCATTTCACTTGCGCTGTCTTGTTTAATCCATAGAGTGGCCTGCAATTATGCCATTTTATATCTGTTCTACTGGAAGGGTACTGCAGGGCTCAGTGAGCTGAGTAGCCTGACAATGCCATGCAGGTTGTAAATGACAGCTTGGTGCTACCTACACATGCCTTGAGGTTGAGAATTGTTGTAAAAGTTGTGGACTACCCTCTGGCAAAGAGTAAGCAATCATTCATTCGTTAGTGGATAAATGCAGAGGGGTACGAATGTGGTGGAGTCTGACACCAAAGGCGGTGCTGGCGGTGTTCTTCAGCCATGGACAGAAACCCCTGCGTGAGAAGGGTTTCTCAAAATGCCCTGTTTTCCTTTCTGCCTCCTCACTGTGAATGTGCCTCACTTGACCATGACTTCTTAGAAATGCCTTGTGATTCAGCTCAGGAGAGAGGAGGAGAAAGCGTGTGACAGGCCTACGGGACAGAGAGGGCTAGGAAGTGTGACGAGGAGAGGCCCCTGACAATTCCCTCTCTTCATTTCCCTTCGGGACTGTTACACAGCCTGACTCTTGAAGCCATTTCATCCCGCTGCTGCCAATGTTCTTATTCAGTGCTACCAATTTAATTAAAACTATAGAACCCCCAGACCGCTGCTTCTGACGAACAGAGAGTAACAGAAACCAGGTCAGCTTTCCCCTGAAAACCAAACAACAAAAACAAAACGCGCAAAACAGGCAGAAGCAACAGACCACTGTTGTCAGGAGGAGGTGGCGGCAGCAAGACCAGTGAGTCTCACGTTTGTGTTTGCTCCCCCAGGAGAGTTTCCAGGCTGTTACACCCAGGAGGGACTCAGCAGGCTCCCTCCAGGCATCTAGGAGATGGGAGTGGATGCCTGGAGAGGCTAGAACTCAATCTGCAGGATGCAACTGTGGAGAGCCCAGAGCGGCACTGAGAGAGAGGACCCTCAAGGTTCCCTCTAGTATTCACCATGGGTCAGAATGACCTGTGTGAGATTACCCAGGCAAAAAATCCTTCCAAACGGACAGAAGGTGGCACTCAGCGGTGCTACCACTGATGCCCGATTCCACCATCCACACCGGTAAGCCACACGGTCTGCAGAATACCTGCAGAATATGGGAAATGTCTTTTAAAAATGAAGAACGCTTTCTGCCTGCCTTGAAGGCTTAGCGGGGAGCTACCCCCACACGCTCTGGGTAGGGCACCTGGCCCCCACCTTAAGGAATTTCTCAGAACCAAGTAACTGGAGCCCGGGAGAAAGACCTGGAAGGAAAAATCACCTCCAATAAGTTCCTCTATTCCACGGATACGGGGTAAAGAATTCTTTAGAAATCCAAAAGCATCCACCAGCAACTTAACTATGATTCAGCCAGCCGCCAAAGGCCGTAAAGAGGACACAGACCACAATAATGAACCAGCCAAAAAATGATGTAATAGAGTTTATAGGCAAGGTCGTTGAAACATCACCAGGAGAGATGAGCAAATTATCTCTGCTATTAGGTCAAAATATTCGGCACTGTAGTGACCCCAATTTCCCCCAGATTTATAGATGCTGCTGATCACAATTAAAAGCTGCTATCTTTTTCATCTGTGGAGCGGTTGACAAGATGATTCTAAAGACTTCTGCAGAGGGGCAAAAGACCTGTAATGCAGAAAACATCTTGTTGTCGTTTTAAAGGAGTAATTGCTGTACTTTCTTTGAAGAGTTCCTGGAAATCGGTGACCTATTCTAGTGTGTGGTTGTGCTGGAAGAATGGGCAATAAAATCTTCAGTCAGAGAGGACTCAGTGGTCACTGATAAACCCATTTGTGGATAACTGAGTTTTTTTTTCTAACTAAAGTACAAAAGCAACGCCACGGAGAAAGGGCAGCCTTTGTAACAAACACTGTTGGAATCATTTGATGTCCATATGCAAATGAGCAAGCTTTGATTCAAACCAATTAGGCCAAAAGGGATAATAGACCAAAATATAAAACTCTAATCTGTAAAGCTTCCAACAGAAATCAGAAGTGAAAGGCGTAACCCATAAAAGAACAAAATGATAAACCGGCTTTCATTAAAATGAAAACATCTGCTCTTTGAAAGACACTGTTGGAAGACGAAAGTGACAGCCCGCATGCTGGGAGAAAATATTTTCACGTATCTGATAAAGGACAGGAGACTATAACATGGAAATAATTCCCAGAACCCACTAATGAATCCCTCTAATTAATAGCTGGGAAAGGATGGGAATGAACTCAGATCTGAGGACAGCAAGCAGACACACACAAGGATGCTAACTGACATCAGCTGGCGCCAAGGAGATGCAAGCCACACATACAGAATTTACTACAGTGCACTGTCAGCACTCCTCAGTTTGAGACGTGAGACTTGGGCCACACTCAGTACTGGGGGGGGGGAAGGGACTTGAGCTTTCGCTGCTGATGGGAATGTAAATGGTACAGCCACGTTGGGAAAGTGGTTGGGCAGTTTCTTAAAATTAAATGTCAATCGATAACATGGCTCAGCTATTCTATTCCTAAGAACCCAAAAAATTTTAATGTGTATATTTACACATAGAGTTATGCATGGACGGTGATAACAGTTGTACTTTTAATAGTCCCTAACTAGAAATTGCTCAAATGACCACACTAAGTAGCTCGACGGTCTGATAACAAAGGCTAGCATCGAGGCACCCGTACAACCGACTGAGTATAAACGAACAGCTCTCCCACTGTTCATTGTCACAGGTGGATAACCTCCACTGAATCTCAATAACGTATATCTTAATGTGGTTATGTTGACTATGAGAAGACGGGCAGAATAAGAGCGCACACTGTGTCCTTCCATTTATATAAAAGCTTAGGGGCTTAGAAGCCCATGAATGGTCGCCTGTGGGTAGGGGAAAGCGGGAAGCACAGGGGAGAGAGATTTCACAAAGGCAGGAGACCGTGGGTGATGGAGAAAGAGGCTCCTTATCCTGGTTGAGGCAGTGGTTCCACTGGTACACATCATGCAGGAACCAAGGGGGCTGGCCGGACACTTCCAAGATGTGCAAGAATCAGTAAAAGCTTCAAGATTGTGTAATGATTCCATTTCCTTCCTGCATTATCCCCATCCTCACATACTGGAAAGCTTTTACTGGCCACTGTGCTGCTGAGCCTGAGCTGCGTGTAGGTGGGTATTTTTAAACTTCGAGGCCTGCTTTCTGTACATAAAGCTTCCACCCGTGCGGACATTACCAACACTCGAATTACTTCAGGCTTTATCTACCGAGACCCATGCTCCCTGTGGTCCCTAACATCTTTTCCATCCCCTCGCCGCAGCACGAGTCTCTGCCTCGCAGCCCTCCGCGGCCATGCTAACTCTTCCTTCTCCAACAGCTGGTGTTTCACCTTTCGGTGTTTTATTAGAAATCCTGTTTCTGGAAAACTCTTCACTGTAAAATCTATGAATTCTGTAGGCCCCAATTACATGCTGTTTTGTTAAAAAAAAAAAAAACCCTGCATAAGTTAAAAAATAGTGGTGATCATTACTTTTTCAATATTGCATTTGACTTTCGGATTTTCATACATGAGTGCTGTATTTAAATAATTTGCCCCCTTCTTCCCCCTCTCCAGCTCCTCCCGTGCCCCTCCACTCCTCAAATCCACATCTTTCTGTTCTTTGATTATTATCGCTACACACATACATATACGCTTATAAATGTAACCCTCTGAGTTCCCTTAGTGTTGCCATATGTGTATGTCTCTCATGTGTGGGTGCAGGATGATCTGAAGTGAAGAGAAGCAAGGCTAAAAATGAGAGGTCCGGCAAGGACTGCAAGGCAGGCGACAGACACAGTTATGACAGGGGATGTAAAGCTAATTATTTTCCTAGTCCTAAATCTGCCACACATAGTTTTTTTTTTTGTTTGTTTGTTTGTTTTGGTGGTGGGTAAGTGCTTGAAATTCAGTTGATACTCAGAGTGAAAAATTTAACGGTAAAGCTCCCCGGCTTCTGTTTTCCATTCCGAAAGCCTGGACTAATTCACAGCACTTCACTGAGCTGTACAGTGTAGCCTTTGGGTTCGATTAATTTTAACGTGTGATGATGTTATTTACTTGCAAGTTTTGAAAGATAAAGTAGGTAAAATGGCGGGGGGTGGGGGGTGGCTTACATGGCTCTGATAGGCGGCCTCTCCCGCGCTACCCAATTCTTTCTGCCAGAACCCCTTAGTTACATCTGCCCCCTTCCCTGCCAGGCTTGTCTGGTGGAGATCACTGCCTTGAATTGAGATCAGGCCGGGGACCCTCACATACAAAGGACAGAATGGTATTGGCTGTTAAAGTGTACTACTTCTCCATATCCTGGAGAAAATTGAAAGCTGTATTTCCTACTGAAACCAAACAGCAGGTTTGGTTACAGCCTGTGAGCATAATATATAAAATTTAAAGCATGTCTCCGGCTTTCTTATTGAGTCTACATTTGTGTCAGGAGCAGTCTCTCACTGCTGGGCAACACGGTTGTGAGAAACTCTTCCCCAAAAGTGCTTTTAGATAAAGGGATGATGACATTAAAATGGCAGTCTCCCATATAGTTTTCTCAAAGTCGGGGTTAGTGCGTCCCAGCCACGCAGAGACGAGGTACAGAGCTAATCTAATTTGGATTCCCCAAAGCAATTTTAACGAAGCAACATTGCGAGCTATGGAGGCTGGTTACGCAGTCGGAATTTAGTAGCTGCCTGCTTGGCATTTTATAGATACAGCATGTCTAAGATAAAATAAAACCACTTTCTTTTATAGATTTGGAAAGAAAGAGATGTGTGAGATATATTGCTTATAATCCATCATTCCTATGAATGTATGTGCTGATCTCTAAAGGTCAAGAGAGGTGACAGAGATCCTGGTAATCACGGGAGGAAAATGTCACAGCTGGTACTCCACAGTCCTGTGACAACACAGCAGGGAGCCCCTCCTTTGGGCAAAGCAGAAGCAGGCTGAGTCTCAAGCAGAGGCAACTTCTCATTCTACCCCACCCTCATTTGGGACAAAGGGTGTGTGGTGTCCTATTGTCACTTTTGTTCCCTTCGAGTTTCTTGGGATGTGAAAATCAAAACAGGAAGAAAAGGCTTAATATTTAAGGTTTAATATTCCTGGACTGCATCTGGATGTTTAGTGTTTAAAATAGTCCCTGTCTTCATCCATAGCTTCTTTTGAAATCATTACAAAATTACAAATAATTGGACGGGGTTCTTTTGGTACCATAATCGATTCTTGATAATTAACTACAATTTTAGGCACAGGCACTGACTCGCACCAATCGATGCGGCTTGAACACACACAGTATATAGCTTTGTTTGGTCCCGGGTGGTTATCTCGGATGTGGGTGTTAATCTAGGATGTGAGCATCTAGGATGCTCCGAGGTGGCTGTTCCCTGTGCATCTCAGATAAGCTTAGAAATCAGGGTTTCCTGACACATTTCAGGTTGGTAGGCTTATTCCACTCTTCTAACCCTCTTTATACCCACCCTGCCTTTGTCTCAGAGAACCCGTGCAGCTCTGAAGAGTGTGAGCATTTCCTAACTTCCTGCCAGGGCTGCTGGTGGAAAGGATATTTTGATAAGCAGCTTATACTCAGGGACAACTATGGAGAGAGCAATGACGTCACCACTCTGTGCGTGGTTGATTGTGAGCGACTCTAGCAGTTAATTAAGAATAATCCTGACTTTCAGTGCCTTCCAAAATAATCTAAATACCTACACTAAAATATTTAAAAATGAATGTATGCTTCGTTTTCAGTTATTCATGGTATCTTATAAAAAGAAATATAAATATCTCTCTGTTAGATACACAAGGAGAAGTCTTTTATTATAGCAGGAAAGGTACACTTAAAAGATAGAAGATGCATTTTTAGAACTCCAGAGGCAAATATGGTGAGGAACAGAGGTGGGGTGGGAGACAAGCAGGGTAAATAGCGTGGCAGTTAAGAGCACTGGTTGCTCTTCCAGAGAAACTAGATGTGTTGTGGAACATCTAGACAGCTATGCAAAGCTGTCTCATTTGTCTATGTTGTGGAATATTACTTTAACTAGTCAAAGGTGTGTTACATTTGTTTATGCTGCAGTTGTTTAATGGTATAAAGAGGTGTTGCTGCTATACTTTGCCTGAGTAAGGTACCTGATTGGTCTAATAAAAAGCTAAATGGCCAGTAGCTAGGCAGTAGAGGGATAAATGGGGCGGGTGGGCAGAGAAAATAAGTAGTAGGATGAATCTAGGCTCCAGAGAAGAGAGATAGAGAGGAGAGGATGAGGGAAAAAGAGAGGGAGAGAGAGACTCCTAGGACCAGCCAGCCAGGCATCCACCAGCCCTCCATTCATGGAGTAAGACCTACAGAATCCCAGAGACAAAATGTAGATAAAGAGTAACATCTTATTTTAAGTTATAAGAGCTAGTGGGAGAAGCATAAGATATGAACTAGCATTCATAATGAACAATAAGCCTCTGCGTCATGATTTGAGAGCTGGCTGGCAGCCCCCAAAAAAGTCTGATGCATAGATGGGATTCCTAGCACCTGCTTAGTGCCCTACAACTAGCTGAAACTACAGTCCCAGGGAATCTGATGCCCCTTTCTGGCCTCTGTGAACACTGTGTGCAGATGGTGCACACTCATGCAGGCAAAACACCCATATACATAACACAAAACAAAAGCATAAACAGAATAAAACCAAACCAAACAAATGCAGTGGTAGAAACAGCAAGCAAACTGCCCATTGATGGGTACATGATGGGGAGAAGAATGGTTCATACAGAAAGTGGAAGGCCATTCAGGCTCAAAAAGAGAGCATTATTTTGATGCATGCTACAGATCATGCTCAGTGAAACTGGCCTGTTACAAAAGGACACGTGCCCCATGCTTCCACTAATATGAAATACCTACTCAAGTCAGATTCTTGGGGACGGAGACTTAAATAGTGGTGGGTAGCAGTGGGGATGGAAGGGGAGGAGAGGATGACACAGTTTTAAGGTGTGGAGTTTCAGTTTGACAAGATGAAGAAAGTTTTGAAGAAGCATAGATGGATAGGTGAAAGGATAGATGGATGGATAAACAGATAGATGAATAGATGGACAGATGAGTGGATGGATGGGTGGATGGATAGGTAGATGGATTGATGGGTGGGTGGATGGATGGATGGATGGACAGATGAATAGACAGATGGATGGATGGATAGATTGATGAATATATGGATGAATGGATGGATGGATAGATAGATAGATAGATAGATAGATAGATAGATAGATAGATGTGGAGGCTACTACCAACAGTGTGCATGCTCCTAATGTCGCTAAGTTGCATACATATAAAGGTCAAAGTGGTAACATATGTTGTATATTTTTTATACGTAATAAAACAATAAATGTAGGAACTCAGTATAAAATTACAGAACCTTTAGCAGGAATCACAGGAAACATTTTATTGACCTGGGATTTGGCAGAGTTCATCGACCTCACTCACACTGAGTAAAAAGTTGGTTCCATTTGACACATACACTTTGCTACGTAAAATAAATCATTTGAGGCAGAAAACAAACCAAAGCTATAGACCCGAAGAAAATATTTGCAAGTTGTATATAAAACAAGGGATGTATATACAGAAAGAGCAGTGATTTTGGATATGCCACAGTAAGAGAACAGACAAAACTTCTCTAGTAGGAGTGGATAAAAGGATAGATATTTACCAAAGGAGATGTGTAGGCGGTGGATAAAATCAAGGGCCTTTAATGAAATGCAAGTTACAATCAGTGAGAAACAAGTGTACGCTGATTTGAACCAGGAAAGTTCTGACAACATATGCTGGCAGGATGCAGAGTAGGGAGGACCCCAAAGGTAAACCATATAGGAAGACATCTCAAACAGACGGAGGAGGTACTTCTCCACACCCATCTTTCCCTCTTTTGTCAACTTTCCAGGGAACTTGGTTTCACATTGTAATTCTTTTCCGATCAGCAACATCAATTCCTCATTCTTTGCCTCTCCCTCCCTCTTTGCATTGGTGATCTGAAACTCTCTCCCTTACTCAACTTTGTATATTGACAGTCAGTCTTCGCCTACTAGAGCATGTCCCACCCAGGGACAGACACCTAGGCCTAGAAAGCAGTGTGCAGCCAATAAACAGACATTGAGTGGGCTCACCTTCCCTTAAGTAAGTGTTGGGAACCTGTAGTCTCCTGACTCCACCCCTGACGATGGGCAGGATGCTCATGGCCATGTCATCACTATGTCAGGCTTCACCTGACTGTTCAAGCCTTTACCTGGCTGCGCAGGGGACCCAGTTATGCATGTGCAAGCCCACCTTTTTAAAGCAAGCGTGCCATGCGCATCTCTCTCTCTCTCTCTCTCTCTCTCTCTCTCTCTCTCTGTCTCTCTCCCTCTCTCTCTCTCTCTCTCTCTGGGGCCCCTTCTCTCTTTCTTTGACCCCCCCTCTCTCCCCGCTTTCAGTTGGCCACCAGCTACCCCCTTTTTCTCCCCCCTCTCTCAATAAACTCCATGTGGGCACTGAGTCTCATGTTTGCGTTTCTTAGGCAACAGCTGCAGCAAAAGAACAACAGTAAGGCTTGCTGTTTTGACATTGTGCCCTGTGAATAAGAGTCAACTCTCTGGTCATTGGTTGGTCACTGTCTTGCCTCATCAATCTCTTAATGCTGGTCTCACATCTGCCTCGAAGGATTTTCACAGACACTGAGAGAGAAACACTTAACATTTCTGATGGTAAGTGGTAGATACTTATCATAAAATACTTCTCTCTCTTCAGTCTTCTCCTTTGCAAAGCCGTAAGGAAAGTGCAACCTTTGTGGGCCACATTGAAAGGAAGTAAAATTCCCAGTGAGGCACTTGTGTCCCCAACTCTTGTCACCTTACCATACTAAAGGGACAGATGGAAGACACTCTACGGAATTGGATGTGGTGAATCACGTTTCTTTGCCCAACCTTCTATCTTTGTTTCTATGGTTACCATGCTAAACTTCCATTCCCACTATCAGCTTCATATTGATAATTTGAGGATCCATCAATGCCATCGCCACCAACAGCCCTTCATTGGACACTGTGTTGTTGTATGTCCTCTCACCCTTTCCTGGACAGAGGTGATGTAGGATGCTCGTCTGTATGCTGTGAATGTGCTTTTCTTTTATTATTTGATGGATAAAGCTGTTACATCCGATGGCCAGGAAGAAATATAGCTAGGCAGGATATCCAAACAAAGATGCAGGAGAAGGAAGGTGGGGTCAGGGAGATGCCATGCCACCAGGGAAGCGAGATTTGAGGTAACAAGCCACTAGCCTCATGGTAAAATAGAGAATATTAGAAATGTGTTCATTTATAGGTAGAACTAGTCAGTAAGAAGCCTGAGCCATTGGCCTAACAATTATAATGTAGTATTAGCTTTGGTGTGATTACTCCATAAGCAGCTTCAGGGACCTGGCAGACGGGAGAAAAACTGGTCCAAGCTGGCAGAGAAAAACTTCCAAGCACGCAGAGGCAGTCCATCATTCCAGCTTTGCTAACAGGGGTCCCACCTCTACCTATAGACTAGGTAATGTGGACTCCATTCACTCATGAATTGAGGAGCCTTTCCACCCCCTCTGCCTCACATTTTCAATTCATGGAAGCCTACCCACTGCGATCAACCTTTCGCACACCACCACTGGGTGAGGTGACGTAACGGCTTTCACAGGGTGATTTGAGGGACTGTTTCTCCATGACAACATCACTAACTCAGTCTTGGCATCACAACAGTGACACTCTTGGACTCGAGCATTATGAGATCCAGTCTTCTATTGCCGAATTCTGCCAATGTCTGGCTCGAGACAGTCTCGCAGGACTGGACACTGGGTCAATGGGACTGTGTCCCCAGGAAGCAAGGGTCAACAGCCCTGTACCTCCTGTAGACCATCGGGCCCTTCCTTGCACTCATATTCACCCTGTCACACCATCTGATCAGTAGAGGAAGCTTCTACTTAATGCCCTTTGAAACCTTCACAAGCACAGCTGTAGAATTCAACTCCCGTGGCTGGGCCTCACAACCTGCTGACCTGGCCTGACTTTGCTCCATCTCAGCATCTCTGTCTGAACATGGCATCCTTCTCTTAGTCTCCTCTGGACTTGAGCCCACTGGGTCCCCTCTGGCCTCCTTGGCCTACTCATGCAGGGTCTTGTTCTGAAGACGACTCAGCATTGACTCTTTGAGGAAGATTGTCACTGTGCCCCACCCCTGCACGGCTATGTGCCCGCCCACTCCCAAGGCAACCATGCTCCTATAGCCTGCCTCCCCATCCATCCTCTTCAGATGCCCGCGGGTGGGCACCCGTGGAACTTTGAGCAGTGGTACCGGCTCTGCTACTGCAGTGACCTAGTCACGTGCAGTGAGGCTGGCACACGAGAAGAGTTCAGCGGGAAGGGGCTGGGGAGACGGTGCAGCTAGCAAAGTGCTTGTCACAGAGCACGGGGACCTGAGATCAATCCACAGAAGCCACGTAAGAAGCCAAGTATGGCAGTCACATGAGGAGCCAGCATGCACTCTTAGTTCCTGTGTTGGGGAGGCAGAGAGAGGGAGATTTCCAAGGCTCTCTGGCCAGCCAGCCTTGTCAAATTTGTGAATTCCAGGCTAAGAAAGAAACCTCGTCTCTAAACAACAGCAGCAACAAAAAACAACAGGGCAGATAGCACCTGAGACCTGTTGTTAATTTCTGGCCTCTACATTCATGAACAAGCGTTCACATGTGCATCCCGCACACATGACTACACACATTCACATACACACACATAAAAAGAAGGGAGGGAGGGAGAGAGGGGCACACAGAGAGAAAAGCAGTGTTCTAACCCATCTAGAGTCTCAGGTGACATGCTTGCTCTATTATTACGTTTCAAAATAGGGTAAATTAGCCTGCAGGAGTTCTTCAATGTAATTTCACAATAATTAGGAAAAGATGAGAGAATTATACCTCCAGAGAAAGTATTTAAATGTATAGGCAGTTTCACTGTCCAACGCAAGGCCATCACATATGTCTTAGAAAACCTTCAGACCTGCATGTCCCTCATGAGTGGCACATGTCTGTTAGTTACAGAGCAATGTAGACACTTCAGGTCTAAAAAGCACTGACTTTCAATAGTATGGCAAATCTCCAGTAGAATATAATATCATCAGCTTTAAGAAATGACCCTTGCCCAATGGCTACTGGTCATTTCTATATTTTCATATCAGCAATAAAATCGGAGGTGGTTGAGTTTAATGAATCCATGTGGCCGTAAGAGAGAGAGAGAGAGAGAGAGAGAGAGAGAGAGAGAGAGAGAGAGAGAGAGAGAGAGAGAGAGATGAATTCTGACTGAGTCACTGCAGCTAGGATAAATTGAGTCCATCATAATCACGTATTAAGGGATCATCAGTGTGGCAAGGCAAAAGGACAGTAGTTACCCAAGGAAGTGGTCCCTTGGGAGTTAATGAAAAAATTCTTTCTTCAATAGGAACGGAATGCTTCTTAAAATTTATCACGCCATATGGACACTCCGGCATATGGATGGCTCGGAAACACTCCGCATCAGTGTTATTTTTACATTTTCAACATAACAAATATACTAAACAGGTGTTTCAAAATGTCACACTTTGAACAGCAGTAATTTAATTAGCATAAAAATTCACTGTTCTTAGTTCCATTGAAATACTAGTGGAAAGGAGATATTTTATACAAGCTATGTTTCAACTCTATTTATAGCTAGTTTCAGATTTTAATTTTTTTCCCTCTATTGAGATAGGGTCTCAGAGTTAATGATGCTATTATGAGCCACGGGGAAGAGGATCCGCCTCCCTCACCACTTTCATCGGGATCTGCGCTTTGCTTTGGCAGAGCCCGGTTCTTCCTCAGTGGGCTCAAACACACCAAAGGTTCTGTCGGCTTCTGATTTGACATAAGACTCGACTACACAATTGAGCTTGCGCCCAAGGGACTCATGCTCATCCGTGTTCATGGCTGCTTTACTCACAGTAGTTCAGACGTGGGAACAACCTGGATATCTGTCAACTGATGGATAGTGAAAATGTGGTACCTACACAGAAAGGAATTGTATTCAGCTACAAAGAAAAATGAAATTAGGAAATGCTCAGGTACATTGGGGAGACTGGTGAATTATTACACCAAGACAGGTAACTCAGAGCAAAAAGACAATTGTCATATGTTCTGACTCATATGCGAACCTTAGCACCGAGTCTTTAAATTTGATGGCTTAAGTTGCGGTCTCTGTAGAATCCATGAGACTAGAAATGGACCGTTGGTCAGGAGGTGAATGAAAGAACTTGAGGGAGGGGGGAGAGCAGAGCACAGTTGATGTGAAGGGGGAAAGAGAGATAATGAGAAGGGAGGTATAAGTGGGAACAGGATAGAAGGGTAGGACAGAGGACACTGAGAGACGGAGAAGTAAGCTACGCAACCTAAGGATGTGTAGAAAAGCCTAACATTTTATTATAGTTAATGCAGCTTTATAACACAGATTCATTCAAAACAGTCTGAGTTACCCTATACAGGGGGTGTAATATCCTACAAGCCGAAGGTTGCTAACTAAAGAGCCCATTGCTATGTATGTTGGTCACAGAACATGGAAAAACCAAGTTGATACTGACAAGAAGCAAGTTTCCTCCTTGCTGCCTAGCTTTCATAAATCTGGAATGTGTTATGTAGATTTCCAAGGGTTGGGGAGACATCAACAGTCTCATTATCCAGTTGCGAGCCTTGTAAAATGCCAATAATGGTCCGCCTGGCAAGATGTGCCCATGGGTGCTATACTATAGGGGCAACTGCTCCATGATTGGACTTAAGGCCTGCCCAGAAGGAGGAAGTGCATGCGTGGTTCCGAAACTCTGGCTTCACAGGACCCGGAGGTAAACTTGTATTTCTCTAACCATAGATGCGTGCAGACCCTGATCAGAGAGGTTTCTTTGTGCGGTAGGTGGTGCTAATTGCAGAAACTCAACATTTTTCTTTTCTCTGGCAAAGTACAACGGATATATCTTTAGAGTACTCAGCCACAAAATGGAACATCTATATCCCTGAGCTTCAAGGGCCATCCTGCAATAGAGAGGTGGAGAGAACACAAGAGCCGGAGGTCTGGAAAGACCAGAGTGAAACTGCCTTCTAGACACAACAGGACCTCTGCAACATGACCGCGTAGTCTCTGGCACTCTGCTCTAGCAACAGAAAGGAGACTAAGGCACATTCCCAAAGACGATGGATGGAGAGGTTGCACGTCTGTGCTGCCTGGCTCATTGGCCACTGAAAATACGTGTTCTTGAATTGAAAATTATATTTAACTAAGCTTTGGATTTAAATAGTTGAATATGGCAAGTGGACACACAATTGGGCATCTCAATTTTGAAGTTTGAAACAGACATAAAGAATTCATAAAACCTTAATGGGGCTAACTGTGCTTTATTTATTTAGAAATACAATAATCTGAAAACTCTTGGGAAAGGTGTTATCTGCTACTAGCGTGCTGCCTACATACTGTTTGTGAGAATAATTAGAAGTTTCTCACTTAACTGGAAATGTAATTTTGATTATCTTAAATGAAAATAGTTCGCAGGTTTTGTTGACATGTTTTTATTTCCACACTAGCAGGAAGTTATCAGAGTCAATCAATTTTAAAATTGGGCATGGAGACCCTTTTTTTTTTGTCTTCATAGAAGAGGCATGCATCCGTATCTCTCTGTCCTTGCTGAGGGTACACTGATCTATGGGCTGAATCAGAGCTGCAGACTGGAGGCACTGTGTGACATGAAGGCTGGTGTGTAAAATTCCAACTTTTGCCCTAAGTGTGTGAGTGCTATAGTTTGGTATTCGTTCAATATTAAACAATGAGGCCCAGGCCAGGTGATAGCTCAGCCAGTGGAGTGGCTGCCACACAGCATGAGGGTCTGACTTTGACCTGCAGAGTTGAAGACAAGCAGATCCTGGGACTCACTAGCTAGTTAGCCCAATCTCGGTCTTGAGCCCTAGGTCTCACTGGGAGATCTGGTCTTAAAAGCCGAGGAATGACACCCAAGGTTGACCTCTGACCTCCACATGCATGCACACGCCACACATATGCAAACACACCTGCATACTCACATGAGAACATACACACCTGCACACACACACACACAAAGCCGAATAATAAGAGTAATCAACCCTCTGGACACAGCAAAGCCTACAAAATTCCTAACTGAAAGTAATCAATTTTGTAAAAAGGCAAATATATTAGAAAACTTACTCCTGAGGGGGAAAAAAAACGTTCTTTTAAGTTTTGTGGAGAATGTTGATTGCAGTCAGCTTTGTGGGTGGATTCCTGATTAGACAGCCCATGACAAGCCACGGTCCAGTTCGGAACACTGGGGCTGGCATAGACTTACAAACAGAAATGGCAACATCTGAAGGATGGTAGTGATAGCCGACACACACGAAGGACAGTAACTTTGTGACAATAAGCACTTTTGTCTAAGTTCGGGTAGTCATGAGCATGCTTAGATTAAGACAAAGGAAGTATTCAGAAGACAAAAATTCTGAGAGGAAGTAGCAGAGATCAGATGTTGGAAGTAAGACCGTCGGTGTTGGAAATGGACTCTACAGGTAAAGTGGAGACAGCTAATGACTGGCAAATTATTAGCCGGTAGCTTTTTCTAATGGAAACAATGGCTTCAGCTGGGCCAACTGAGGCAGGCAGTGTGGTTTGAGTGCTAAGTATTATTCCTGCGTCATCTGCAAGGACCCCTTCGGTACCTTGGGCCTGGATAATCAAGGAATGTCACCTTCTCTCTTCCCTCTGTTGACATTTCTGCTGTCTGAACTAAATCTTTTCAGCTGGGGCTAACTCATGGTTCCCTTAGCATTCTCCTGGCATGGCTAAGTCTTGCTTTTCCTTGTTGCTGTGACAAAATATGAGGCAAAAGCAAGTGAAGGAAAGGACGATCATAGCTCATGGTGCGGTGTGTGTGTGTGTGTGTG
Organism: Cricetiscus sungorus; assembly: GCA_030556225.1. NCBI lineage: Eukaryota > Metazoa > Chordata > Mammalia > Rodentia > Cricetidae > Cricetiscus > Cricetiscus sungorus. The sequence goes on along the minus strand of JANBXA010000738.1, from coordinate 5,455,244 downwards.
TGTGTGTGTGTGTGTGTGTGTGAGTGTGTGTGTGTGAGTGTGTGTGTGGTGTGTGTGTGAGTGTGTGTGTGTGAGTGTGGTGTGTGTGTGTGAGTGTGTGGTGTGTGTGTGGTGTGTATGTGTGTGTGAGTGTGTGTGTGTATGTGGTGTGTGTGTGTGGTGTGTGTGAGTGTGTGGTATGTGTGTGAGTGTGTGTGGTGTGTGGTGTGTGGTGTGTATGAGTGTGTGTGTGAGTGAGTGTGTGTGTGTGTGTGTGTGTGTGTGTGTGTGTGTGTGTGTAGGGGCCGCAGGGGCTCAAGGTTGGTCATGCTGCATGCGTCAGAAGACAGAAGTGGACACACGCATGCTGGTGCTTTCCCTACTGTACAGACAGAGACTTTCCCTGCCTAGGAATCTGGCCCAATCAAAATTAAATTGGGTCTTCCCATATCAATTAAGGCAGTCAAGGTAAATCTTTGCAGGCATGCCCAGCACCTGTCTTCTGGGTGATTTTATATTCCCTCAAACTGAAAACATTAACCAATATTCTACTTTCTAGTAATTATAATTCTAGACTTTTTTTTTATTACATTTACTTCCATATGGATCCAGAGTCTTCCACAAGAAATAACGAGGAAGGGCTCTGTTCTCTTCTTGACAGGCCTTGCATGACTAATGGTGTGGATGACAGATACTCTGCAGCTACCACATCTGCTCTGACGCAGGGAAAGAACACCCTTCCTCACTCACACAAACAGAACCATTTTGTGCTTGAAGCCCAAGTAGGAATGGGCACCAACATGGCATACAACAATCCTCTTTCCTCCTGATGCTGTCTACCTACAGACTGTCAGACCCCACAGCCTGAGGGAATCCAGTTAGGGGTAGACACCAGTCAGCACACCATTCTGGTGGAATCAATGCAAGCCAGAGTTCCGCAGACCCTTCCTGAGTCCGGCAGATTGGCTCAGATGGCTCACCGAACCCAGAGGAGCACATCATTGACAGCGTTCTCAAAAAGCATTATGAAAAGCATTAAGCCCTAGATTACAAGATCCTTTGACCAGGGCAGAGCTCGGCCTCACTTTGAACGTACCACGTGCCCAGCCCTCTCCAGCCTTAATAGGTTCAAGCTCACTCTGGTTTCCGTGGAGCTCGTATCTACTCACTTCCAGGATGTCAGAGGGTGCAGCTGGAAGTCCCTAACCTTTAGTCCTCTAATTGCTTGGTCCTTTTGGCCACTGTTCCATGGGGCCATTCAGAGACCATGCTTACATCACCGTATGAGCTTAGACCCTGGAGTTAGCATTCACCTGGGTCAGTCTGGAAATCCCAGGGCATTTGGGAGTTCTGTGAGAGGAATTCGGGATGTAGGCTAAATGAATTTCATATTACAAAACGCCTCTGTAGATTCAACATACACATTTCCTTTAGTCAGTCTTCTTCTCGGGGCCTGACGCTACGTCACTATGTCCCCCAGGGGCTCACATCTATGTTCTTCCTGTGTAAAGGGAGGCACCAGGCTGTAGACTCCAGATAGATGCACGCAGAGTACTCAGAGTTGATCTCAGCAACAAGCAGCATTTGTGGCTGCTGTGAGGAAAGCTAGCCCCCGTCTTCATCCCAAGACGTCTAGAATTAAGGCGTGTTAGGACTTAAATGCTCACCCCCGAACATCAGGTACCACAAATGCAATGCCACCGTGAGTAAGCCCTCATCTGAGGGACTTCAGAGAGCTTTTGGCTGGCTCTCTGGCCCTCTCGTCTTCCTGTGCAAGGGTACGGAACCACGGCATCTCAGAAGCAGGCAGCAGTCCTCAAAAGACACCTACACTTACAGCTTCACCCGTGCTGTGACTTCCCAGCTTCAGGGACTGTGAGCAATAAACTTCCCGCCTTTATACATCACCCTGCCTCAGGCATTTTGTTGCATCAGCGACCATATGCTCCCTTTTATAAATCAGAAAGCCAGGCAACTCAAGGTGAGCAGCACAGGAAACAGAAGGGTGGATACACCTCCTCACCCCGCCCCCTCCCACCACACAAGAAAACTTCCTGTGAACGCAGAAGTGGGCAAGCGTGTGGGTCAAGTATGAAGGCCGCCCATGCTCTGGTTACAACCTCCAGGATCGGGCAAGGGATGCTCTGCTGCCTCTTGGTTCTTCCTCCAACACACACCTCTGTCCTTCCGACCCCGGAACCGGCATTTGTGGGTTTGCCGAGAGCAAACTTTCAGTGAAGGGCAGGTCTTCTTAGAGGGGGTGGAGCCCTGGGACCTGTCATTCATTCACTGACGTTAGGAGGTTGCTGACGACGACACGGAACCCAATTGCAGATAATGGAAAGTACAGACAATTAAGAGTCAGAGTTGCAGGAGCGCAGCATTCAAGGGAAGAGATCCAGATGCCTTCCCTACTGTGTAGTCCAGTGGGAATCTCTCTAGATGTCAGCAGTGGTCGCCGTCCCTGAGAAGAACAGTACCAAGGGCTGACGGAGGGATCCTATGAATTTCCTGGCTATCTTGTTTATAATGTCTATTTCATAAATACAGGTTCCTTCTTTGTGTGTGAATGGCATGATTCTGCATCTTTAAATAGTGATTTAATAAGTAGCAATTTTATGTTCTCAAGGAAAGGGGCCTCCGCAAAGCTCTGACCTAAGGGATTGCCAGTGTTTCTTTTTTTGTAAGAAAGAACTATGGGGCCCCACTGTGGTGCTGAGGGCTGGCAGCACACTGTTTCTGGAACCTGTACAGAACAGTGGTTACTCAGAGGAACAGCAAGGAGCCTCATGGCCTGAAAGCTGCCCTGGGCACTGCCATCTGTTGAAGGAGCGGTGGATTCTGCCCCAGAACCATCAGCATCACCGAGGTCTTAGGAAGCTTTACATGTCGCTGTTCTTCATGACAAGGTGGCCCATGCCGGTGTGGGCATAGCCACGTGTAAAGAGGTATTGGGAGACATTCATGTGGCCTGTTGGGTCAGCTGCCCTGCCCTTCTAGGCTTCTGTCCTGCCCACTTCCTAGGCCGACTGAACAAAACCACAAAGCCAAGTTGATACGGTGGCACTGACAACCTTGCTTTTGATGCTGTTGATACAATCTTCGTCATGGGAGAGGAGGCAGGAAGATCGTAAGAGGTAGGTAGGCGCCTGGACCCTAACAGTCTTTTCTGGACAGGACAGGCCACGGCACACATGAACTCATGGCGGCTGCAACTGCACGCATAGGAAGTCTGAGCCAGTCCAAATCCCAACGTGGGCGGGCAGGGCCCGTGAAGCCTCGCCCTCAGCTGACAAGCTGTTGGGAACTGATGGCTGCTGGGGGAGGCAGGGGCAGTTTCCTTCTGGGACTTGGCCCTGAGAGACGTTAGCAGATGGCCTCACACGAGGTGGATGCCGTGGGTTTAAAAAGAAGAGGACATGCAATTGGAGGTCAACGGGGGTCAACGGGGGAGGAATGGAGAGCAGTGACGGGCAGGGTGTTATCAAAATGCATGATAGGCATCTGTGCAATTTCCAAACAATACTAGAAGAAAAAACCAGGGTTTTTTTGCTGGAATAATGCGGACTCGGCAGAGGCCATTGCTGATGGAGGAGTTGGGGGTGGGGTGGCCTGGGGGGTGATTTCCGGACCTCTGCTTCTTTTCTTTATTTCTAAAATGCCACTGGCCTGGAGTCTAACTGAGCAGCTTTCAAAGTACAGGCGCCTCTTCCCTGAGACTAAATGTTCAGGAATCTCTGTTTTCTTCACCCGTATAGGTGGCAATCTGTGTCTGGTAGCTTGAATCCATGGCCGTGCTAGGAACAAAAACTGCTCGTAACAGTCTGAGCCCTCTGACCTCTTGCTCCGAAACAAACAACTGAAGCTCATGCTCTGTCTAGGCTCATCAGTGAGCAGGCCTGTGCCAGGAAACCACCGCCATCGGGGGATTTTATGTCTCGGGCTGCACGCTCAAGGCTCTCCCCGCGCCCCCACGCTCTTGGTTGGTAAGAGAAGGTTTTTCCAGCAGCGAAGAAACACTTTGTACTTGCAGGAGTAAGAAGGCGAGAGGGCATGAGGGGAGCGAATCCCTGATGTGCTGTGCCACTCAGACCCCGCCTGTAAGTGGGCAGGGCATCTGCATGGCTGAGGTGGGGGTCTTCGCGATCAAGGCCTCAGCAGCTGGACAGAGGCCTTTAGCTTGGAGACGGGCAGCAATGGCGAACTCCTTTGGGTTTCTAAGCAAGAGGATGGTCAGATGAAAACAGGGCAGGTGGCCTTCGCTTTATGATGACGCGTGTCCCCGTCAACCGATGCTTCTTAAGTGATACACGCAGGCAAAATGTCTACTTCACAGAGTGTTACAATGTGACTCTGCAGCATGGTACACTGGGGGTCTAACTGCATTCCCCTGCTGGCACCGACCTGCCGTGAAACATGTCCTAGCCGGGGGAAAGAGCCCAAATCAGTATCTGTGGCATGGTTTCTACAGAATGTGTATCCCTGCCACTTTTACAACTTACGTCTTCTTGTTCACAATTTCCTACACGCGAGCAATGCATTCTGCTCGCTCTTCACCCTCTACCGCCCTGCTTCCCTGCGCTCCTACCCTCCGCCTTCCAACTCTCCTCGCCGCGTGCCTCCCTTTCGTTATCTTTGTGGCCCGCTGAACTGGCCAGGAGCGTTTATGTGCTCGTGGGTTTGGAGCTATCTGCTGGAGCATGGTGGGCTTGCCTGCAGAAGCAAGACTGGAGGCAGTGACTGCCTTTTTCCAAGAATCCACCTGTTCAGCAGGGAAGGAATAGGGTTCCACAGTTCCCTCCTTTGTATGACACACTTCCTGTTGAGAGGCACAATCTCCTGCAGGCCCAGCCCAGGCAACTGTAGTGGCTGTGAGGTCATGATTACACCAACTGTTTCCATCCCGGAAGAAAACATTTTCAGTCCTTATCTTCTAGTCCCACTGTTCCCTGAGTTTTATACGTTTCATACATGCTTAGGATTGAGTACTCAACTATCACTTATCTCAGTACCTTTTATAGCCCAAACTCTCTGGATTTACTGCCATTTACTACAAAGATAAATTTGTTTGTCTGTCTGTTTGCTTTTGATTAAGGCTGAGAGCATCCTTTGTCCATGGTATAAACACAAATACTTTGCAGAACTTTTGATGCCGTATGAAGTTGGTTAAACAACACTTGAAGCTCCCCACTGGTGCCTATGACCTCCTCATCCTCAGGATTTGGGGTGCGTTTTATACCAGGCATGGGTTCCCTTAAGTGAAGCAGGCCTCATAAAGTTGGAGAACTAAAAGTCAAACAGCCTATCACTAGGATTAAAAGTTGAATCAAATCGGGGCAGTTGGCACAGGGTGGCAATGCTGCTCTCTTGGCCAGTGTTTGCTCTGAACTCTATCTGCTGAGCGAGTAATGTCAGGTTCACCAGTCAAGGCCCAGCTCTGGGGGTTTTATGTCCCAACAGAGACAGCTGTTCTGCCATCACAGAAAGAAAACCCATGCAGGATCGATAGCAGTATTAGGCTCATATTTTGGGAGAGCCCGAGTGTGGGATGCTAAGGGGACAGGCAGGAAAAGGTCTTCAGAATCCCGAGTGGTGGACATCAGGCACCAGTTCACACACACACACACACACACACACACACACACACACACACACACACACACACACACACACACACTTAAAAAAAAAGACAACTCTAATTGCCTAAATGCTATGTAACAACTGCCAACATTAGGTGGCTCTCCCTCCAGACTTTCCCTACGGATGGGTTCATAGTGTTCACTAATTAAGATAATTTTTTTTTCTTGATAGTTGAGTTGGTTAACCTATGAGGAGGGAGTACAAAAAGCAGAAGGGAGCACAGCTTCAGAAGCTTTCCCTGTATGGATCTCAGCTAGGGGCAGAAAAGTTGTTCTAGAAGGTTCTACTGCTCAATATTTCATGCTGTGTAGAAGAGGAGCTATCACACCCACTCAGGGACACTGCTGTGGGGAGAAAGCTTTGTAGTCTGCAAGACTGCTTTCAAAATGTGACTGCAGCAATCATGTTTAACCCCAGATGTGACAGTAACATTTAGACCATCTGTGCACACCGTAGACATCAAGAGATGAGTATGATTCTTACTAGTTAATATGTCTTTTTATAGGTTTTCCTCTTGTGTAAGTTACTCTTTTCTCCCATTATGATAAGATATACTAACACAAGGGTGTCTGTTGACCCCTACTAGTGGGGGGAAAGAGCTGAGTGGGCAGAAGCAAACACTTGTGTGTTGTTCTAGCCTACTTCTCTGGTCAATGGTTTTGCTGTATATATATTCCTTCTGGTATATTTTCCATTCTCACCACTAGGTTTGTTCTAATTGTTCTTGGCTCTACTTCCTGGTCTTGTTGGACTTGTGACACAACAAACTAAAAGAATATTGCAATAATTCACTGGAGAGTCAAAAAATTATTAAGGCTACAGCATAACTATAATTTAACATATGTAGATGTATTGACAATGCTAAGAGTAATAAAAAAGAATTAACAAAGGCACCAAGTAGTCACACCACTGAGAAATAATCACTCACTGGGTGTAACATGAAGGCCTTTATTATAGTATCGTGTGTCTCTGCCATCGCCCTACTTTACAGAAGAGGATCTGTCATTCTTTGCTGGAACCACAACCACGTGAAGACATGCAATATGAATCAGACTCCATGTTGGTGAGCAGCATGCGCTCTAGAATTGCAGTATCTGATCTAGGACGAGGCAGGGTGAACACCTATAACACACCAGTCAGGAAGGAACAGGGGATATAGGTGAGAGGAAAGACATAGGCATGGTGAAGTCACGCTGCCAACAGAATTCACCAGCCAAGAGGGCCTTCGTCCCACAGACAATACGAAACTGTTCTAACCAGTGAAGTGAGTGCCACATGCATCAAAAGAGAAGTATACATTACTCTTATGTATGTATAAACACATACCACAATGTCACCAACCACAATGGCCCTTTTTGTCCCCAATAGACAATTCTACCCAAAACTAGTGTATTTTCACATATGTTACATGTATTAGAATATGCATAAACATACCTGTCACCAACCATAACACCCTCTGTTTTCACAACAGACATTTCTACATAATTCTAGTATATCTTCATAGGCAGTCTAAAAACCATTATTTTTTCTTTTAGCCTTAGATATGCCATAATTCGTCCCTTCAAGGTGAAGCCTGACCTTGGCACAATTCACACACGAGCAAATGCCAACCATCTGTATTCCACAAAACTAGACAAAGGGGGACTGAGTGAACCTTTTGCTTGTTCCATCTATAAAGCAGAATGATTTGTTTAAACCTTCAACTAAAATTTTGAGAATTGGGTCAGATTTGTTTTCTGGAAATTTTCTGAGGTCTGGATAAGCATATTTAACATGAATGAAATGAAGGTGGCCAGGTATCTTCCAAGTTTTGTAAGACTTCTTATTTTGGACATTTAAAATGTTCATGTTATGTTTAATGTAAGAAAAGTATGAAAGTAAAATGTGACTTTTTATAGCCAACTAAAGGGTAAAATGGAGACGTCTCTTGAGATATAACTGATTTATTAAAAGATCCTGACACGACGAGAATCTACAGTGCCAGGCAGTCTCACCTTTGCAGTCTATTTAGAATGTGTCAATAGTGCTTTGGCGGTAAGATCGTGTACAAGCCTTATCCATATCATTCCCTACATCGCTGTCTAGCCAGTGACCCGCTCTCCTGCCTAGAAATGGAATTACACAATACTCAAGGACCCATGGAAATCCTGTGGCCATGTGGTTTTTATCTACTATTTCTTACAGAAAGAAAAATCAATTAAAATTTCAGGTGACATCTGACGGAGTCTTGTGTGTAGCCCATAATACTAGCAAGTACCAGCAGCACGTTTTTCTCTGTGTGTTTCTGTGGCCCCAGCTCCGGTCTCTGGCCTCTTCTTGACTGGGTGGTAATATGATCTTCTTCACCTAACATGATCTTCTGTGTTGCAGGAAGCATGGATCCCAGCCACACTCCATGCCCGTGAACACATTCAAACATGTAACACTGAACCCTTGGCGCTACACACAATTCTCCCCAGGTAAGGGCAGGTTCATATAGAACTTAGCTTCTATACCGCAAGAGGAGCAGCTTTGTTCTGACATCCAGCTACAGATAGAATGAAGAGTTTCTGAGATTGGAGGGAGAAGGCGGTCTTAGCAGGATTTTTTTTTAAAGTGTTGAGCAAGGAGTTGCTCATAATCCTAAACCATCATTCCTTCCCTTCTAGACTGGGTGCTCACTTCTACGTCTTATTCTTTGGGGATGCAGCTACGGCCATGCCAAGCTTCCTGGGCCACGTATGAGCTGAGTCAAAGGAGCTACCCCAGGCCCCCCAAAGTCAAAACCCTGAAGCCCTCCACCCCTTTGAGTGCGTGCAGATTTGGGGAACTAGGAAGCTCTCGCACAAAGGTCACCGTCAATATGGTTGGGCGCATCAATGGATGCATTATGCTCACACCATTTCACAGGATGAGTTTAGCTGCTGTGTTTCATGTGAAGAAGTATGTTCCGTGGGAAAGGTTTACGTAGGGTGGAGCACCACACTTCAGCTGTCCCAAGACTCAAGATGAGCTTTGAGTCATGTCCACTTTTTCACAACCATAAACTGTGTCCTAAAGAACAATGGCCTTGACCTGGTTACACATCTGGTCATTGTCTTAGGCCAAATATCAAAACGCATGCTTGCTCATCCAAACATAAGAACATTTGAAAGCTCTGGGTATATCTGCGGGTTCCCCGCCCCCAAAGGCTGACATAGTTCTTTCTCCTCCCTGAGTTTTTTTTCTGACTCCATACACCCTTAACAGAAGCAATGCTGCACACAAGGCAATAAGTATTTGCCCACTGGGTGAGACAGTGTTTCACTCCTCCCGTCTGCATAGACGAGTTATTTAGATCCCCTGCTTCACCCCTGCTTGTGGGATTATCTGGGCAAGCATCTTTCCAATTTCCTATTAAACAAGTTTGATACTTAAATTTTTGAGGTTTTCTCTATTAAGAATTGGGAATTTTCCTTGGGAGTCTTTATTGGATTTTCCTTTGTAACTGCAAACAGGCTCTGACAGGTGATTTTTTTTTTTGCCTGCTTATCTGATAAAGGGACACACACAGAAGATTATTTTTAATTGCAAATCTTTCCCTCATTGTGTGTTTTTTTTTTTTAAAGAACGCTGATGTGTTTATATTTGGATGCAGGAACTTCTGTCTTCTCCTATTTGAACTGCTATTTTGAGCAAGGACTCAGGCTGAGAAAGCTCCATATGGGCCCTTAACTGAGTTATGTGCCCAGCACCTGTAACCGCTCATGCTTAGCCTCTGTCACTGAACACTCACACTCCAGACAAGGTGCTGGGCCAGAGAGACAGAGAGGTAACTGATTGAAATGTTGACCCAGAGTCAGGAACACTGACTTGGACTTGTGGGGAGGAAAGAATTTATATCTATCTATATCTACGAAATATCTGTATATATAGATATAGATGTCATCTATATCTATAATCTATGGCAAGAGAAAGAAGGGGAGAGGCAGGGAGGGAGAAAGGAAGGGATAGATGATAGATAGATAGATGGATGGATGGATGGATGGATGGATGGATGGAGATGATAGATAGACAGGCAGATAGGGAAGACAGAGAGACAGTGAGCAAGTTACTGCACAGGGCCGAGGGTGCTGTAAGCATAGGCTGCAAGATGACACTGTCTGAGCTGGTCTTTTCGCTGCTCATCACAGCATTCCAAGGACAGTTAGGATACTTTCCTCACAACTGTATCGAAAAACATGCAACTTACCTAAATATTCCTTTTCCCATCCCCATCCCCAGGAACATGCAGAATATGTCTACATCCTCATCTGCGGCGGTTTCTTTTAAAATGAGTTGGTTTTTGACATGCTTATCCACATTTGAGAGTTACCATTTCAAGTCTCAGTCTGATGGGAGATGTTATTCGGTAAATATGTTTCTCATACTGGTTAACGAATAAAGCACTGTGGGCCAATAGAAAAGCAAGATAGGCGGGGCTAGGAGACAAAGAGGAAGGAGGAAGTAGTTGGGAGGAATCAACATGGAGAGCCCGGAGAGGTAGAATGCCAGCCACTCTGGCCGGTAAGATGAGCCACGTGGAAGATGAGTCACATGGAAATACTTAGATTAGTAGGAATGGGTTAATCATTAAGACAGAGCTAGCCGATAAACAATGATAGTAACTGGCCAACAGCATTGTATCAAATACAGAGTCTCTGTGTATTATTATTTGGGGCTGGCATGGCGGTGGGACCAGGTGGGCTGGCGGAAAGCAACTAGCTACAATTGGCGCCCAACGTGGCTAATAAGAACTTTCACTTAAAACTAAGAAGAGCTTTAAAAATGTTTTAGAAACAAAGGAACAAAGACTAGTAAGACTTCTTGGTAGCAGCATTTTTCTGGGTTGGACTCTGTTTTGTGAGAGACAAGTTAATATTTAAGCAGCTCCTTTAAAGGAGGTTTCCAAAATTAGCAGAAGCGGCAAAACAAACAAACAAACAAACAAAAACCATTGCTTCTAAAAAGCTCAGCTAACAAAAGCTGCAATGAAGGTTTACAGTGTGTTTTAAAACATACGTAGGCTTGGGAGAGAAAGAGAAAAGAAATGAAATGATTTTTAAAGACAGAGTGTGGCTGGGTGTGGTGGCACATGCCTTTAATCCCAGCACTTGGGGGGCAGAGGCGCAGATATCTGTGATTCCAAAGTAAACCTGGTATACAGAGTGAATTCCAGGACAGATAAAAGTTACACAGAGAAACCCTGTCTCAAAATATGTAAAAATAGAAGTAAAAAAAAAATAGAGTAATAAAAAAGCCATGTAAAGATGGAAAGCAGAGAAACTTTGGATACTGTACACTGTTCTCTTATCTTTAAATTGTTTGACTGCCGAGGAAATAACAACAACTGATAAAACTAATGCTGCTGGATTAATTCAATATATATATTTTAAAAATGCTTTGACTCCAAAATTTAAGTTCAAGGACAAGTTACTGGGGAAAAGGATTTCTAATTTTGTTTCCACATAAAATGAAAAGCTGTGGATTCCTTCCAGGCAAATGTGGTTTGATCAAGCAAAACCCCCTGAAGCAACGTCAATGGGACATTGCAGCCTTGCAGACCACTACAGCTAGGATTTCTGCGTCTTCTTTGGATCCCCCATGGCAGTGCCCCCTACCAGCAGGAAGTAATTTGGAAAGAACAATGCCCAAATTCCCAAATATTGTTTATAAATGTTTGTTTTCATTTAGATGGGGTTGGTTATAAATGGTTAATGACCACAAGCAATCTTTTTAAAGGTAAAAGGGGGATTATCGTATAGATATGAAAACTTTGTTTTGGAATGGATTTTCATTTATTAATACAAATTTGAGGTCAATTTTGTGATATGTATATTTCTCCTCTTGTTTAGGTATTGTGTTTATATAGCTCATTGAAAAGTGTAATGTATAAATTACAGAGTATAGATAGCTACCTACGATAGTAAGAACTTATAGTTAAGTTAGTTAGGATTTCTAGATATGCAGAGATGTATTTGAGATGAATAGGCATTCTTCAAACCTTTCAAAGACCTACGGAATATGGCATTTAAAATGGTTTAGGGATTTTCTTGACAGTGAGACATAACTTCTGGCAACACCACCTGCATCAGAAAGGAAGATGGACCTTGAAGAAATGTGTTATGGAGTTTGCCTCTAATATGGCAAGACTAGACATTTGAGCAAGATACTGCTCTTGTCTAGACTGTTTGACTTTATGCTGTGTCAACTGGACATGCAGGACCCACAGAAAATGTGACTGCTGAAACAAGATGGACATTGCTACAAGATTCCTGCTTCATGAAAGAGTCTGCCAGACACACTATCAGCCTATAAGCTGAAAATGGAACATTACAGAAGAACTTCAGGTGACTGACCAGGCAGTGAGTTGTCTCTGTCATTTCTAGAGTTTATATATTATCCTTCTGTGGTCTTTGAAGGAGTTGAAGACAGTTATGGTTACAGTTTTTCTTAGTTAGGATTAAAGATAAGTTACATATAGGACTTTAGACTCACAAAGATAGGATAGATGATATTTTCTTTAAGTCTTACAAAATGTTAATGGACTAAATATTGTTAACTGTGATTCTTATTTGATAACTGTTTGTGATATATTTTGCTATGCTAAGTTAAAACTCTTCTTTTAATTTAGACAGAAAAGAGGAGATGATGGGAGATGTTATTCTGTAAATATGTTTCTCATACCGGTTAATGAATAAACCACTGTGGGACAATGGGAAAGCAATATAGGTGGGACTAGGAGACAAGGAGGAAGGAGGAAGGAGTAAGGAGGAGTCAACATGGAGAGACCTGAGAGGTAGAACACCAGCCGCTCTGGCCGGTAAGATGAGACCACGTGGAAATACTTAGAATAGTAGAAATGGGTTAATCATTAAGACAGAGCTAGCCGATAAACAATGATAGTAACTAGCCAACAGCATTGTATCAAATACAGAGTCTCTGTGTATTATTATTTGGGACTGGCGCAGTGGTGGGACCAGGTGGGCTGGCGGAAAACAACCAGCTGCATCCTTTGATGTCACAGGCTTTCCTGCTGCTCCCTGCTCACTTAGCTACCACTGGGGGAGAGATCAGCTGGGCTGGTCCTCTCGTGGGTGTGCTATGCACTGGGTAAACAGATACCCAAGATGGAGTGCTGCTCCTTCAGCTATGACCAAGGTCACAGGGAACCATCAAGGGCAATGGGACACCTGGTCTCAGTCACTAGAGCCTAGCGGAGCTGCATGAATACTCAGTGGCTGGCTCCACTGTCTTCCTGCTCCTGGCCATCTTAGATATTCCAGTTTTTCTGGACTATGAGACTACAGTGAACAGTCTTCCACAAGCCCCCTTGGAAGATGTTTACCCCAGGAGAGGGGACATGGGCTGCTGGAGCATAGGGCAATTAAGTCGCATTTTAGCAATTCCACCAGATTGCAATTTAGAGGAGATACAGAAATTTGTATCACACCCTATGGTATATGGAAATGCCCAATTGCTACCATGCTGGGGAACCTCTGATTTTCTAACATTAAACATTGTATTTTGGTAACCTTATGGGCGAATAGGCCCTGGTTACCATTTGAATGCATGGTCTCCTGGCTTCCTCCTGTGGCCTCACAGCTCTGCCAGGCCAGGGGTGTGGGCACCTTTACTCCAAAGCTCTGTAAGCACCTTGCCACTGTGTGGTTTGCGGCTCCTTCGCAGTTGGATTTGCCTGACCCACCTGCTCTGGGCATTTGTCTAGTTTGTTACGGTTAAAAGAAAATTATCGTGTCTACCTGTGGATGGCTGGGAGAAGGCATCATCCTCATGCTGGCTGGCCTCGTTAAGGTGAACACGACACCTCCATAGCTGCTGCTGTGGCTTGGACCAGAAGTGACCCACGACCTAAGGGTGGCTGAAATACTGAAGCTCAAATTCGGGGTGGGAAGGAAGAGCAAGACAGAGGCACTTCTCCCCCTTGAAATACAGACACAGTCTCTGTGCCAGGCTTGGCACTCAGGGGTCACGTGCTTCCCGAAAACCATGTCCGGGAGCCGAGCATAGCCCTCCCCTTGCTGTAGAGATGCATGCAGGCTGCTTGTCCTGGTGTGTGGGTGGGGGGGTGTCCTCCCTGGTTCATGCTTTCCGGGGCCGCTCCCCCCTTCAGATTCCCTCTTATCAGGAGATCTATTGGTCCTGTACCACCTCAACGACAGATATAATGGAGGCAACATCTGTGTTCATAAACCTTGACTTTGTGATGTACCTATCCGGTTTCTTGGGTTTTGGCTGACAGCATGTCAAAGACACCCCCATCACCACCACCGGAGACATTTGGAACTCTTTAGAGCCCCAGTGTCTTGGGAAGACCAACTGACTTTCACTTTCACGCGTGAAAACAGAGCAAATGCCTCATTTTCGGGGTTGAAGCATGCGTGCAGTGAGACCCCGAAAGCCGGTTTTGAGAAAGCCGCCAGGCCAGTACCGTGCGCCTGGTACCCGGGATACACAGAGAAGAGTCCTTGTGCTCTGGCCCCCCGTCACAGCCCTTGAATGTTTGATCTACCCTACATTGTCAGAGCAGAAGGTTAACCACAGCAGCTCTGCGTTTTCTCCTTTCAAGTGAAATACGGCTCGCATTTACTCCAGCACATTCGATGACCATTATGCCGGGAGGAGGTGGTGTGCTATGCGGCTGGATAGGAGGGCACTGAGTGCTCGGCTGGCGTAGTCTGGGGCCCCGTGGATGTGAATGTGTGCTTGTAAATCAAGGTCTCTGCTATGAGACTCTCACTCCTGTGGAGAGGGATTGAAATAAAATTTAGTTCACTTCACCTAATAGAAACTACATTTACTCTATGTAAAGATAGCACCCCGGTGGATTCGAAGACGTGCTGTATCATTGAGTGGGCTTTTTGCAAACTCTGTCTGCTTTAGGATGCTGAAGACCCAAGCAAGGCACTGATGGAGAAACAGGGAAGACGCCCGGAATAACAGAGAGCATCGGACTGTTGCAGGTGAGTGTGGGGTGCCAAGCAGCACCCGTGAGGGTGCCTGGTCTCCAGCACACAGCAGGCGCCTAATCACGGAGGCTTGCTTTGCTTCTGTTGTTTTGTTTTGTTTTTCCCTCTTGCTAAGGAATAACACTTGAGGTGACCTTCCCTTCCAGGAGAATATTATCTGAATACGCTTCATAGGAGGGACAGTGAATTGATAATTTAGCTGATGGCTCCTGATACTTCTCCATCCATCAGTCGCGTGTTTGAAATGATAATCCCACCCAGAACCCCAAATCCCAGAATGTGAAAGCACTGAGAGAGACAGAAACAAGGCAAGGGAAAGGGGCGGAGAGAGTGTGGGTGCCTTGTCTGGCCTCCTAAGGTGGAGCACACTTGATTTCTTTTCTGTTTCTTAGAGGTTTAGCTTATCCACTGCTATGTGTTACAATATATTCTGAACAACTATTTTTTAGTATTATCTTTTCTAAACTTCAGGAAGAGACTCTGCACATACCACCGTTTTTAAAACAGATTTTATCTATCTATCTATCTATCTATCTATCTATCTATCTATTTATTTATTTAGTGCTTGGGAGATAGGCTCCTAGGCCCCACTTATAAAGCTTGTAATCCCAGTACTGGGGAGATGGAGTGAGAGAAATAGAATAGGTTTGTTAACAGAGGACAATCACTCTCCGTTTGTGGAGCCTCTTTTCCCACGAAGTACAGTTCACTCTGCTATTATGATTCTTGGAATCAAGTTGGGCATCTTTATCTGTTCTTTATCCTAGGAACCTTATGGCTACTCACATATAATGATGTCTAGATTATTTTACATGTGGACTGACCATGACTCTGACCACAATGCAATATCAGAGCGAAGAAACCATGCTCTACATTAAGTCCAAGGTCCGAAATAACTAAAGAGGAAAATACTTACCTTTAAAAGATACTATTAAATAGAATATTTTATTAATACTTAAAGCAGTAGCTGTATTTTATGTGTCCGTGTGTTGTCTGCGTGGTATATGCATATGCTATATGTGGGCAGGGGGTGCATTCAGATATGTGCATAAATGTTACATGTGTGTGTGCACATGTGAGGGCCAGAGGTTGGCATCAATCCCTCTCCACTTTTTGGGGAGGAGGGTTGGCTGGAGTCCCTCCCTGATCCTGCAGTTCACTCAGGCTGGCAGTCCAGCAAGTCCCAGAGATCATCCTGTTTACCTTCCAGCCCAGCCCCGGAGCGAAAGGAACTCACAGCCACACCCGTACCTGAACTCTAATCCTCATGCTTACACACAACGGCAAAGATCTTGTGGGCCAAACCATCCTGCCAGCCCAGTAATTACATCCTAAATGAAGCCATAATTACATTAGGTTCTAAGAGGTTGGGAAAATATCTCTTGGTAGAAGGACCAACAGCTCAGGTTGAGACAGTCTCATTCCTGTTTCAGTCCAGTTTGAAAACACTAAGATGCTTTCTCCAGACCCACCAAGATGTCCACTTTGGGTGTGGTGGGTATAAAAGGGGTTAGGAACTAATTCACAGGTACAGGGGATTTCAGACTAACAGAAACACCGTAAGATGCTTTCAAGGTAAAACCTGAGGAGACAAATCTCTAGGGCTTTAAGATTGTGGAGACTTGTGTCTTCAGCGTGACAGCAGTGACACACAGTACAAGCACCCACAGTTATATGCCCCCATGCATACAATTTACCTGCGGGCTAAAGCTGGGGAACAGAATGTGAACTACTGGCAAGGTCCACTGCACAGCTACCTTTACTTGGAAATCTCTGTGACTATAAAAATGGTAATTGTTTCTACACATCTAACAGTTTTTAAAGCCAGGCTGAGACTTCATACATGGAGCAACAGATAAACTAGTTTATTTTTAATTCGAATGCAAACACAAAGATTCCTAAGGATGTAATTCATTTTTAGTATACATTCTCCTGCGTTATGTTCACAGTGTTTGCATTTTAGACTGGCAAAACATTGAAGGCTTTGGGATGCATCTGATCCACAGAGACCTGTCAACTGAAGAAACGTTAAGGACAGATTAGATGGTGAATGCCACTGATTACAAATCAGCAATTAAGCTCTGCAAAGCTCAGCAACGCACGCTGAACACAGGAAATGCAGTTGGAGATGGGGACTAAGTGGGGTACAAGTGTTGAATGTGGCCAGGAAACAGGACAGATTATGAGCACACTGTATTCCGGATGTATGTAGACACAGATGCATACAACGAATGCACATATAAAGCACATTAGTGACTGTGATGACTTGGTAGGAAGCCATCACATACATTATCAGGTATCACTGAGGGGTGGCTTGGCAGCAGTGTTTTTTTTTTTTTTCAGTCTGTTTTGTTTTGTCTACACTGCCTGTTTCCTTATACAGTGGAGTTCTTCCCCTATTTTCATTTATTGACCATGTACAAATTTAGCCAGGGTTACAGATTTTCTAAGAAAGAAACGATGACTTCTACCACCCCCACCCACCCCTATTGTGGCACATGATTCCTGAGGAGATATGAACAGAGGTCTACTCAGCCCAAGAAAGCCAGAGGAGTGATACCATCAGAGTGCAACTTGCTGAAGCAATGAGTTTTATCGAGGTTACTTATAGGAATGTGGGGGACAAATGGCTCAAAGGCAGCTGTATCACCAAAGCCCACCCCAGCATGGGTGGCAGCTCACAAAACCTAGCAACCTTTCCTCCCCAACTTGCTGTGTAAGTATTTCATCACCGCAATAGAAGCCCTAATGAAGAGAGTGTTGAAACGGCTGTGGGTCCTAACCCTGGGCTCCGGATCCTGTTCTATAAACAGTATGGGGTGAGAGGGGAAATCAACACAAGCCAAGGGCGGCAGATACGGCAGATGATTCTACTGCATGGGGATGGATGGGACCAAAACAGAGATTACTTTGTCTTACAGTAAGTACTTTAAAAATTCGCTTTTCATTATTAAGATGTGATTGTTTTCCAGATTTTCATCTCCCTTCTCTTTGTCTTCATGGGAAGTGGTTTGAGATATTTTCTCATTCCGTGGACTAAAATTGGTTGTGCTCAAACTCATGGCAACCGACCTGTGTCAGCCTCTCATGGATTGTGATTATACAATGTGACCCGCCAAACCCAGCTTACAAACGCTTGTCAGTCACCTCTCCAGCTGCGAACATCTGCATCTATACAAACTGTGTGTGCTTGTTTTACACAGAACTGTATTCCAGTCTTTCTACACATTTTAGGGCAACTAAAATTGAGCTGGAGCCTGTATTTATAACATCTCCCCCCCCCATCCCAGCCGATGCCAAGTCTTTAAGAATACAGGAAACCATTTAAAAATAAGTGTACTTAAATGCATGCAACAGCAAACACCTTTTAGATTTGTTGAATTCGGGCAATGACGACCACTTCTTTTTCATCTATTTGCTTGGTACATTATTATGTGATTTCCCCAAATGTCATTCTTCCAAGAGTTATAAAAGATCTTAGGATTTAAAATTCATTAAAAATGGGAAGTAATGGGGAGCCCATGATTAATGCAGGCATGCAGTTTATGATCACTGGGCAAGAAGGAAGAGGCTGACTAGTTCCCCAGTGCAAACCCCTGTGAGTGGCTGAGCAAACAAAACCCCCACTGAGCCAGGCAGGTGGCTTCTTTCCAGGCCCTGGTGCCTGAGTTACTTTTCTATGGTGAAGAACAGACAACATAAGCAAGCCAACTTATTAAAGAAAGCATTTCATTGGGGCTGGCTTGTAGTTTCAGGGTGGGGAGCATGGAAGCGGGTAGGGTGTTTGCAGCCTCAAAGCCCACCTCCAGAGACAGACCCCCTAATCCTTACCAAAACAGTTTTACCAAGTAGGGGACCAAGTATTCAAATAAATGAGCCTACGGGGCGGGGCCAAGTATTCAAATAAATGAGCCTACGGGGCGGTTCTCATGCAAACCCTGTCACCTGTGATGGGTTTGTCTTCCAGGTTAGGTTCTTGTTTCAGTCTCGTTCCTTACGTTTTAATTTGAACAAATCAATTATCATATCTGTTTCTCTTTGTATTATGTAAAATGGGACTCTCACCATCACCCAAGGGTCATGTGACACTCTTACGCATCCCAGACGGCCAATAAATGTTATGTTTTTTCATTGTTGTTCTTTGTTTCCTTATTCTCCCTCTCTACTCATCCTTCGGGTTATAGAAAATTAAGAAATATGCAAACTTAAGTAAAACTTTTCTTTGTGAACTCAGCGGCAAGTGACTGCCTATTGTTTTCTCTCCCCTGTGGGCCGTACTGCAAGGTAACGGAACACTTACAGGGTTACCATGCTGTCACGGTGCTGTGCAGTCCTACTGAAGGCAACACTGAATCGTGTCTAAACAGTAAAGTGGAAGTTAACACTAGCATGAGTGTAACAAAGCTGCAGCCTACAAGGGCCGTGCGAGGCAGAATGCAAAGCCTGTCGTTGGGCTGGAATTCCCGCCACCGCCCATGCAGAGAACCATGCAGAGACACAAGCCTGGTGCCAGCTCACAGAAAACAGGGGGCAGTTAAGTAAATGTGTGGAGTAATTTGTTACACCGCTACAAGAGGATTAAGTACAGCGACTGATTTCCTTTAAAAAGTGTTTTCAGCACAGGTGGGATTTAAATTCTGAAGTTAAAAGTAACTGTCTTGTGTGTCTAGGGAGGAATCTCAGCCGGCGATGTGTGCTCGCCACACAAGTGTGAGGGACCCTGTTCATTCCCAGCGCCAACGTAAGAAAGCTGAGTGCGGTAGCCCTTCCTTAAATTTGAGGGTTGGAGAGACAGGATGCCTGGGGCTTGATGGTCAGCCAGCCTAGCCTAATGGGCGAGCCCCAGGCTAGTGAGAGACTGTCTCAAAATAACAAGAGGGACAATGCCTGGGAAATAAGACGTGGGGAAGACCTCTGCCTTTCACACACATGTGTACATACATGCATGCATACAACCCAGCCACAATTACACTCATAATGCACACACATGCATACATACACACACACACATACAACTTCTTTCCTTTGATGTCTCACAGATCAAAGTGGAACGGGGGCATCAGCAAGCAAATGGCATGAAGCAGGGCTGAGGGAGGAGGGAGGGAGGGAGGCCACGCTGCTGTGAAATATCCTAGCCTGACTAAGCTTCGTGTGCCTTTCTTCACATGCTTGTGCCACAGCGCTGACCCACGGAATACAGATAAATACTAATGGCCTGGATAGTGATCTCAGAACCACAGATGTTTTTGAAAGAATGTTTTACAACACAGGACGAATGTGAGGGAATACTGAAGCAAGGGGTGGGAAGCCTCCTTACTCCCAAGACACCGGTGGGGCCCCCCCTGCCCTTGTGGCTTTCTCTCCAGCATGCCCCAGTATTGAGCATGTGTACACAAAAAAACGGGGTTGCAGAAAATCTGCTGTGCACCCTAAGTTTTGACTCTGACAAAACAATCAACTCAATGACCATTGGCTACTTTGAAATGCAGTATAACTGTCCTCCCCAGAGGCACGGTTCTGAAGCAAACACCGTCTATTTGTTTGGCCACTCACTCTATCATTGCTTGCTGGGGGCTCCGCCCACACCACGTGTTGGAAACGTACAGAGTAAGGTGCAAATCTACCTACCGTGAACCATTCTCCTGCGAACATGTGTATTCATGTGAACTACTGCCAATGGGAAATCTCTCGAATAGCTCAGACTTCTGAGGGAATTCTTCTCCTGCTTGCAGCTACAAAAATTGACAAATTAATTCTCTGTCCTTTTATTTTTATGAAGAGTTGTACTGTGTTTTCTGCTCTGTTTTCTACCCTGCTGAGAAGAGAGCCTGAACAAGAGCCTCTGGCTTTAGGCATCTTCTGGCGAAGCAGTGGTGGTAAGTTATCCTGTGATGGAAAAGTCTTCTGGGGAAAAGAAATTAAAGCTGCCTGCCAATCACTCATCCCTTCCTCAGCAACTGGTCCAGCTGGAGTTGTCAGAAGGAATAGACCTATTTTCTGAAATGCCCTTAATGGGGCACATGCCAGGAAGGGGACTAGGACAATCCTAGAGAGTTTATGAAAGTGTGTGCAGGAGGGCAAAGTTTAAATGCGCAGGAGGGCAGAAATATCACCAGTCTTCTGGACTTTACCAGAGACGGGAAGCAAGGCAGGAAGTGTATGCTGAGAGAGATTCACTGACCAGAAAGAATTAGAGTGGAGAGAATCTCATGGAGAGGCCCTCACCAAGGCTGAGAGGAAGATGGCCGTGTGACATAATTTAGTGAATAGGGACATGATTCGGAAGTTATCTAGTCATATAGGGAACTTCACCTTGATACAGGAAATAAAATACACATAGAAACAACTACAAAAGACATGCCAAGGACCTTAGCTGGCTATATTATGGATGCTTGAGGCAGGACTGCTGTTGCCTCTCATTTTAAAGACATGAAGAATGAAATCTTGCGACAACACACAGCTACTAAATGACTGTGCTTTGCGCAGCAAACACAAGAGCCCAGAACCAAATCCTTGGTCCTTACTGTCTCGTCATCCCACAAGCATGGAAGAAAGCCCCAGAGGCTGTTAGAGGGACAGCACAAAAAGGCTGTGACTGTCATGGCAGGAGGGTGCGGTTTCAGGCCAATTTCGAAGAAAGGAACCCATTTCAGAACACGTGCTTTTCCATCTGATATACCACTTACTAGTTATACCACATGCCATTGATTTTATTGTTTAGAAAGGCAGTTTGTATTCGTGTAAGATAGGCAATTTTTAAGTGTTTCTTGTTTTTACATCCTAACAAAAGCTCCCCGCCCCCTGTCCCCTCTTCTCAGCCCTCATCTATCCACTCTCTCTCCATGGTTTCCCTCCAGACACAGGCGGGCATCCCGCGGCTATAGACAGCCACAGTGTACCCGCTGCAGCGAGACCAGGCACCTGTTCCTCCACCAAGGTTGGATGAGGCAATCTGGCAGGAGGAATGGGCCCCCAAATCAGGCAACACAGTCAGAGCTGTCCCCTACTCGCACTGCTAGGAGCCCACGGGAAGAGTAAGCTGCAGAACGGCAGGACATACAGAGGGCCCGGGGCAGGACACACAGAGGGCCCGGGGCAGGACACACAGAGGGCCCGGGGCAGGACACACAGAGGGCCCGGGGCAGGACACACAGAGGGCCCGGGGCAGGACACACAGAGGGCCCGGGGCAGGACACACAGAGGGCCCGGGGCAGGACACACAGAGGGCCCGGGGCAGGACACATAGAGGGCCCGGGGCAGGACACACAGAGGGCCCGGGGCAGGACACACAGAGGGCCCGGGGCAGTCCCATGCAGGCTCAGGAGAAGCGAGTTTCAAAAGCACATTTATGGCGCTGTCGTCTGACCTGGCCCAGCTCTGGTGAGAAAACCCCAACAACAAACAGCAGAGCTGAGATTGGACTCTCATCCTACAGTGAGCTCGAGAAGCTGAGTTTTCCTAAAATTCCGGGACTTCTCCTCACATATGTGGTTACTTAGAGGATAAAACAATAAGAATAAGAATAGCCTTTTATTTCTCTGAGAAAACAATGTCAAAGCGTCCCCTGTAAGAGAACCACGGTCTCCCCTTCTCTGATTTCCTAATCCATATTCCGTGTCCACTGTCGTAAGGGTGAGACATTTAGCTTTCCTAAACATGAAAAGTTGCAGCAAAGGACCGGGTAGTATTGAAAGAGGTGAATCAGTGTGACCTGTCCTGGACACAAGGGTACAACAGTATGTTCCCGAGTTCCTGAGACACAAAAGGTGCATGGGCACTGTGGGTCCACACACTGACTGTCTAGAGTAAGGTGGGCTTTGGATAAGGAACCAAGCTGGATCACACACACACACACACACACACACACAGGGATACACACACACAGGGATACACACACACAGGAACACACACACACATACACACCACACCACATCACACCACACACACACACACACACACACACACACACACACACACACACACACAGGGATACACACACACAGGAACACACACACACATACACACCACACCACATCACACCACACACACACACACACACACACACACACACACACACAGGGATACACACACACAGGAACACACACACACACATACACACCACACCATATCACACCACACACACACACACACACACACACACACGGACACACGGACACACACACACACACAGGGACACACACACACAGGAACACACACATACACATACACACCACACCACATCACACCACACACACACACACACACACACACGCACACACACACACACACACATGCACACACACGAACACACACACACATGGACACACGGACACACACAGGGACACACACACACACAGGAACACACACACACATACACATCACACCACATCACACCACACACACACACACACACATGGACACACACACACACACACACTCCCTCCAGATGCCAGGTTGCCTCCCTGCTAGTCTTGGGTGCAGTTTCCCTGAGATTCGCATTTGCCATTTGCACGGCCCCACATCCATCCTGGGAGTGCAGATGGGCAGCCCAGCAGGAGGGCTCACTAGTGGGCCACCATGGATTTGCTCGGCCCCACATCCATCCTGGGAGTGCAGATGGGCAGCCCAGCAGGAGGGCTCACTAGTGGGCCACCATGGGTAGAGTGGAAGTGAACTTGGGTGCTGATGACCTACATGCATATTTTATTGGCTGCAAATCTGGCCCAGGTTTAGCTTACAGAGCTGTCATACAAGTCCCTGACTAGCACACCTAAGAGGCTCGGACAGTGTTACAGGAGTAGGGAGTAACACAGAAAGCAGTGGCCATAAGCAAACTGCAGGGAAAAAGAGGCAGGGGGTGTGGGCTAAAGGTCCCGCTCACAGCTTGGAGTACAGAGACGCCAGCGGGCAACGCCCTTCTGATGGGATGGCAGCTCCTGTGCTACAGTTAGTACGTCAAGAGGAGGCGTTGCTAGTGTAAGGCCCGCCGTCGCTTCCCATCATGTTTCAAATTGTGTATCAGTAGGCTGGAGTGCCGGCTACATCTGTATACAGAGGAGTTAGCCAGAAGGAGTCCCACAGACTCTGCCACTGCCTGGGCTCTGCTTTCCTAACATGGGTGCCTGAGAGATGTTTATGGAGCTGTCGGTTTTCTTTCTCTCTTCTGCTTTCTGGACTTGTGTCTGTTTTAACACTCTGACACTTGACCTATCAATGGGGCCTTCAGAGCAGCCAGAGGTAAGCAGTGCTAGCAGACTGACTTGACGTGATTTCTGCCCAAAGCAACTCGACATTTCAATTAAACTCTACAGCCCTCTCTAAAGAAAAGGTATGCTTCCCTTTACATGCTGTTGGGATACTAAAAACAGCCCCTGGATGCCCGTGATGGTCTCAGCGTGGAAACTTTTCACAACCCTTGCTTCGTAGACGCTGAGGATGCCATTGCTGAGTGTGTCCCACACCAAAGCCATGTCCGCAAAAGCCCAACCCTTCCACTCACCGAGACAGCCACTGCTACACACCTGACCACAGTTTCACAGGGACTGCCAGATACCCACCTCAGTTTACCCTGGCAAGGCTCTGGACACCTAGGCAAGACACACAGTGCCTCTATCAAGGCCAACACTCTTCACACGAGGGTAGCCTGTCTCTGTCTGAGTCTTCAAGCCGTAATTCTGCGTAGGCTGTTTGCAATATTGATGGACACATTTAGACACTGGATGTGGTAGCTGAATCAAGTTCGGCTTTTACGGCTTTAACAAATGGCTGACGACTGTCGGGCAGCTTTGCTGTGGGAAGTATATGGAATAGACCTTCTGTGGCCACGCTTTACAGATGACTAGGCAAAGAGAATCATAGCCCACCCCTTAACCTTGTGGTCATTAAAGAAGACATTATCAGTGCAATAACTTCTGCTGGAATGGTGAAGAGGAACGTTGACCAGACACAGAGACTAGGCCTGTGGGATTTAAGAAACAGACAAGTAGATTCCATGATGACTCAGGGAAAAGGTGAGCTTTTCCCCATGCACAAAATTGTCTCACGACCTCTGCTGATTTAAGGGTATGAAAGCTTTAAAATGTCCACTAGTCTAGTGCAGGAGCAAGAGGATAATTTATAAATGATTGGTGACTACTCCATGATGGGTCTACGATGTGGTTTGTTTGTCTGCTGTGACTAAATTCCTTCATAATCAGCTCATGGGGGGGGGATTTATCTCAGTGCATACTTTCAGTCTCTAGTCACTTAGCTCTGGTGCTTCTGGGCCCCTGTGTCAGAGGCAGAGAGCATCATGGTGCGGGGTACGTGGAGATGGACAGAAGTGGTTCACCTCATGGTGGCTGAGAGGTAGAGAGACTGAAAGAGAGGTCTAAGGACAGGACGAGCATTCCCAGTGATCCTCCAATTAGGTCCGTCCTTCTAAACTTTTCTTCACCTCCCAACAGTGCAATCGAATCAGGCCTTCATCAGTAGATCAATCCATTGATTAGATCAGATCCCTCATGATCCAATGGCATCTCAATAGTTGTGTCTACTCGCTAGTGGCCAAGCCTTCAACACTTGAGTGTTTGGCGGGGTCACTATATATATATACATATATATATATATATATACATATACATATATATATATATAAAACCATAGCAATATTCAAATGCTCCCATGGACTCAAGCAAGCAAAGCTTGCTATGTTGTCTGGAGCCATGCATTCTTGGTTCTAGCTGTGCCCACGACATTATCCTTGAGGCCGAGCACTCTGAAAAGCTTCCAGGCATCCGGCAATTACCTAACTTCCCCAAAAGATTGTCACACAGGAAGATATTCCAGGACAAATATTCAGTGGCCACAACAACTTGCTGCTTCTTTGAGAACCCTATTAGATAGCACCAGAAATAAAGTCTGGGCAGAAGCAATCTCTGATAAGATGAAAACATTTTTGAATAAATAATAATTTTTAAAAAACACCCAAAAAACAAAAATCAGAGACATGGGAAAAAGTACTTTAAAATGTTGAGCCTGTAGTAGTTGTCTTATGCTGGGCCAGGGGCCCTAAAACAGATCCAGACCTCTTGTGACAAAAGGAGGCACGAGGTAGGGAATCACAACAGACCTGGGAGGATGACTGGACACAGCATCACCACCAAAGATGATGCCCACAGTGACTTCGTGCTGGACTCTGATACTCTAGCTGGGAAATACAATGTGCACATGGACTAATACTCTTCACCTTGAAAAAAAGCATTATTCGTGCCATCTCCAACCAACACGAACCATTTTCTATTGGCATACTACCTTCACTGTGCCTTGAAAGTAACATTTTAGCCACCTTCATGTGTATCCTCGAACAACCACTAAGACCTTGACCAACATGAAAAGCAAGAACTGTTAGTAATACAGTGTTTATAAGCATCTGTATCTGGCAGTGTAAATAATCTAGAGATGGCTTCAAGTTTACAGGAGGATGGGCAATCTCACCGCATCCTTTGCGAGGGACCTGGGCATCTCTGGTTTCGGTATCTTTCCCTGCCTACCTGAAAGCCACCCTCTTGGATGCTGAAGGGCAGCTGTAGTTCTGGGCGGGTCCCATTCTGGATCACAATCCTAACGAAACAGCTGTCAAGAAGCTGAGTAAACCCTTCTGCAGATTTGCTCCAGAGACTAAGAACATGCTGCTTGCATGATATTAACGTGTCTTTGCTGTACACAGTGATTGTGAAGTTCTGTTCTTCCAAGGAGCCCCAGAGTTTAGCTTCTGGTCTCCGAAGTCCTTGAGCGGGCGGGCTGAGAGGCCTGGGAGCCCTCACTGATGCCGGCCTCAGCTGCTTTGACGAGCCCTGCCATTCCTGATCCAGAGCTCTATGAGAGCAAAGCGCATGCTCTACTTTTTAAATGTCATGTGTGGGTTTTGAAGCTGCCCTGAACATTCTCTCATCTCAACTAATTTCACTTTGTCACTTATTTGTGTCACTTTGTGAGAGCCAAGTGTAGCACTCCTCAAAACACAATACTTAAAGAGCTTATTTTGAATCTGAAACGTTCTTGCCTCCATGCTAAAGTTTCCTGATTGCCACAGCTGGAACACAGATATGAATGGCAGGCTCAAAATGCTTGCCTGGGATCTGACTGAAAATTGATAGAAAACTTTCTGAAGCAGGGCAAGCGGTAATGTCATGCACAGCAGAGACAAACAGAAGGGTCTGCGTGTGTGCTTGAAACTTCTACCCAGCGGAATCTGCTGCCACCTGCGCAGCATCCATTCCTAACTCCGGTTACCCTTTGGAGGCCCTATTAATGAATTGAGAGCATGAATAGTGGCAGTAACAGGAAAAGATGGCCGTGTAATTAGTTCCCATGGTCAAGGCTATAGAGCCGGAGAGTCCCTCCAGGAGCATTTACTTCTGGTCCTTCCGCCTCCGGATGCCTCTTTGTTTCCAGCTGGCTGCAGTGAGCCAAACCTCAAGGATGATGCCGGGCGGGCATGTTCCGTGAAGGTCCCAAAGAGAGGTCAGCATTCAGCGAAAACACAGCCAACAGCCTTTGGAGCCTGTCTTCTAATTGCAGATGGATACCACCGGCAACTCGGGTTACCCAGTGTCAGTCACCGTTCAAAGTGCTTAGGTATCCAGATTAGCCCCCAGGGGGGAGATACCAGTACCAAGTCCACTCGGTAGGTTAAGAGAATGGAGCCACAGAAGTGCTTAACTTCACCCTGCAGTAAGGAACGCGGGTCTTCTGGTTTGGGAGTTCATGTACATTTTAATACATGTAGGGCCCTGGAGAGACATGGGGGGTGTTGAATGGGAAATGACCCGTTAGGCTTATGCATTTAAACACTTGTTTCCCACACACTGGTGGAGCTGTGTGTGGGAAGTCCTGGAACCTTTGGCAGCCAGCCGGAGCCTTGCTTCAAGAAACAGTCACTAGGGGCAGACTCTGGGGATTTCTGGCCTTTTCTGCACCCCTTCTCTGTGTTTCCTGTGTGTGGTTGAGACGTGATTTTTCAGCTTTCGCCTCCTGCTCTCATGCCTTCATCATGGACATAGAGCGTCCTGAAACTGTAGTTCAAATGAACCGTTTCTCCCTGCGTTGCTTTGGGTCATGGCGTTTTATCACAGCAACAGAAGAGTAACTAAAGCAGACCCGTGCATGGTACAGGGGTTCCAGAAGCCTTGAGACCTCCCTTAAAGGCACTGGAGGTCTAAGCAAGGCAGCACAATGCCAGGCACGGACCCTCAATGTGAGCACGTCTAAGAGAATTGCTAGTGAAAAACACGGATGGGGGAACGGGGAGTCTTCTGAAAACTACAGCTCTCACAGGCAAGCCTTGCATTTGGTCACCCAGGGCTCAGCAAAGGCAGCATACAACGGGCGCCCATTTACAGGTTCCAATATGGAGGAGGGTGTGTGTGTGATACAGGGGACTTCTAAGACCACAGGCCAGCCTCGGGAAGGTTGCGGGTGGAGCACAGAGCTGCTGATGGGAGCAGGGATGACATAGCATCCACACTGCCCGACAGGGAGAGCAGGGGTCCTTATCTTCCAGTTGGCTACCTAGAGCCTGACCCTTGCAGCCCAGGGTGTGTTTGGTTAGGATGACAATACAACAATGCACACCTCCCACTTGACAGGCTCCCCGTGTGCCTTTCTTGGGGCTCAGTGGCGTGGCCAGCAGAGGAAGGAGCCTTCACTGCCAGAGGACAAAGACCTCTGGGACTCCAGGGCTTAAGCGCGTACGAAGAGACACTCCCATTCCTGGGACACTGACCCCCTTCTCCCCTCCACCCCCCCCCCCAGGGCCCGTTTTCAATCACTGATTCTCTCTGATGATGAGGAATCCTTTCCCCTGCTCTATTGGTGAAACACAGGACAGGGAGGCCAGCCAGTTCCTGGAGCAGAACTGAGATTAGATTCTGCGAGTTCTCTACACCTGGGACCCTTTGCTTGGCCACACTCCTGTGTTGAGGATTTTTCTTTTGGCTTCTTCAAGGAGAATTGCTATTTCATTACCTGATGACATCATGAGTCCTCACAGCAGTCAGAGACCTCTGGCTTGAAGTCAAGTCCTTCCTTTACAATAGGCCCTATCAGAATACACCCAGATTCTCTCTGGGACCCGGATGTGCTCTCTCTCTCTCTCTCTCTCTCTCTCTCTCTCTCTCTCTCTCTCTCTCTCTCTCTCTCTCTCTCTCTCTCTCTACACAACACACACACACACACACACACACACACACACACACACACACACACACTACAAGGATCCAGAGGAAATCGATGGAGGAAGGTTAGGCAAGCTGTAATTTTGGGGCCATCACAAAGCTGTATCTTTGGCTGCAGCACGTATATAGATGATGTGCATATGCACTCCCCACCGAAGCTGACACAGTAACTAACAGACACCTCATAAACACAGCTAAAACTCGAGAGCTCCCATCTTATGTTGGGATGCTGGTGGATTATCATTATTTTGAGGGAACATCCTCAGGTGATTTCCAATCACTCCGCAAGCAAGCTCAGTCTAAAGATTGCGAATCTGTGTGGAGCATTTCCACATGTGTACTGTTTGTTGGGTTCTGAAGCCCCAGAGACTAAACCAACGAGGCTCCTACACTGCCTCTGTCTGCTTCGAATGGATTGTAAAAGGTTGTTTGTTTGACAAAATGAAATTGTCATCAATTCCCAATCCTGGAGGTCTCTACACGGGGGACAGGAGTCTTCTAACATTTGATGACAGTTCCATTACACCTGCGTAGGGACCACCCTGGAACCCCGGGAAGAAGGAGGTGTTGAGATGGTTGGCTTCCTGTGACCTCATCAGGATGTCTAGAGGAAGAGAGAGAGAGAGAGCACAGATGACAGGAGCTGTGTGCCCACCTCTTAGTGACTCCCAGAGTCACAAGACACTCTGCTGTCTAATTGAAACAATTAACTGTAGAAGACACGTGGGCACATCCACATTAGTATGGCATAATCCTCTCTAGTTAAGCGCCCCTTCCTGGATTACAGCCGAAGAGCTCGGGAGTTCTAATTACCTGTTCAAATCCCAGAAGGCAGGAGCAGAACACGGTAATTAGACGGCTGTAATCTGAGGTGTTAGCAGGGGAGGCAGGATTTGCTTGCTCTAAGTGCTGTGATGTTTTCATGGCTATTTACTGAGCAGAGCCCCAGAGTTTAATGGAATTTGGTGGAATTCTCCCGTGATTATGGTGAGCCTGTAGTTAACAAATGCGTCTTAATGTGAGCTCTGTGGTCCTCTTCCTGAGACGCTGAGTGTTGGTCCTTAACCACTCACAGGGAGGATTCAGATTCATCCCTGGGATTTTTTGATTGTGTCTTTGTGGTTCTTTTCCTTCACTGGTGTTACTGACCTTGGAGACTTGGGCTTCTCAGGGGAGCCCAGGCCCATCTGCCCGTCTCCTACAGAGGGTCTGGGACTTGCCTATAGATTCCTCTCACAAATCCTAAGGAAGCTCCTACCACCCATGCAAGCATGGAGAGAGATTTTATAGGATTTAATGATGCTGCAATATATTTACTCAAAAATGTCCATAAATATAAAACGTCAGCCAAGTGAGAGAGGTTCATTTTTCTTATTCTCTCTCTCTCTCTCTCTCTCTCTCTCTCTCTCTCTCTCTCTCTCTCTCTCTCTCTCTCTTTGCCAACCTCACATCACTCTCTCAGGCTACTCTGTGTACTCTGAATGTATACATAAAGATGAAAATCGGACTGTAAAACTTCCCTGTGCGCCCAGAGGACAGGGCATAAAAGTGATCTAAAGGAAATATTGGCATAACATGCCCACCCATGCTTTGACTCGGCTGGGGAAATGGCTTGTCATTTTGTAGGCGCTAATTATACTCGGCCCCTGAGTGGGGCTCCTGAGGATCGGGACCAGCAGGCTTGCTGAACCTTAGTCTAGAGCGGGAATCTACTGAAGACTTTATTAGTTGAGATCCAGGTATCTCCCAGAGATGGGGATTAGCTGCAGGGGGGCTGGATTTCCAAGTGCATGGAGAAGCATGCACCTCTGCTTCTTTGGGGATTCCACCCATGCCCCAGCCCCCAGCCCAGCAAAGAGAACTCTTACTATGTGGCAATGGTTGAGTGTTGAAAATCTCCCCACCAGCACTGGAGTGTAGAGAGAGGGGCAGGCACTAGGCTGATGTACCTTTTAGTAAAAAACGTCATTCAAAATTCTCTGTGTTTTTTTCCCCCCCTGCCTGTGGAATAAATGCATGAAAAGATGGGCAGAACGGAATGAACCAAGCAGTCTGCCAGGAGTGGAGGCCATGTTTGCAATAAAGGTTTGGCAAAGAGAAGAGGAGGGAGTGCCCGGATGCTGAGCCATGAGCACTCTGTTCACAGGGACAACACGGAGCCAGGCCCAACCCTCCCTGCCAGAGCTTGTTTCCCTGACAAGACTGGACGGCCAGGAGCGAAGGGGATGTTTTAGTTGGTAAAGTACCTGCGGAACCTGCACGTTTAGTTCTAGGGAAGAGGGAACAGGAGAGGCTCACTGTTCAGCCAGTCCAGCCGTCCGTGAGCCTTGGGCGCAGGAAGACGGTGAGGGGGGCCCCCTGTCTCAAAATGCAAGCAAACCTAATAACAAGGAGGAGAGCCATCAGGATACCTAATGACAATCTCTGACCTCCACATACACAGGCACACGCATATGCCATACCATACACACAGATGCATGCACACGTACACGCTTAAGAGTGAGATTAAGAACAAACGTAGGACAAACAAAGAAGGAAGGGGCGGGGCCATGTAGTTCCGTGAACAATAGGGCAATAAGCAGAATGTCTACGGTGTATGTGTTTCTACATCCCACACTTGCAACCTTACTGTGTGTGTGTGTGTGTAAAGGTCTGACTCCACATTTTAAGTTACACCCCACTGGGGCATTGTTGTGAGGAAGGAAAGGCATTTGCACGACAGACAGCTCAGTGGCAGAGGTGATTCCTGGTACACAAGGCGACACAGGTCCCAAGCTCTCCAGCTGCACCGACGGCAGTGTCAGCAGAGGCCAGGGCTTTGCAGGCTCTGTCTGCGCTCGCTTCCTCCCAGCCTCCGGCTGGCTACTTTTGAGGTGACCTTTTGGGGTGACTTGAGCAGAGAACAGGGTGAAGGCTCTATCCCCCACAGGCACAGAGGCTTGTTTCCTGCTCAGTCTTGTCACAACCCATGCTGTGTGTGCTTACATTCCTCTGTCCCCAGGCTGCTCTGGTCATCTCCCACCCTATCCACGCCCAAGTTCCTCTCTCTCATCCCGAGAAAACACAGACACAAAAATGAAGTCAACTGTCTCCACCTTTTAAAGAGACCAACGATTCTACCTGTTTATTTGTGGCGCACGTGTCATGTCCTTCTGTTTGTGACACACATGTAACGTCCTCCCGTGTTCTCACTGCCTTGGGTGGGATGGCTAACTTCTTCCTGTGAGCCAGCCCTGTTGAAGCAATGTAATTTGACTGGCATATTTTAAATTAATAGGTTATTATTTTAAAAAGCACAAGCATGGTTTACATCATTCCTTTTTAAAAGTTAGAACAGAATTGTTTTGTCTCCTAACTTGTAAGGCCTGCTAGCCTTCCTCCTCCTCCTTCTCTTCTTCTTCTTCTTTTTCTTTTATTTTTTTCTCTCATTACGTAGACCTGTTGAGAGATTTTATATCTTGGCGAAATATAGGCTGTAATTTAATTGACTGAGCAATACTACCAAGTAACTCGTTGAGTCCCAAGGGAAATTTCTCTGCATGCTTTCCAGCAGAACTTCTAATTGACTTCTATTCCTGAATAATTGTTGAAACTAATATGTGGCAAGGGCTGGTGCTTTTAAATAGCTATAAATGAGGCATGCTGGCCTTTTGTATTCTACCCCTGCCAAATCCACAGGTGAGTTAATATTTTACAAGTCAGTATAGAAACGCCGGCCGGATCAATCAATAAGCTTCGCAGGACCATCTTGATGCAAGTCTCGACTCCAAGTACACCAAGCCTGAAACCAGGTGGGAGAGAATCATTCCAGCCAGGAGGGAGAAGGTGGGGCTGACTAGTCAGAGCAGCAGGAGGTGAAATTCTCAGGGGCTTTTGCACAAGACCAAATCAAACCATATTTAGAGGTTCACGTGTTTCCTTGACCACAATTCTCCCTGAACACACACACACACACACACACACACACACACACACACACACACACAGACTATTGTTTCCTTGTTAATAAGCCATGAGCATCATCAATAATACATATGGTAGAATGTGTGAACCCAGTGGCTCTGTGGGAACAGCTACAAGTCCTCGCAAACCATTTTGTAGCTTTAGAATAAACGCTATTAATAAATGTCCTGAGCGCATCAGTATATTTTATTGGTACCGGAAGGAGATTAGTCGGTCAGTCTCTAGAGGGGGCTCCCGCTGTTCTTGGCATCCTCCGTGGGGAAAGAGGGCGCCTGTGTTCTCTCTCATCCCCTTGCCCATCCACTGTAATTCTATTGGCCACTGAACCACTGAACCATGCTACACTCAAAGGCAATCAAATATTCAAGGCTTCTTATTTTTGAAATTCAAATAATAGCTTGGTTTGTAATCAGGTACTAAATCTATACTGCATTATAAATTTATGATGACCTGTAAATTTCTTGCCCGTTTTTAAATTTTAAAGTGTGTTGAGGCTTTTCAAGGTATAAGGACATAAAACGACAGGCTCGTAAGTGAAGAATCATAGCAGCGTAAATACAAGTGTCCAAATTCCATCGGGCACGTACTTGTGTTAAATAAACAAGCTGACACTTTATGTGCTCTCACTCTGCTACTGAGGACACCGGGAGAGGCACCAAGAACACAATTCAGTTCTGAGCAAGAGGATGCAGAGCATCCCCTTGCTTTCCAGCAGACAACGGCAGAGGAGGTGACAAACAGGTAGTTTAAATTGTAAAGGGAACGAGGGAAGCAGACAGGACACCGACCAGGTACCTGGCTTGCCTGTATTTGAGACATTTCAAATTGTGGGACTTGAATGAGGAAGGGCTGTGTGTGGCAGGGAGGAGGTGGGAGGGAGAGCGTATGCGAAGGCTGCCCTGCCCCGGATGACAGCCTGGCCCCTTGAGCATCCGAGGACAGGGCCCTGGCGAGCGCATCGGGACAAGATGGCGAGTTGTT
Source organism: Cricetiscus sungorus (assembly GCA_030556225.1). NCBI lineage: Eukaryota > Metazoa > Chordata > Mammalia > Rodentia > Cricetidae > Cricetiscus > Cricetiscus sungorus. The sequence goes on along the minus strand of JANBXA010000738.1, from coordinate 5,421,478 downwards.
GGTCTTTACAGTGTTGCGGGGTATTTGATTTGATTTTTTTTGTCCCTAAAAAAAAAGTGTTTAGTACCAGGGACTGTCCATTCTGGCCTGTGTGTGGCAAACAGGCCATAGTAGAACCAACAGAAGACGTGGGGAGGCCATGATACAGATTTCCGCAGTTGTGGCGGAGGCAGTTGGCAGAGGCTTAGATTAGGGTGGTGGAGTAGAGATGGTGAGATTATTAGGATGGTGGGAAACTTTGGGCACTGGAGTAAGGAGAAACTGATGATGAGTTGCTGGGACTTGAGCAAGGCAGAACTCAATAATGGGGGGCGTTGACCCCCACGGACAGGGATGCTTTAGGGCCAGGCTGTAGCATGAGCATTAAATGCTTGCTGCCCAGCTGGGCACTGTTGGGAGGTGGTGGCCTTTTAAGAAGTGGAGACTTGAGTCGGGCATTGGTGGCGCACACCTTTAGTCCCAGCACTCCGGAGGCAGAGGCAGGCGGATCTCTGTGAGTTCGAGGCCAGCCTGGTCTACAGAGCGGGTTCCAGGACAGGCTCCAAAGCCACACAGAGAAACCCTGTGTTGAACCCCTCCCCCACCAGAAGTAGTGGAGACTCTGGTCACTAGGCATTTTTGCCTCTGTTCTTTCCCGGTTGCAGCCACGAGGTGAAGGGACCACCTTCGCCACTCTCTCCCTGCCATGATGCACTTCCTCACTACGGAGTCTACGTCAGTGGCGACAACTGTGGACAGAAACCTCTAAAGCAGGACTCCTAACTGAGCCTTTCCTCTTTGTGAGGTGGACGGAGATCCCACACAACTTCCCCTGATGGCAGTTTCCACAGAAATGGTTACGGTGGGTGGGGTTGTGAGAGGTCAGAGGTCAAGCTACACAGACTCGAGTAGATGGACAGAGGGAGGGCAGCCAACGGTGAGTGAACGGGGCTTCAGGCTGAGTCGCATACATACCTGATGAGGGATATAAAGTAAACCAGGGCACCCGGCTGTTTCCGGGTCTCTACCGTTGTCTGGATTCCTGAACACAGCCACAGATAAGGCAAACAAAGGGCCCTCGTGAGGATTAAGACTGGTCGTAAGGAGTGGGCACGAAAGGAGAACTATGTTGCACGGTAAGACAGCATGGGGAGGAGTCAGATAATACGGGTCTAACCTGAGACCTTGCCTCATCAAGGTCAAGAGGACACTGGCTTTACCTCTTCCCTGGAAGGCGTGGTAAGGGCACGAAGGTCTCACATGGAGGCATGGCGCCTGGTTCCAGGGAAGTCCTAGAAACCGTGGGAACAAGCATTGGGCATAAGGCAGGGCACTGGTCACGGGGCAAGGTGTCTGATGGCCTGAGGCAGAATCGGGAGGGACATTGGGCAAGCCTGTTAGGGTTACTGGAAGACAGTGGGGCTGGAGTGGAGATGTGTGGAGCTGTTGTGACTTCTTGGGGACGAGGGCTGAACCCCAGCACTGACCCCGCTTACACTGATGCCCTGCAGACAGTATGACCCATCACATCTCCTCCTCCCACCACGCAAGGTCCAGAATCTCTTGGGAAATGATGAAAAATCATACATAAGAGACTGTCTTGATATGCCTTACATTTACCTCATGCACTATAGGTTCTTTAAGTGGGTTCCCATTTTAACAGTTTTCTCTTTACTGGGCCACATAATCCATCCTGAGAATCCTAAGAAACGATGGTCCTTTCCCAAACACTGCTGAAACCCTGCTATGACTTCAGCATCTGGATATGAGAGCCCTGCAATGGGGCGCGACATGCCTTGGGACTTCCTTGCTTTTCTTTCATAGTAAAAAGTGTGGGCGACCGTCCCTAAAGTAAGTATTTTATTGGTCACGTGATAAGACTTGTGGTATTTATCCTTTTGTTCAGTGGTGATATCCTGTGCCTACAACATGCAAGGATATTCCAACACGACAGGTGTGTGGGTGCCATAGAAACCCATGTCTGCCTATATTTCTTGTCCATAATGTGTGACAGCAAACTCCATAAATACTGTAAAACCCTTAAGGGCTGGATGATGGGAGATGTTATTCTGTAAATATGTTTCGAATACTGGTTAATGAATAAAGCACTGTTGGCCAATAGAAAAGCAAGATAGGTGGGGATAGGAGACAAGGAAGAAGGAGAAAGTAGTTGGGAGGAGTCAACATGGAGGGCCCGGAGAAGTAGAATGCCAGCCGCTCTGGCCGGTAAGATGAGCCACGTGGAAATACTTAGATTAGTAGAAATGGGTTAATATTTAAGACAGAGCTAGCTGATAAACAATGACAGTAACTGGCCAACAGCATTGTATCAAATACAGAGTCTCTGTGTGTTAATTGGGGGCTGGTGTGGCGGCGGGACCAGATCAGCGGTTGGCAGGAAAAACCTGCTCGCAACAGCCAGACCCTCAAAAAAATAATGAGAAAAATAAACCCCTGCTTTCTGGCACTGCTTGGCAACCTCTCAGAGTAGAGAACACCAGTTGTGAGCCAGATAGCCACAGGATTGTCCTATGCTGGAAAGATGGACAGCCCTTAGCATGAAGGACATTTGACAAGGACATGGAGGGATTGCGAATACATAGTACTGTTATGTGAAAAACACATTTATTCCACTCCTAACATGGAGTGCTATAGTGAGATATCCACCCTGCCCACGCACGTGTTGCACTGACCACGCCCATCGGGGCGTGGGGATTGCCGCCCCACAAATTCTAGCCAGAGTGGGTTACTGGTAATACTTTTGGATGTAGGAATAAATCTACTGCCAGTCATCCCTAGGTATCAGAGGAAGATTGGTTCTGACCCATTGAAACCCACAGATGCTCAAGCCCCTTGTAGCAAATGATACTGTGTGTACATTTACCCCATGTGAATCCTCTCGAACACTGTAAACCGTATGTCCCGCACATACTCTTGAATACTATAAACCGGCATAGCATCACTTAAGTGTCTATAAATGACCATTTAAGGATGGGTGACGTAGAAAGTGATGGCATGGGGAAAATCTGCTCATATCGTACAGACACCCTTCCTCAAGTACACTTGATCCATCGTTATTGGTTGGCTAATGTTCAACCCATTGATACTAAAGACCTAGTACACACAAAACAGGTCTCGTCAAGGGAAATATTATTATTGAAATGCTTATTGTGATAGTGGTGGATAGTATTGTTTTTATTACAAAACGTATTGCTCAAGTGGATGCTCCGCGAATCCTGTTTACAATAACAACTTAATGTGGAGACGCCGGAAGTCGTCAGTGAGGACTTGAATGAGTGTTACCCGCCTACTGTCGTGGCCATCTGTTGACGGCAGCTGATCTCCAGAGACACTGGGCAGTTCCCTGTCACCCATGGACCTTGGCTGTGCTGCGTTGGCTGGGGGAAATTTACATTAAACGGGACCCATCAGCAATTGAAAATGAGTAATCAGCTGGGTTGAAACTGATAAACGAGGGAATCAGAGTGGTAAAAAAATTAAAAATGATGAGACTGATTAAAGGCGGAGTAGGTAAAGGAAGAGCTGATGGCTTCCTTAGGGGCCACGGTTCACGCAAATGGCTCAACTAAACATTCCATAACGGAAAACTTTCCTATCAGCGTTCACTTTCTGTTGCCCAAGGCTCTGCACATTATTCAACTTGTATCCCCTACTGATTCTTATTTTAAGAACCTTTTCAAATGACAAGATCGAAAAAGGAGCCCCCACTCCTTTCTTCTTCCTTTTGTTCCTCCCTATATCTCAATCCGAAGCAAACGCTGAAGTTCCATGAGTCTAAATGAATATACAACTGTCGGAAGGTGCTCTTGTTTAGGAAGATACCCAAATCCTTTAAAATTGTGCGCGTTTCGAAGCCCACGTTACCGGCAAGTCCACGTCCACCCCCTGCGGGCTGTCCCTAGGATGCCGCCCGCCAGCGTGCTCTGTGCGGGATGTCCAGCGCACGCTCTCCTTGGCCACTGCTTAGGGCCTTTCCGGGACTGCTGGCCGTTTGTCACAAATACAGACGTGTTTCTCTGTGTTTGCTGCCAGGAAGCATCAAGACGCCATCAGATCGGAGACACTGATGGGACAGTTACAAGTTTTGAATCTCTGCATCTTCTATGGTTCCTAAGATGCGAGCCATTCCCGGGAAGGTCACAGGGCACAGATTTTCACTGCTCCTTAGCAATCTTGAGTGAGTCCACTACTCCATCTGTGCCACTGACATGAACTTTGGTGACCTCAGTGACTGACACGCGTCTCTCTCAACACTGTCAGGTAGTCAGACATGGAGTTTTCCCATTGTCTGACTAATGTAGCCTATTCCTATTCGTATCAAGCACCATGTAGCTAAAGGTCGCACCATCAGACAAAAACAACTGCTTTAAGAGTGCCTTTTTAGGGGTTCCCCAGATGTAGCATGTGTACACTAAGCATCAGCTGGGTGGCGCTCAGTTTTTACAAAGCAAATGTGCTAATCAAATGGCCTCAAGTCTTTCTTAAGTCTCTAAATAACCCTTTTACCACACACCTCACCATTAAAACAAAACAAAACAAAACAAAAACTTGTTTGGTCACAGGGTCAACAGCTAACTATACTAATTACATCATCCACTTACAGGTATCTTTTTCCCCAATTTAATACTTAGCATCAATCACACCTTAGTCGGGGACATTGCGAGCCTGAGCTGGACTTCCAAACGGGGTCACAACGGCCACCGGAGGTGATTTGATCTCATAAGTTCACCCAACAGCCGTGACAAAGTAAACAACACCCACACGCACTCATGCCTTGGATTGCATTTCTGAGTTTTTTTTTTAATTTTAATTAAGATGCTATATTAAATATAGCAAGGAGACACCCACAGAGAGGAGAAAGATCTTTTCCCCTTCTGAGTTTAGCTTTCGTATTTTTGGTTCATTTAATTGAATTCAATGTCATGAGCAGTGAGTTGAAGCTTGCATACATAAAGGCCATCCACCAACAGATACGTGCCCTGATGCACTTGACTATTCAGGCGAGATATGGGATACAACAATATTTAAATATGATTCAGAATTTCTGACCATAAGCAATGGAAGGCTTTTGTTTATGTCATAATTTTGCTGTTCTCCAATGATTTCGTAGGGATGGAATTCCTTAAAATAGAGAGTGTGGTTTAAAGAGATGGTCTAGAGAGCATATCAAAGCAGCATAGTATGGCTGTATCCATTAAGAACAAATAATACAATGTACTATTATGTCATAACACAAAATATGGTAGGTATTTGCCTTTAATACATGTTACTGTTATGAGAGAGAGAGAAGTCCTAATACCAGAAGCTATTTGAAAAAAAACAAATTGTCTCTTTCTACTTTTATGTTTCTGTCACCAATGCTACTTACTTATTCAATGGATGTAAGTTTGTGCCATATAGGGAAATAATACAGAAAGCCTTAGTCAAAGACTGCAAAATATTCACATGCTAAATGACATTCATTAGATCTACCCAATATACATTAAAACCATCAGTTTCTAACAGCTGGTAATATCAAAATATCCAAGGGGGCCCCAAGAGTCAAGCATGCTAGCATACTGACTTTGTAAGACTATAAAATTTTAATTTGGTAGGACCAGAAGCAACTGATTAGCCTAGTTCCCACCCCTTGCTTTCTGAATTTATAATTCTGAACTTATAATTCCGAGAGCACTCGGCAGGGTAAAACAAGAGCTCCTATTTACAGAGGGTTGGAAGATGGGGGGCTATAACCACAAGTCAGAGCCATCGAAATCTGTGTCACCGTAAGAATCTGTTCAGGTGCTTACTCTGAAATGACAGTGCCTAAGGTTGGCTCTGGGCAAAATGAGAAATCCAAAGGAACAGCAAGATGGAAGGTTGCTCTTGGCTCTTTCTTTTTTGGTATTTTTTCCCCTCTGTTTGTTTGTTGTTGTTGTTTTGAGACAGGGTTTCTCTGCATAGCCCTGGCTGTCCTGGAACTCACTCTGTTGGCCAGGCTGGCCTCAAAGTCAGAGATCGGCCTTCCTCTGTCTCCCAAGTGCTGGATAAAAGACGAGTTTTTCAGGATTATTTATATCCTGGCTCTAGGTGATGACCCCAGGTCAGATCAGTAGGCCAGTGCATTGGAGGCTATGACAGGGGAGGTTAGTGGGGTGGGCAAGGGTAGAACTGGGGGTCTGAAGCCACTGTGGGGTACAGGGAGGCAGCAGGTCTGGGGTACAGCTCTCTAAACATGACATAGAAGAGAGTCTGGGGTTAAGGTTTAATGCCTCAAAGCAGCATTCCTGAAGTAGTTCAAGAAGGAAATTCAAGACGTCACAGAAGGGATGAGGCTGATGCTATTCTATGCCGTGGAGACATGGGAAGCATGGTCAGAGCATTGCTGTGAGAAATGGCGGGTTTTGGAAAGACAGAGATGGGTAGACCACAGTGGAAGGGCGTGGAACGGGAGAGCTTTCAGGGGTAAAGTATGGCACGTATTCGAGAGATGCAAAGTCAGGACAGAGAGCTACCGAGGGCAGACGGACTGCAAATGTAGCGCAGAAAGAACAAAAAATGCTTAAATTGGGGCCTTCGGATCCACAGTCCCTTTTCAGATACCAGTGTAGGAATTTCAGATCATCGGATGTGATGTTTAATTCTGTAGTAATGAATACGTTCTGTAGCTGCTTTAACAGGGCAGTCACTAGAGTTGGCTTGTTTTACAATAATGAAAATTCCATATAATTTGATCTCTATACATTTAAATTAATCAAACGGGGTCAGCTCTATGTTTGAGGCACGGCAGAGCCACAGAGCCACGAATATTTAATCCTTCCCCCCACTTTCTCTCTCTCTTTGGGGACTGGACCTTGCACAGGCTATGCAATCAGTCTGCAACTGAGCGACTTCCCCAAACAAACCACGCGGCCAGGAAGAGCACCTCAGGAGGAAAATACAGTTCTTTTTGCGATCTGTTCTGCTGTGACATTCTCCTGTTGGGTAGCTGCAAGATCTAGGCCTGGCTTGTTCTTAACCAAGAAAGCATTAGTATTTTCAATTCGAAACGTCTATTGGTCCCTCCTTTCCAGAGACATTCTAGAAAGAGTCTGTGACCGTCCTGTGAATATGTACACGTGGGATGAGATTAAAGGGGACAAAAGATGGAGATAAAATGGGAAATGGAAAGAGACTGCTGCGCTCAAAGATTAAAAGTGGTAGGGGTAACAGGTCACAAACTGTCTCAGTTGCTGAAGGCTTTATTAGTCTCGGTAGTGTCCGGAACGGGGAGATCTCAACTTCAGGCAGGTCCAGCCCCTAGCATAGAGAGTGTCTGTGTGATATGGGGAGATCAGAGTTTCGGAAGGGATGCCTGGGTATCGCTGACTTTCTGCTGTGACTCCTTCTTGGAAGACACGGGTGACGATGCGCCCATTACAAGAGTCAAGGAAGCTGCTTCTAACAAAGGTGCTTCCAAGCTGGGAAACAGCAAGGTGGAGCTAAACCTACAGGGGAGGAGGGACTTCCGGCCATCAGTGCCACCGGCCCTGCAAGGCCCTCGCCTGCCCCTGGGAAACCTCCACTCTGAGCAGGAGCCCTCTCATTTTATGATGGCTAGGGATGTGCGGGTGGCCAGCCCGAGGGAGAGGGTGTCTCCCACGCTCTGGCAACCTGGGAGGCAATCCCGAAGCCATTGCTTGTTTTACTCCATACACGCCGTGAGCTCAGAGGCAAATTTCCCCAGCCCCCTACATCATCAGCCCCTACATCATCAGCCCCTACATCATCAGCCCCTACATCATCAGCCCCTACATCACCCCCTTTTGCCCCCAGCGGGGTGAAGAAAGCGCCATTATCCACATTAAAGTCCAGGAAAATTAGTTTTCTCATTGTTTTTAGGGTTCTCTGACACTGTTTCTCAGTATTTTCGAGTAACGATCTCAAGACGACTTCGCAAAGGAACGCGGCAGAAAACACTCATCAGGGACAAATCTCAACGGTAACTGTTGAGTCACGGAAAAGGGGCCTGGACTTTCCCAGGTGCTCTGGGCCATGCTCGCACATCCTGGGCTGAAGCCAGAAACTTCAATCGCCCCCTCTTGCCCACCTTCCTTTAACACACGCCCAGCATGAGACCAAGGGTGGCGGTTTAGGAACTTGAAAACCAGTCTTTTTCTCCCTGCGCTCAGGGGTCAGCAGGCAGCTGGGCAAGCTGGTAGCTCTTCCCAGGTGGCGGGGTTCCAGTCTTTGAAAATGCCATTTGGCTTCTGTCCTTTCCTATTTTAAGCTTAGAGGAGCGGTGGCTTCTCCTAAGCCCTTTAAGCAAGACACAGTCTCCACTGTCCCCCAAAGGCTCGGGCTTGCTGGCCCCGCCCATGTTCTTGCTTGTGTTCCTTGTACTGTGGCCATACTGAGCCCTTCTGTGTCCTGCTAGATCACCCCTTGGGGCACTCTCTGAGTGCTGCAGCCAGTGAGGGGCAGATACAGCTCTCCAAGTCTTGTGACCTCAGGCCCAGCTCTCCCAACTGAGGCGGCATGGGGGTGGGGAGGTGGAGGGCTGGGGCTGGGCGAAGGGGGGAAGTTCATGCCATCACATGACTGATGAGTAATGCAACAGCAAATGAGACAGCATTCTCCCCTGCCTCAGGCTCTGATGAGGTGGGGAATCTCCGCCCTGTCCACTCTGCCACAGGACAGAGGATTAATGGGGACAGCTCCCCGCTGCTCACAGCTTTGGGGCTGGTTCACCCACACCTATGCCAACAGAGTTGGCTCTGCTGTGCCGCCCAGGCAAGGCGCAGGGCCTGCTCTCCAGGCTGATGCAGCAGGTGGGGTGGGGGCAGGGCAGCCCTCCTGCTCTTTCAACCTCAGGGCCCTCTCTTCTGCTCGACTCAGACACTGGGAGGGGCCCTTGTTTTTACTCAGGTAGTTCAGATTGTACTTATGCTTCACTGAGATAACTAAGATAGCAAAGCTCAACATAGTTCCCCCAAATATGACCGCAACTATCTTTTTAAAATGAAAATAAACATTTACCATCATAGGGAAAAAAGCATTTAAAGGTATTTGTGTAAGTTTCAAGAATTCAGGGAATTATACATGTGTGTTGGAAGTAAAAACAAAAAACAAAAAACAAAAAACAAAAAAAAAAACAAAACAGGGAGCTTGTTAGGATACCTTCTGTAAAACAAGTCAAAAATATCTGCAAATTGGAAATCTGTCTCCATGCATTGTAGTCATTGTCTCATGAGAACAATGAATTTTTAAAACAATAGCTAAATGTCTCCTTCATTTCAAGGTACTTGGTATTAAATCCCCCAAGTATCAGAATAGCTCTTTGGTCTGTTCCAGAATAGTATGCTAAGTGTTCTTAAACATACATTTTATTGCCATCGGGAAAGCATTGAAAATGTTTTCTTTCATATTCAAACTCCTTCCAAAAAGGCCCTGTTGCTACACTCTGACAAACATGCCTACTATGACCATGCTGGGCTCCTGTGCAAATGCCCAATTCACAATTATAAGCAATTTTGCAAAATCCGTGCTATTCTTCCCTGGAGGCTTAAATGCCTTGGAGTGGTTACCTCTGTGATTGCATAATTTTCAGAGATGCTTATTTCTGGGCCTCCTGTCAGACTCACTGGAAAACAGAATGTCCCTGTTACCTGGGACTGTCCTCCAAAAAGGCTTAAACAATATTCTGTACTCTTCCCCAGGACCACGTATGCATGCACATGGACAAACAGAAGGTGTCTGGCTGTGTGTCCTCTTTACTCAGTGTAGGTTGGGGCCCTGTTCCCGAAACTGGTGGTCCTAAATTACAGGCAGAGTAGACCGTGAGCGTCAGGACTTCCTGGGGTTTTTTTTTTTTTCCATTTATTTCACTCTGTTTTCTTTTTGTATGATTTAGTTCCTATCTTCGCTGGTTGCAAGTCTCATTATCAGCTTTACAGCTGTTTTTCTACCTTGATTTATTTTAATGGTTAGATCAGAGAGAATGGCAAAGCTGAAGCCTGCGGCTCTGTTTGGAAGGCAAACTTGGAATTAGGCTGTTGTTGATTTACACCTGCGTGCTATACTTAGCGTGGAGGCAAAGTTAAGCACACCTTGTGGGTAGTTCCTTCCTCCTGCAGATAGGATGACAACCACAGAAGCTGCGTGGAACCTGGGACCATGGCCTCCTCCAGAAACAGCACCGCCTACAGCAGAGATTAAGTAAATAAATTCTGGTGGTGGTTGTGGAATTTCACCCAACGACAGTTCTTTGTCCCTCTGAAACCAGGGTCTTTTATTACCCAATTAGTTAATATGGACCATAAAGCTTCGCCCAAAACATGGTCCAAGGAGTAGGGCATATTACAGTTCAGACAGGAGGGAGAAACTGCCTGAAGTCGCCTTGAGGTGGTTCGGAGGGTGCACCGTTCAGTTTCCTTGACTCGCTGGTGCCATTATTACAGGGCCTACTGTTCTACTCCAGAGCACAACACTTGAAATCTGGGCAAACACAGCTTAGTTTTCCATATCTATCAGGAGCAGAGAGCAGCTGGAATTTAGTCTTTTGGGGCTGGGGTCCTAGCTCAGTGTCATAACACAGGGCCCAGCTTTTTAAAAAGTGGGCCATGATCTTACATGGCACATTAAAATGAATGTGGGGTGGGTGTGGGTTGTAAAAATTTGGCAACAGTGAACTTTCTGAACAGACCGTGAACAAATACTAATTTAAAATCAAATCCATGATGGATCCAGATAACGGAGATGTGTACTGCTCCACACTAAGTAAGCAACAAATTAGTACGTCTCTGGGTTAGACTATGCTCGAAGGTTTCATATTCAGAATCATTGTCTGATTTGCTGGCTTGATTTTCATTTAAAAGTTATTCAGTGAATTTGTCTTAGGATTAGGATAGAATTTTCAGTAACTTTGGAAAACAACCCTAAGCATACTTCTGCCATTTTGTGGTACATATTTATCTGAAGTGGTGTTCTCACCACTGATGACTGCAAAACAATCCCCCCCCCCAAAAAAAGAGAAACGCTAGTGTCCTAGATCTCACAGGACCAAATATTCAGCCAAAATTCACTTCTTTGTAGAAAGATAAAGACTATATCCCTCTCATTAATACATATGCTTAATTTCATTTTTAAATAGATGATGAGATGATTTGTATAATGAAGAAATGCTTTACAACAAATTTCTTGATTATTCATTCTCAACACACGTTGGATTTTTGCATCTATTTTATATGCCTAAATATCCATGATCGCATAAAAATTTCATGGATGGAAAGGAGTCATGGATGATAAAAGTTTAGAAACCCATGCACATAGCCTTGGGTTCTATGCCAAGCAGCTTAGAAATTACCGGAGTAGAGACGTAGCACTGTTAGGTGCCATGAGTAGCGGAGGTTGTTAAATATAGTTTAACTATGTTTCTGTAGAAGTCGTTCTTCCTAATTCAGAGCAGAGGAGGTCCTGGCTGGGATTGGGAGTAGTGGGTAAAAGAGTACCTTTGAACCTTGCATCTGGGAAAGTGGCAACTGATGCCCAAATGTGATTGGTACAGGAGCCCCAGACAAGGACACACCCCCAGAGTCTATGCATTTCTGCCTTTAGTGATGACATTCCAAAAATGAGATGTATGTAAAAAAAAATTATGTTTACTATTATTTCACATAGGAAAGAAATGTATGCCTGATCCGTTTAAGATAACAAAATGATTGGGAATAGTAAACATAATAAACGGGTTACATTGTTTACCTACTTTCTTAAATTCTAGTCTGTTTTGTTTATTTTCCTGCAGAGCAGGGTATTGGATATGCTCAAAATCATACAACCTAAGAGATCCCTGACACCCAACATTCAAGGAAGGACTTGGAAGGCATACTCATGATATGATGAAGGCAGCCAGGAAGGCTGCCTGTCAGAGAAGCATCAACCTATGGAGGTCCTCAGTGACGTGTCCCCTCACCTTCCCATGGACAGACCTCTCTCTATTAAAGACAGCCAGAAAGATAGGCCTTGTAGTAGAAATCAAACTTAATGATTTTAACTAGGGCAGTTGTTGAGGACTTTCAAACTATTTCCACAACCCAACACCCATGTCCCATTGTATACTTGCTATGATGGTAACGGTCAGGTTCAGCTCGAAGAGAATGGCTGTTTCCACAGCTTATCATTATGCTGAGGTGAACAAGACCAAGAAGAAAGATCGAGTTTTATTTTTTTAACCACAAAACTTGGGAGAAGAAGTCTAAGTTGCAATGCCAGGGTTCCCATGCCAATCACAAGTCTCCAGTACCCACTGCGAAACTGGAGTTACAATGGTGTTGAAAGGGACGCTGCCGTACGTGTTAGCTAGAGGGGAGTGTGCGCTCTACCTTTAGGTAATTTTGATGATCCTGAGTTCAGAATCATTTTCATTTTAAGACGGGGAACAAGCTGGTGCAGTGTGGCGGGCCGGCCATTTACTAAGCATCTGAACACAGAGTTTGCCCTCTGTTCACAGACCTGAATCCTACATGTGTGGCAGATAACCAAGTCTTCCACGTAGAAGCCGCGCCACAGAGACATCAAATGAATACTTTTCTAAGGATGGCCAGCGTCGAGGTGAAGCCTTCTCTGCATTCTCAGCCTTTGAGATCACATTCTTCATGTTCCCGTTCAGACAGTCAGGTAGGACTGGCCGATGGTCACGCCATGGCTTAATAAATCAGGAAATATGAGACCTTTGGGACAAGGGTTCGTAATAAAGAGTCATGTCTGTGTTGGTGGCAAAGGAGGTATGCCAAATGCTTTTCAGAAAGACATGCATGTCCTTATCCCACAACCCCCCCCCATCCCCACTTTAGTTTGAGTTTGCCTGTGAGGATCAGGCTTGACTACGAAGACACAGGTAAAGCCCAAAGAGCAGAAGAGTGAAAGAGTGTTTCTACCAATAAGAAAAACACACCCTCTGCAACACCCACCCTGGACAAGAACTCCCTGCAACTGGCTGTGAACCATTACGGTCTAGATTCCATCGGTGGCAGCGTTTTAAATCTCCAACTATTAAAATCATTTATAGAGGCTGCAGATCTTGGCCGTCTATCCTGGAATATAAAGGAACAATACTTGACCACAGATGTCACCCAGCTCCGGCCACCTCGGAGCATTCTGAATGTCCCCCTGCGTTTCAGATGGGGCACAGTAAGAGGATCCTTCCTTAAATGCATGCTGGTGGTCTAAATTTTCAAAGCAGACACTTGGTAGACAGGCCCCAGTATTCCCAGGTACAGGACATGGATGTGCCAGAGACTGGCTGGTGTATGTAGGAGGGGCATTGAGGGAAGAGAGTGAGTAGGCACACCCATATTCTATTCCAACCACAGTGAAAAGCAGTTATAAGCAGGCTTCGTGTTCAATCAGTCTTCTCTGAGTCTGGGGATGCTAATATCCAGAAACTAGTGTGGCATGTAGATGGTGACTGAGAAGCTGAACCAAATCTGTATTAAAAGTCCTAGGCCTGGTGCTTCACATCTCTGTGAATGGAGATTAGAGGGAATGCAGATAATTTATGACGGTTTGGGTACATCCTTACAGGAACAGGCTGCTGGAGTACAGACACACACAGGACGCTGCCACGGGAAGACACAGGGAAGGAACTGGCCATCAGAAAGTCACTGGTTTGGAGAAGCTGACCTAATGCAACCTTGATCCTGGAAGTGTAGCCCCTGTTGTTAAAGCCACTGAGTGTGAGGTACTTTTTGTGACGTCTCGAACAATAGTGATCTATTGCAAAAGCTGTGTAAGCATTTGGAAAGAGCTGGGGATGTAGCTCGGTGGTCAAACCCTTCCTGGGAAGAGCTGATACAGGTAGCAGAGAGGAATACATTCACGGGGACCTGATGACGTCCACATCTCAGTAGGGACACTTAGTGTGGCTGCCTGGTTCAGTATCGGATAGCATGACCACTTTGACATTAGACTATTAAACCACTCCTCTTATTGCTAAACTGAAGTGCATTCAAAAGCGTTAAACTTTCTCGCTCTCCTGCTTAGGAGCCATGCTCATGAATATGTAAATCAGCCCCTCTAAGCACATTATTAATTATTTGGAAGACAGTTGGAGGTCACCAGCTCACATCAATTTCTATGCTTGATGTCTCATTAACACAAGACATCACACAGGGAGAGGGGATAAAGTTTATCACAGTTACTAAACGTGTGTGTGTGTGGGTGTGTGTGTGAATATACACACAAAATAACATTCAGCACATACAGAGAGCCACGGGGCCCTGAATGTATATGTCCACCATCCGGGATGGATGACTGCGGTGGCTGAGGAGCACAACCTGAGTCAGAGAGTGTCCAGGTATGCCGGACGCTAAGCCAAGAGGGCTGTGAGCAGGGTAAGTTTGCCCACCCCATATTGCTCCTGGCAGGAGGCAGCCTGGCTCCAGGTTACACATTAACAGAGCCACACCCCTCCTCTAGAGAAAAGTGACTTCTGCTACATATCCCACTTCCTATCTTTGCCATGTCGCCCAGATTGCATATTGACTAAACCGGCGTTCTCACAGTGCAGGACCCCCTTTCCTTGGGGAACCTTTAATGGACGCCTTGCTTTGTCCGGTAGGAACAGAGCCCGGAGCTTGCTTTGGACCCCTGTAACCCTTCTTGCAGTGGTATTTGCGGACTCTTCCCTGAAGGGTGGGGTTCAGAAATCTCTCTTTCTCCCCTCTCTCCCCAAAACCTAACAAAGCACAGAGCAATTAAACAGGAGCCGGTGGATCTGAGTCAGGAAGTGTGTGCATTCAAAATCTAAAGCAGATTGTGCCTCAAACACTGCTAAGCTTTCTTGAGCTACAGGGTATAAAGAGCTTGGCTTTGCAAATAAACTTGTGACCGGAAACAAAAATCTGTAGTCGGTGAAGACAAAGCAGGCACCACATGTCCTGGGGTCCCAGAGGCTGCACAGTGAGCCACATGGGGTGCACACTGTTGCAAGTGTCTGAGCACCTCCTCAGCTACACTGTGCCAGCCATAGCGTCCTCAGCTACACTGTGTCAGCCATAGCATCCTCAGCTACACTGTGTCAGCCATAGCGTCCTCAGCTACACTGTGTCGGCCATAGCATCCTCAGCTACACTGTGTCAGCCATAGCGTCCTCAGCTACACTGTGTCGGCCATAGCATCCTCAGCTACACTGTGTCAGCCATAGGGCCCTCAGCTACACTGTGTCGGCCATAGCTCAGGAGCCTCCCAGCCACTTAAGGAGCTCTGTTCTGGACTATGGGGTGAGCTGGAGCTGCGGGAAGGGTGGTGCCCTCAGGACTGAGGCTGAGGCAGTAGACAGCAGTACACAAAACGCAGACAGGTGAGAAGGGCACGGGATACGGGATGTGAGCGGGGCTTCTTAAACATCGTCAGACACTAATGGCTATGTGACCTCCTGTCAACCACACAGTGCTTGGCAGTCACCATTAACACTCTGCTTTTATACATCTGCCCGTGTGCTCAAATACAGACGGCAACTGAGAGAAGACGAGAAACGCACGAAGCTGGCACCTGATGCAATAAGAAATATATAAATTAAAGTAGGAATGAAATCTCTGAATGCTGGGTGGCGTGTGTCAGTATTCAGGCGTCTGTAACGGCCTGCCCTTGGGGCTCTCACAGGACGCACCCTCGGCTGCAGCCACTTAGAGCACCACCTGTGCACATTCACTATGCTCCTTTTTAAAAGGGCCCTGCCCACCTCCCATCCTCCTCTCTCTTTCTTCCTCTCTCTGTCTGTCGCCCCCCTCTCCTCCCCTTCCCCCCCTCTTTCTTCTCTCTCCCTCTGTTTCCTTTCAGCTCTCTCCTGCTGCCCCTGTCTCCAGAGGCTGGCCACTCCCTCTTTCCTTTCCTCTGTTTACGAGCCCTTCTCCACCCCACCCCACCCCCAAAAAAACCCCAAACAAAAGAAAACCCTTTGCCTGAACCCTGTTGCATGGCATCTCTTTCTGGAGCGATGCTTTGCTCAAATTACAACAGCTCACATCACAGCTCAGCGGCCAGGAACACGGCCGGAAATGTGTCCTGGGGAACAGTCTTAAGGGAGTTTGGTAAAAACCTCTCTAGGACCAAGGTGGAAGCTGAACGCTGGGGAACCCCAGTTACCTAGGTGTGTACACACGGGTGGTGACAAGACAAGAAAGGTCATGGGGTGACCCCCAAGCAGGAAGAAGGCAGGTGTGAGGTCAGTGGGGATGCCTGAGCTGCAGACGATGCCCCCCTTGTGCTCTGGGGGTGTTCGCCAAAGCTCCCTACATCCATCCATGTCTTTAACTACACAGATGTGTGTGTCTGAGGCATGTCTTGCCATACATTTCAGACTATATAAAACCACTTAAAATGGCCAGCTCAATGGTCGGTAGTTAATATCCTCTGACTGCTGCTGCAATTTTTCTGGCTTCAGAAGAGCTCTCTCATCATCATTTTGATGATGTCCGACGAAGAGACTCAACGTTGGGCTGAATCCCATAGCAGTGCAGAGGACACACGTTAACAAACAGCCTCCTTCAAGAACAACTCCCGGGACGTCACAGGCATCTGTCCAGAGTTCTTTGGATGAGTAACGGACTCACCATTACCCTCCAACAAGCAAGCAGAGCACTCACTTTAAGAGAACTTGTTTTTACCCAGGTGTGGTTGGGGTACAGCACTTTTATCCCGGGGGGAGGCGGAGGCGGAGGCAGAGGCAGAGGCAGGTGGATCCCTGGGAGTTCAAGGTCAGCCTAGACTACAAAATGAGTTTCAGGACAGCCAGGGCTATAAAGAGAGACGCTGTCTGAAAAGCAAATCACACAGACAAAAAAAAAAGGAGTGCTTACTTTTACCCATGCGAGACACCCAAGAATAGGAAAAATAACAAAAAGAAGGTGGTTTGGAACGGAGATATTCAAGAAAATTGAGAATCGGCCAGTTCCACAGAGGCATGGAGGCCACCCACCATGTGGAAGGGAACTTCCGCCATGCAAAGTCATTGAGTTTGGGGGATATCTTTACCCACGGAAGGTAGACCACCCTCCCTTTATACTACTCCGGGCTTCTAAGCAAAAAGGAAACCAACAAAACTGTTTTGTCTTTTGAGTAACTTAGCAGTTTTGATGGTTTAATTTCAAGGCGCAACAACGAATACTGACTTTGGTTAAAGATAAGGGAAGAAAGGGTAATGGTTTGTTTGTTGGTGAATTTCCCTAATTTTCCAATTGGTTTTAGGAATCCTATGGATTTAATTCCCTGTGTGTGTCTGGGAGGACAACACTTAAAAGCCAGAAAACAATTCTTTGTATTTCACATTGCTTTGAATTTCACATTGCATATATATATATATATATATATACACATACATACATACATACATACATACATACATACATATCTATCTATCATCCTCACTGGCTGCCTGAAACCCAGGCTTCTTTATGTCTGTAGGCATCAGGGTACATTAGCATCTCAGAAGGGCCTTCTGTCTCATGCCGCAACACTGAGGCAGTGAGGACCCTGGAAGACTGTGGAGATGGGATGTGACGGTTGGTCTTCTCTGCAATATGGCTTTTTCCTCCGTGGGTGACATGGCCATCCCATCGGCATTTCGGAATAGAGTCCTTGGCCCAGTGGTAGCCTTGGCAACAGGGTGAATGGACTAACACGGTGACAGTCTGGCCTACAGTAGTAGGAACAGAGCTACTGGGTTCTCTAGGAGGTGAAGCGGGCGGGTCTTAGGGTCCCAGTCACTATTCTCTCCAACTCTCCACTAGGTGTAAGTGGTGATGGAAAATTCCAGAGTGTTCGGGAAGTAGGTTTAATGAAAGAGGGGCTCTATCACAAAGCTTCCTTGAGGTTGTCATCCACGATGGGGGGGGGAGCAGAACACAGCTGTTTGTGAGTGACCCATGTTTCTGTAAATAGCTCCCCACCCACACTCAGTACACAACCTAAAAACACTCACTGGCTCACCGAGTGAGAACTTGCTGGACCCTTTACTTCATCTGTCAGTCTATTGTTTAAAAATTATGAGTTTAAAAATTAACTGTTTTATTAAAAGCATCTTTTTCACTTCTTCTAATTTAATTTTTTCATATAGTTTATTTTTATTGAAAATACATTTTTTTTCTACAGTGTATTCTAATTATTCCCTAACTCCTCCCAGATTGTCCCTACTCCACCCATCCAAATACACACCCTTTATTTTTTTCTCTCACTAGGATGCCTGTTGCTATCTCCCCGGGAATAGTTCACACAACAATCTTCCCGTGACTTCGATGGGGCTGAGAGACATACTGATGTGAACAAACGCTTCTAGAGAGGGTGGAGGAAGGAGGAAGGCGTGCTTTAAAGATGGGCACCGCCGTAGAACAACGGGGCAGGCTGGCACCCCGGGGGAATGAAGGACAAACCAGGGGGAACTCTCCAGCACAGCCATGCTGCCTCTCTGCTCCCGGGCCACCATGATGGGAGCTGACTCACTGCACCGTGGACACCCTGTCCTGACGAACTCTGACAGGGCCCTTGCCCTGTTATGTGAGTTTGAGATTAATTAAAGGGAGGCTTTTAAACACACCATTCTGCAGAAAGGGACAGAGAGAAGGCAGAGGGGCTGCTGTGGCGTTTGGTGTGAGACAGAAGTTTTTAAAGTGCCTGGCTGTAGGAAATGCCTGCCTTCTTCCCCCATAGGCTGGCACTTCCGGGAGTTACAATCCTTGAGCCTCCCCAGCACAGCCCCTTGGTAAATGGGCGTTCTGTTAGTTCAGGACGCAAAGCCGTATCTAATGAATATTCTGAGCTTGAGACTGGTCCCTCTTCTGAGAGTGGGTGCAGTCACACAGGAGACTGCCTATAGCTTTCTGCTCCTCCTCTGAGCTCTGAGCCTGGCAGGTCCCCGAGGCCAGCTAGAGGCAAAGGTTCTGGAACCTCGGGCGTGTGTGACTGTAAGCTCTGAGCAGACCTCTGAGTGAACACGGGCCGTGGCCTTCGTTTCTGACAGGACTGACACTTCTGAAACTTAGGAAGAGATAAATCCTTCCTCACTTTTAAGCTGCTGCTGTAGGGTAATTTGTCATTGGAATGAGAAGTCTGAACACGTAAATTATATGCAAAGAGACCTGGGACCAGAAAAGCAGGAGGCAAACTCTTAACAAAACAGCAGCCCCAACCCAGAGACACTCGTTAACCATGGCAATGTCCAGGGCATGCCCTTGGGAAGATGGAAGCTGTGGCTGTGGAACCCCAAGGTCATGAGAAACCCATGTTGTTCAGGGGTAGGATGCCACATGTGTGTTACCCACAGTCTTCATCTCATGATGAATTCTAAAATTCTAAAATAAATCAGACCAAGTTCTGAAGCTCCACCACCAGCCTTGAGAGTATGCTCAGCGGCTCCACTGACTTCAATGTGCTCCCAGCGTGCAGTGTTGATAACTGCAGGTGCGACAGCAAGACTGTGTGGTTTCCCTGAAAGCCCCTATTTTTTTTTTTTTTAATATAAAAGTTTGTCACAGCTTCTGGAAACAGGCTGTTTTGCCTGTGTTTGACAATCTCATTTTTAACTCCAGTAACGTTTACTGAAAGGCCCGTGCTGGCTCGCATACCAAAGACCGGGGGACAAGAGGTCTTTGCACTTGTCCCTGGCATGGTATCCTGTCCACACTCCTGCTGCTTGTAGTATACTAAGCATTGGTGGCTTCGCCAGGAGGCCATCAGTTACTTGTGCTCAAGTGTGGCCTGGGCATGGGCAGCTATAACACTGAAATGGCCACCAGGGTTTGCCACTGGTCCCAGAAAGAGCTAAGCAACAGAGTGGTGGCAGTAGGGATGGACTTTGGCACCAGGCACACAAGCGGTGATGCCTCGGCCACTTTCGCTCCCAGTGTAGCAGAAAGCACACTACTCCTGATGGTTGATCTTCACTGTCTGTTTGACTGCATCTGCAATCACCATGGAAACAAAACCCACGAGGTGTGTCCGTGACGATGTTTACAGTAAGGATTGACTAAGATATGAAGGACCCTGCTCCATGGGTTGGGGACCTGGACTGGAGACAAAGGGAAAAGGAAGCTAAGCATCAATGTTCTCCATTCTCTGCTTCCTGACCGCACAGGAAACGTGACCAGTTGCCTGAAGTTAGCGCCTCCATGCCTTTTCAACGCGAGGGACTGTCCCCTCAAATTGTGAGCAAAAAAAAAAAAAAAAAAAAACACAAAAAAAAAACCCAAACCAAACCAAAACAAAACAAAACCTTTTCTTTCCCTAAATTGCTATCACCAGGCGTTTTGACATAGTGACAGAAAATGTGGCTAGTTCACACCCTAGTGAGGTGACCCAGTTTTATTCCTGGGCATCATAAAACATTTCCCATTATAACATGCATACTTATACTAGGCTGGAACCACTGGGATGGTTTAAAGAACTCATTTGCCCATGAATCATGTCTAAAGAAAGTCAATGAGCAGAAAGGGAAGACAGGGACACCAAGGATCCAGGCAGCACTGTCTTTAACAAAGGATGCAGTGTGAAGTCTACCTTTGATGAGGTGGAGAACGAGGGACCGATACACCAGGCTTGACAGTTTTAAACCAAGCAAGTGATATACGCAAAGACTGTCCGGCTTCAGCGGCTGACTGTCGGGCCATGAGAAAACACCGGAGTGGCCCCGGAATCTCGTTCTCATAACATTGGAAAAGATGTACAAACAGCACCAAGTCGACTGTCTGAAAAGTAAGCTGAAGCCGGGCGTTGGTGGCGAACGCCTTCAATCCCAGCACTCGGGAGGCACGAGCAGGTCCATCTCTGTGAGTTCGAGGCCAGTCTGGATCTACAAGAGCTGAAGGGCCTAAGCGTTCAGCGTCTGAACGGACTGTGCTCTGGGTCACGTTTACTCACAGCTGGGTGATAGTTTGCTGCCACCGACTGTCTCAGCTTGTGGCTACTGCCTCATTCTTTCTCCATGGTAAGATAGACAAATATGTTGCTTACTGTCTTCTGGAAGTCTGAATGGAAAGTCATGCTGGGGAGGGTAAGTTCTTCAGACTAGTTGGACGCTTTTGATTTTTTTTTTTCAAATATACGGCAAGTTTTTGAGTGTCATGTTTAAATAACTGGCAAAGGAGATGCAGCACCCATAGGCATCTAAGACTACACAAACCAAAGGGATGCAGCAGGCCACGTGGAGCCCATCACCGCCCCACCCCACTCACTGTGAAAACAAGAAGACTGACCCCGGCGTACACAGCTCCAAGGACCTCAACCTCATTGACATACTTAGTTAAAAACGGAATTAGGTAATCTTCAAACAGGCACTTAGAACACAGCTAGAGCCTATACAACACAGCTCGGAGCGGTAGCTTTGTCAGGCCTAGGAGTGTTCCTCTGTGCATCTCTTAGGTATCTGTGACAAAGAATTAGCAGCATTGAGGACAATCTATATGCATTCTTTATATAGAAAACCAGCAGCGATCTAACCTTTTGGACCACTGCTGTGATTGTATGGAGCTGTCAGTGATGTGGCAGATAGAGAAAACCTCACCAGACATTCACTTAACCCACCTCTCAATTTACAAATGACCCACAAAAACACAGGCAGATCTTAGACACACAGAAAGGCTGAAATTAGAAACAATGAGAAACGCGCGTTTCTCAAACACATGATTAGAAAAACTTCTCCGCCCTCTCGGCAGTGGCAGAAAGCTGATCTGTAGCTTCTGAGAGGGGAAATGGGAAATCGTGCAATAAACACACACTCTGCCTTCGACCCCTCAACACAGCAGGCGAGCTCTCTATTTCAGGGACACTCTAACAGCAGTAGGAAAATCTGTGTCCACAATGGTTAACTAGTCACAAAAGTATGTGGAATGAATAAAAAAGAAAGGAAGGAAGAAAGGAAGAGAGGGAGAGTGGGAGGTAGGGAGGCAGGAAGGAAGGAAGGAAGGAAGGAAGGAAGGAAGGAAGGAAGGAAGGAAGAAAACAAAGTGTTCAATGATAAGGAGAAATAGAGTATGTGTGTGTATACACACTGATTCAGAGATGCTAAGTTTTGAAGAGTGGAGGGAGTGTATCTTACTTAGGAGTGATTGCTATGATACACTGATGCACAGAATTGAGGGGAAGGCAAGGTTCTGAAGAAAATGTGCATGCACAGTGGTCCAGCTGTCAGTCAGCAAGGGGGGGTGGTCATTGTTATTATTATTATTGTTATTATTATTATTGTCAAGGGGAAAATGAACAACAGTTGCAATACTGGTGATTTCCAATGAAAACTCTGACAGCCGACATCGTAACTGGAACAGTCCCTGTAAACTAACATTTGTGTTTTGTAAGCTAATTTGTAAATTGTAAACTAATTTGCATTTTAAAGAAGTTAGCCCAAGAGTGAGGGACACTCCAGGAAAGTGTCCAGACTCTGAACTCCAACACAGCCTCCACTGGTGGGCGCCAGAACTTCCACAGAAACGGCTGATTCCAGTCATTGTGCAGGAGTCTCAAGAAGGACATGCCACCCTGTCCCACCGCACGAGACACACCGCAAGTCTTCTCTTCACTTCCGCACGTCCAAACTTTTCTACATTTCCAGGCTGGCATTTTAGAAACGTGGAAAAAAAAAATGTACCCTCTAAGCATATCTTGAGTATGAAAAAAGTCTTAAGACTGGCACTTAAATAGTTCCACAGTCTGAGATTTAGTGAGGAAAATGATTTACCGGTGCAAAAACGATCTCATTAATGATACTGGGGTCAGTGTGATGACTCAGCAGGTAAAGGCACTTGAAATCCCCGCAATCCACATGGTGGAGAGAGCGAAATCACCCCTTAAATTGCCCTCTGATTTCCACATGGCCACTGCCTGCACCATATCCAAGTAGATTAAATGGAAGTAGTTTGCTGATCTACAAATGATGCTCTGGGTTTGGATGCTTTGGTTAAAAAATATAAAACCAACATGTTTTGGTTAATCTTAATGCACATGTTGATACACACACACACACACACACACACACACACACACACACGTAAACTATGATAAAAACCTACTAGTGTATAAAAATACTCAAGTATGAACAGCATGTCTTACAGAGTCACCACTGCAATTGGACTCTTCTGTTTGGACCAGTGTCATTTACAGACATGGATGTGTCAGCTATGATTCCCGCTGAAGCCAAAAAAATAAATCAATGCTCCAACTTAACCAATGAGTCAAGTGCCACAGTCACTCAGTGTTTAGTTAAAACATGCAAATCAGTGGGGGCACAGTCAGTCTCCTTATGGTCATTACTATATACATGTAGCAAACACCAACCATGCTAAATACACAAGAATAACTCACAATGCATCAGCTATCCAAGAAAATCCTACCAGAAAATTACCATTATCTCTGATCTGGCAGATCAATAAATTGGACCTGGCCAAGTTTATTGGTAAACAGATAAATTACAGACAGGGATAATAAACATTAGCAACAAATCATGAAATCTAGTGTCTAGATACCTTAAATTTTCATTTGTTATTACTGAGTGTGTGTGTGTGTGTGTGTGTGTGTGTGTGTGTGTGTGTGTGTGTGTGTTGTGTGTGTGTGTGAGCGCACACGTCATGGCTGAGTGCAAACAGGTCACAGGACAACTGGGGGTGGGTTTTCTCCTGACATTACAGGTTCTGGGATGCAACTTAAAGTCACCTGGCTTAAGCAGCAAGCGCCCCTACCATTGGGCCACCTTTCCTACTCAAGAAACTTACAGTTCAACAACAAAACAACAAGTAACCCGGTTTTAAAAACGAAGAAAACATAGGACTGCATAGATTGGTAATGAATAAACCGACCACAAGCACAGGAGAAGATACTCGGCATCAAACGCACTGGCGAAAGGCTATTCTGAGGAAAGTCTGGATAAAACTGCTCTATGTCCAGGTAACGAAAGCAGAACTTGTTAGCCAAACCCACGAACACATGTTGTATCTTCAATGAACACCACTGAAGTTTATATTCAGTGCCATTAAGCAACACACTCGCGCGTTCCAGTGTAACACAGTTCCCTGGAGTTTTGTATCTCCTGTGATGGAAATGCTTAAGTTTCTTACTAGGCAATGGCCATGTTTAAACGTTCAACTCTTGGGCCAGGTTTAGGCATATCTCAAACGGTTTGTTTCAGCAGCTCCTCTGTTGTTGGTTAATATTAAGACGTAGGAAAGAATGAAGGGCTTTCCTTACCTACACATGGCAGGGAGTAGCCGAGCCGAGTGTCATGGACAAACTGCCGGTCGTTGAGTCTTGTGACACAGTACAGGTGGAAACAGTCCAAGCAGATCACGTGGCGATGGTTACACTGGAAGACCAGGACGGGGCTCCTGCAGAGGCAAAGGAGATGCTTCTGTGGGACCTCCACCGGAGAGAGAATCCTACAATAGGGCTGCTGTGCATATAGTCTGGGCCAAACCTGTGGCTGCCCAACCTCGACCTCAGCCCTTCTAAGGTGATCCTTTAAGCACTGGAGACATTCCATGAGGTGCAGACAGCACTGGCTGTGCTAATTTACATTCCAAGTCAGTAAGTTTACCAATCAGTTGTTTAAGCCTGAGATTGAATACCATCTCTTGCTAGAAGCCTGCCCTGATTCCAAATTAACCCTTCTCACTCACTCACCACACTCATAAAGTAGATTATGCAGACACCCCTCGTGTGAACTCTCACCGGCGCTTTCCTGGCTACACAGTCACCACACAAAGCATGGGGACCTCTATTCCCACTTATCCACTCTGCCTCCCGTGCGATGGATACTGCCTTTTCGTTACAACAATGTTCCCACAGAAGCAGACCATGTGAACTTTCACATCGTCTCTTGAATCTAATTATAATAATATATAAAATCAGAAACTGCCAAAGTCAAAAGGAAAAGGGCCATTGCACCAAAGAAGTTATGCTTAATAGCCAGTGCCATTAAACCAGCAATCAGAAAATGGGAATTTAGAGGCAAGAGAACAACCAACAGGATTTTTTTTTCTATTTTAAGAATGTTGTCTGTTTGATAACCATCTTTAACAAATTGTCACAATAAGATTAATAATAAGTCACTATATACAAATCCTAAAAATGCTGGATTGTCTTATATTGTTCTTGGGATGAAAAATGCCCCTGGAGGTTCATATATCTGAGCAGTTGGTCCCCAGCTGGTGGCACTGCCCAGGGAGGTTATGGAACCTGTAGGAGGTAGAACCTTGCTAGAGGAAACTTGTCACTGTGTGTGGTCTACGAGGATACATAGCTTCTGCTCACTTCATGTTCTCATTCTTGCCCTTCCAATGTGCAGACAACAGTTTCCTGGTTCTGTTTCCATGCCACCCATGCCATCCCCACTATAATGGACTCGATCGCCATGGGACCATTCACCAAAATGAACCTCGTGTGTCATCCTATGAACTTCGTGTGTCATCCTATGTGGTTCTTGGCCATGTTACTCTGCAACACCAAAACAGAAGTAACTGATACAGTTATAAAGCTTAAAAATAACTTTGTAAGGAAATAAATCTCCGGGAAAGTCGTATTACTTTGCTGGCAAAACGAGAAATGTATGCTTTATGTGAACAAGGGGACAAATTGATTGCATTAATTTGAGATAGTTCCCAAGGCAGTTTCAATAGTGGGTTTCACTTGCAGTCACTTTAGATAAGCCTACTGCGTATGTAAAGGCAGAATTCAAACACGTTCATTCACACCCAGCTCTTAGCAGTTATGAGATCTTCTTTTTAGAAAACGTACTTTTTGCTAGAAAAAAAAAAATCAAGGTTAAATAATAGCGTTATAGCAGATAATTCCTTAACAACTACAAGGTTTAAATAATTCTGTCGTCTCACTTATTTCAAAGTGGCACCTAACACAGAAAGTGAAAAGGCACCCCCTGGTGCGTTAACACCCACTGCGCATGCGTCCCTAAATGCATCTGGGCATCACTGTGAGTGTCCTGCTCTCCTGTGAACACACCACAGCCCCTTCCGGCTTAACTCCTGTGTCCAGGGCTGTAGCTCGCCGCCGCAGTTCTGAGCTTTCAGCCGTTTCCCTCCCCACAGCTTTCCTTCAGAGGACTGTGACACTCTCTCCCCTTCGACTTCACCGCCTGCACAGCACCAAGTGTGACCCTCACAGCAGCTGCGTTCACCTTCACCCGCGCAGACAAGCAATGCCAACGACGGTCTCAACGATGGTGGTGGTGATGCCACGGTAGTCCAAGCCTTAGCCTGCTGACTCACTATCATCACCAGCGCGTACTGGCGGGACTGTGAGAGCACCCGTAAAGCTTCCTGCAGACAGCAAGTCTGCAGGGAAATCTTCAAACGTGACTCCAGCAAGCAAATAATCTGTAAGAGCAAACCAACCCACCTATGCTCTGCCACCCTTGAGTTCAGCACACAAGTTCTTCTTAAACATTTTTTAAACTTTATTTTGTGAACATGTGTGCGCCTGGAATGTATGTGTACCACATGCCCGCGGGAGACGGACGGAGGACGTCAGAAGAGGGCACTGGATCCCCGAGTATTGGAGTTAGAGGTGGTTTAGCCCTGGGAAGCGGAACCGAACCTTGGTCCTTTACAGAGCAGAAGGTGCGCATAACTGGCTAGCCATCTCTGCAGCCCTCACACACACGGATTCGTTTCCTTCCCTGTAGAAAAGGAGGCTGAGGATGAGTTTGTTCAGGGTGAGTAGGTAACAGCCGCAGTTTGTGTTTCTCCTTCAGAAACATGTAGTCCAAAGGCAAACAGGTCATCCACACAACCCACAGGACATTATTAATGACTTTGTGGCATTTAAAACAATAGTGAGAGATGGAAAACACGTAGGAAGTCATTATATGAGACAAACTACACAGATTTAGGGCCTCGCACGGTAGGGATGGTTTTCGAGGCCCAATGTGGGGCCTGAAAAGACACTGTCTGAGGTAAAAAGCACATGCATGTCCCCATACCACCGTAACCTCACAGAAGGGAGCAGGAGCTGGTGAAAACTAATATTCCTGGAACGGAGGTAAAGGTGGCTGAAGGAGAGATTTGCCACGGCAGTTGATCCTTAAATACCAAGAAGAGAGCAGGCTACTGCCACACGTGGGACATGGAGACGCATCTGGAACCAGAAGCCCAATTAAAAGTCTTCTTTTGTAAGTTGTCTTGGTCATGGTGTTTTATCACAGCCGTGGGAAAGCAGCTAAGACACCAGCACTCGTGAAATTAGGTAGTGCTCAGTATGGCCCTCGTGAAACACAAGGGAAAGAGTGATGGATGGGGAGAAGGCAGTGCACACCTTGCACGGGGCCGTGGATGACTAGAGGACGCAATCAATACCTGCCTATGTTCTCTTGACTGTGGCACCGGCTCAAGGTTTTCCTGTGTCCTGAAGGTCTGTGCCTCCTTAACTTCATACACTGAGCTGTTGTCGCTAAAGGCGCCATATTAGGGGGCAAGCTTTGAAGAAAATGCTAGGCCATGAGGGTAGAGCCCTCATGAGTGGCATTAGTGAAGTCATGAAGGGTCCTCGAAGAGTTCCCTCATTCTTTCCACCAAGGAGGGGCAGAGAGGCACAGTATAGGAAAGAGCAACCACGTTCTCAACAGACACCAAGTCTTCGGGAACCTTCCTCTTGAACCTCATGGCCTCGTGAACTTTAAGAAATATGTTCCTATTGTTCATAAACTGCCTGGCTTCAGTTTTCTGATAAGACAGTCCAAAGAGTCGAAGCCAGTTTCTGAGCCTGCTGGGGAAGTTTTAATGACTTTAACTTTGAGGAATGTTTGGAAGGAGGACGTCTTAGAGGTCATTTTCAGAATCTGACCTGAATTTCTAAGGGTCTGGACTGACTAACAGGAATGCAAAGGTGGGTGTGAGTGACATTTTTGAGAAGGACCTGCCAGCATTTATTTCTCATGGGTCTTCTGTGCCCTTTGGCCAAATTATGTATAAATGTCACTAGATCAATCTAGAAATGATTTTACCCCACTGAGCCAGGTTACAGAGCAGCTAATTAAAGGTTAAATAAAGTTCTCAATCTTACGTAAAAAAATAATTGCAAACATGTGATTTGGCATCACTGAGGAGTTGTGTGTAAGCAATGATTCCCTGTTTTGTTAAAGGAATGACATATAGATCATTCTTTCACACAATATTCAGCACAACCAAAGGAGATTCAGTGAGACAAAAAATCTACGGCAAGCCATTCCACATGCTGGCCAAAGCACGCTGTAGTTGCCTGTTATCATTCACTTGGAAATCCTGCCCACAACTTTATTTATCTGGATAAATCACAGATTATGCCCCCAGATTCTCAATGAATGTGACATCCATTGAAAAGCAATGTGCTGGAACCTTGAAGTGATACCATAATAAGGAGTAAGTGAGAAGTCTAAAGGATAAGCACTCTTGTAGAGTGGCCTGGGAGGGACAAAAACAGTTTTAACACAGGGAAGAACACCAAGTTTTATTAGAGTTGCAGAAAATCTCATCAGGCTCAGTGGTGAGCAGTCTCTACCATGGTTTTGAAGGGTCCATCCCTAACTCAGGTTCCAGTCCACACTGAACGGGCTGTTGTCCATAAAACAAGACAAAAGAACAAAAGAGCATATGACTTCACGCTCTCACAAATATGGCTGGCTGCTGCCTGCTCTCCCCTCCATTTAAGGTTTGGAGGAAAGCAAACATCCTTGGTGGTGGGGGCACTCTACGGCCCGATGGAGCACCCATGTGACAAGCATCAGGACTCTTGGCAACAGACACCAATGATTGTGTCACCCACATGAACCATCTCTAAAGTTGACTTCCGACTGAAGGCAAGCCCAGGGGTGGCTCTGTCCCCGAGGGGTGGCTCTGTCCCTGGGTGGTATCTTGACTATTACTTTATATGCTACCCAGGGCAGGAATCATCTGGCCGAGTCTCAAATTCCCGACCCTTGGAAACGGCAAGGCTAGATTCACTGTTTTCCTCAGCCATTAAGTTGTGGTGTGACTCTTTTTTTAATTGCAACAATATCTAAGTAATATCAACTCAGAGGAGGAGGAAGCCATGCTCAATATGTCTTAGCAGAAAGTATGAGAGAGTAAACGGCATTGGACAGAGTGTCAGACTTTGAAGTCTAGTGCGGGCGGGGAGCAAGGGAGCAGAAGTGCAGAGGACGGGAAGATAACGTTGCTCAGTTCTGCATTTGCGCTATGCAGAGTACAGTTACGTACATAATTATATATGCCCATATGTACTGTATGAGACATACAGCATAATCACCTGAAAAACACAGTAAGTGTGGATAAAAAAAAATTAAAGATGTAAGTATGAAATCCTTAAGGAAATAAAAGTAAACACACTTTCTCACTTGTGGGAGACAGTCCTTCAATTTAGCTGACACTTGACCCTTGAAAATCCACGCGCTGCTTCTATGGTCTATTCAGTGCGGGCCGCAGTCACGTAGATGTTATGCCACAGTTACCCATCTTTCACATCTCTCCCCAAACTCTAAGTGCATGAAGAACTCCTGGGAATTCAGTGAAGTATTTGATTAGATGAAAAAAATAATTAGAGGAGGAAGAGCGACGGCCCCAAATAACTGGATCTATCCTCCTAGTCGCCGCTTTAAATCTCCTTTAGTTAGAGTTGGCTCAAAAACAACAAACAAGTGAGATATCAGAAATCTAATGCAGCTTAGCTACTTTTCTGGATTCAGCACATCTACCAACTGCCTAAACACACCGCGGGCTGACAAAGAAATCTGTCACATGGTGCCCGTGCACGGAAAAGCTGGAGCGGCCATGTTCCACACGCGAGTCAGGGGTTCATTATTTGAGAGAGCCAAGTGAGCAGCCACCACCACCACAGAGTCCCTTGATCCAAGATACTAATTGATAGATTCGACTTCCAGAAATTAAAATAATCTTCAACAGCTGAATGACCTTCAAAATTCCTTCCAGCAGCCAAGTCGAAGAGCCCAGAGAAAGTTCCTCTGCCCATTAGTCTGTTTGGAACCAGAGTCCCATTAAGGCCTCAGTGGACCCGGGAAGCTCATTAACTACCCTTTCCTGTTTCCTCTTGCTCCTTGATCTTACTCTGACTGGTCTGCCTGGTCCAGTTTCACACGCACACACACACACACACACACACACACACGGGGTTATTTTGTCACTTTGAGCTAACTTGCAGCAGCTATGATATTCCAGTAGATAAGGAACCTAAGGTGTAAGCTCCTTATGTCCATGTTGCCACCCGTCCACTCTGCCAATCCTGTAGGA
The DNA here is from genome assembly GCA_030556225.1 of Cricetiscus sungorus. Lineage (NCBI taxonomy): Eukaryota > Metazoa > Chordata > Mammalia > Rodentia > Cricetidae > Cricetiscus > Cricetiscus sungorus. Next base: position 5,391,254 of record JANBXA010000738.1, on the reverse strand, counting down.
CAGCCACTACATGCCAAGTACTGCTGTCACTGGTCCATAAAATGTGAACAATGATGGCCTGTGTCCTCAGTGAGCCATGGTCTTCAAGGGCAGAAGACACATAAGCAATTGTCGGGATGTGTTTGGAGACTAATGGCCTATCTTGGGGGTTGGCAGAAGAAATCCTCAGACTGTGCAAGTCTCTGTGCAATTGGAACACACACAAAAAAGACACAGAGCAAACTTTTATATAAAGCATGGCGAGAAAATAGTACACAGAGGGATGGTGTAAAGAAGTTAGGGATGCCTAAGACACTACGACCTTTCTATCATTGAATCAGTCATCTATCCCTTTCTGTGACAAACACCCAAGCTAAGCTTACAAAGAACAAAAGTTGATTTGGCATCACAGTTATTGAGGTTTAACTCATGGCTGAACGGCAGTGTTGTGTGTTGAGTTCAGCTTCTGGTATCGTAATTCACCATTGAGGTACCATGTGGCATGGGGGGGGGGAGGAAAGCTCCCGACATCCCCATTAGGTACACATTTCGCGTTTCCCAACTTCCTCTCACTAGCCCCCCTCTCCCCCTTAACACCTCCTCCCAGCAGGGCCAGGCAGCAGGCTGAGCCTTGGCATGGGAGCCTTTGGGAAACACTCTACACCTGAGCAGAGCAACCCCCTGCCTCAGAGCGCCTTTTCACCTTAAATCTTTCCTCGCTGCTTCTATTTCCCATCGGTGGCACTGAAGGTTATTGAGTTCAAGGGGATTTCCAGCCTCAGCTCTTGTTCAGGAGTTGGACGCCCTCTCCACTGTCTACGGCGCTGAGGACTCCCGCGTTGTTAATGTGCGGTTTTACTTCCAGACAGCAGCTTCACTTTATATACCCCGTGGCATTTCCTCCTGGCCACCCAGGGGCTTATTTAAAATTCTCCCATCAAATTAAGTACACCGCCACTGATGTGCTAATGTGCTCTGTGTGTTATCTCCAAGAGAAACGGGATAAGTTCAAGTAGTGAGTGACCATCCTTTCTTAGACATGCCCCCTCCCCCGGATATTTATTTGATAAATTTGAGAGTGCCAACAAAATAGGGACTGTGAAATAGTTGATGAGAGATGCAAGGGGGCAAAAAATAAAAGCGATGCTTTCCCTGAGCAGGCGAATTTGGGCTTAAAAGGACTGGATGTAGAGCAAGCCAGAAGCTCGGCAGCTCTGGGCTGCTGCCTGCATCAGCACCCAGCCAGGTCTCCACTCCCTCAGCTGGCCCTAATCCAATCCACACATCTCAGCCTCCCAACGCAGTCCAAGTCCAAATAGCTCAGCGCTCACCCAGGCCAGTCAGCACAGCTTTGCTGCTCAGTGGCCTTGGTAGCTTACTCGGGTCCAGCTCCCCCCGTCCCCCAATCTTTTAATCTCTGCACATCTCTTCTTCTCCATTCACTCATCCTCTTTCCACTGGGCCGAATCCTATGCATCCATTTCCTGCCACCTCCTGACCCTATGTGTGAGACCTCTCCTCTCTTCATTTTTGGAAAAATTCTCAGTGTTAGCTGAAACCCAGTCTTTTCTAGAAGCTTTGTCCATTTTCCCTCCCTGACACCCACCCCTCTCTGCCCACTCCATGTGCCAGCATCAGGGTCCTGCCTGGATTGTGAAGACACCAAGTGCCTGCTCCCATGGGATCACAGGGGGGGCAGACCACTGTTGCTCTCACGGAGGCTGGTCTGGTGCCAGGAGAAAATAAACAGAGGCAACTCAGCCCAGGGTGACTGAGGCAGGAGGATGTCTCTAAAGGAAGAGTCATAATGCACGAACAAGAATGCACGAACCCAACTGGAACGCTAGAGACAAATACACGGAAACGCTTAATAAAGAATAAAATAGAAGTTCGTGCTATTTGTTTCTGTGCTAACAGGGTCCTGAGTTCCCTACATTAAAGATGAGGATGAAGAGCTGGGGAGATGGTTCTGTTACTGAAGAGCTTTTCCTGCAAATGTGAGGACCTGTGTTCAATACTCAGACCAGCCCTCCCCCCAAAAAAGGTGGGCATGGTGGAACTCATTGTAATTCCAGTTCTAAGTAGGTAGAGGCAGGTAGATCCCAACCCTCCGCCCTGGGTGGGAGTGTGGGGTTTGGGGTGGGTGGTGGTGACCAGCCGGTCTGGCTTGCCTGGACAGTTCTAGGCCAAAGAGGGACCCTGATTCAAAAGCCTTAGGTTGATGGCATCTCAGGAATGACAGCCAAGGCGGTTCTAGGGACCCCACATGGAAACACGGACATGTACTTCTGCACATACAAGAGTACTTGCACACATGTGAGAGTGTGCACATGTGCATATACAAAATATACACACACACAGAGACAGACACACCCACAGACAGACAGACAGACAGACACAAACACACACACACACACACACACACACACACACACACACACACACACACACACACACAGGTACACGGCTTCCATGGCTTCTGTAAGTCAGACCCATGGATCTGTATTTTAGGCTTGTATAATACCTCCAGAGTGGTTGGATTGATAGTATTAGGAGCCACTGTCAATAAACACTCTTTACAGAATAAAAATATGAAAACATGGGCATGGAAGGAATTATGGATTATTAATTTCCCTCAGATGGTTTCAATCTTGGAAGATATTTACTCCACATTAGCATATTTCATATACTTACAAAGATAAGCGACAGGCTGAACTCAAACATAAAGCTATTTGCTTTTGAAGATTAGATTATAAACTTCACAATATGGCAGGGATATTAGAAACAATAAAAGTTTTTTTCTTTTATAAAATCTAATGTAAAGCATAGTATTTAGCCCTGTTTAATATTTATGGCGACATAGTTCATTAGTAACACACCAGGTATGCTTGCTGTGACTTTTTTATACAACCACAAAGACACTGGTAAGTAACTGCGACTAATGGGCAAATCATAATGAAATAATTGTTGTGAAGTGATGAACTCTCCTAAGTAAGAGAGAATCAGAGTTTTCGGTGAGGTCAGGTCTTGGCTGTCAGCTTGATTGGGTCGAGGAGCCGCTAGAACACCGGCAGGGCCGAGGCTCTGAGGGCTTTTACAGACGGTATTGATTAGAGGAGAGTAGCCCATCCTGGGTATTGCCATCCCACATGTGGGCCCTGGAGAGAATGAAAGGAAAACCAGCCAGCCTGATATCCCTGTTGTTTGATTTCTGGTCACCATGATATGAGATTCTGTCCTCTGCCTCACCCTGCCCTCCACGATGACCTGAACCTCAGAAAGTAAACATCTCCCCAATCTGTCTTCTTCAGGGTTTTTTGTTTTGTTTTTGCCACAGAGGGGGAGGAGTCTAACACAGCTTCCTACTTCGTGTTTGAAATAATTATCTTAAGGGTTTTAAGATAGTATATGTGTGCATACCCACTTTTTTACGGCTGTACTCTCAGAAAATATTCTATGGAGACAGTGACTATACACGGCTTTAAGAAGCTGAGGCTAGATTTAACATAACATCGTTTCTGGAGCATACCATCTGCATAGAGCCTTTGTGTGGTACAGCGATTTAGCTGTTGGAGGTGCTGCCTGTAATACATACTAACTCATGCATATAACTTGTCTTTGTTTTTTTTTTCTCTTCTCCTCTGTGAAGAACAGCTAGAAGCAGATAATGCCCAGATCTACTGCAAAAGCATTCTGCTAAATTGAGAAAGAGATGAAGACAGATCTTGTTTAGATAAGAACCCCACTGAGAAATCAATTGTTCTAGTGTTTCCCCAGATCTCAAGACAGGAAAAAATTAATGTGCTCAGAACCAGTCCAGTGGCTGTGGATGTGAGGAGCTCTTTAACACAGAAAATTATTACAGCCGCAGTGGTTTAGAAAGATGGGTCTCTGTCTGCCAGCTCTCAAGAACCCTGCACAGATGATCTCATTTTGCTCTCGAATTCATCCTTTTAAAAAGCAAATGAATTCTGATGGGTTGCCTGCTCTTTCGTCCTTCTCTCGAAGCGGCATGAAGATCCAAGGCCTGAGCAGTGAGTAGAGGAACTTAAAGGGAAGAAATCCTCAACAGACTGGAGGCCCCATAGACCACTCGGATAACAGAAATGTCTCAAAGGGCGGAGGTGACATCTCTAAGGCACCAAGGAGCAAACATCAAAGGTGCCAGCGTCACTCAAGAATTGTGGAGCATTATAAAGTTATTGTTTTTTTCTAATTCCAGTTTTGATTTTATTTTGCTGTACTTACAGCTAGAAAAGCAGTAAATGGTTCCCTTAAAGACAAAACCAACAGAATTCAGTATACATAACAACCGAAGGCCAAAGACAAGTGGAGTGCAAAAGTTCGAGGGTCTGTGCACATGTGAGCAGTCAAGAGGGAACGCTTTAGGGTGGATCCTGGGGAGGGTGCTTCAGCTGCCAAGAGCCCTGTTCTTTAAAACAGGGGCCATGACAGGCACAGTGCGGAGGTGCCACTCTCCAGAGCGCGTTTGGATATGAGACTTCCATGGCTTGGATTCAGAGGGTCACACATCATCTTTACTTGAAGCCTATGGAACCAATGCTCTGCCCGCACTGCACTCTCAAGATAATTAATTTTTAAGATCCCAGCTTGCCTTAGCCTCTGGAAGGGATGCATACATTACTCCCTAGGATGAGAAAGACGAACTCAGAAGTGGCTTAAACGTTTTTCAATCAGTAAAGCCGAGTCGCTGTTTATTTCTTGTAGTGGTATTGGATACGGAACCTAGGGCTTTGCATACACTAAGCATTTTAGTCTTGGACTCCACCCCAGCGCCGACTTTAATTTTAGAGGTTGTCTGGGTTCTCCTTTTCCTCGGCGTCCCCTCGTTCGCACCTATGAAAGAACAGGCTACGCAGGTGGAGGGCCGTGGGCCTGCCTGGCGTCTGGCCCCTCCTGGACTCCGTCTTATTCTTCATTGGCTCCTCTTGTCTCACACCCTCAGGAGTCTCACACAATTGCAAACACCCTGCATACCATCTTTAGTTTCTCAAGGCAATTCCTTTAAGTAGAATTTACCAATGCTTCTGCATTCGGTGCAAGGGTAGAAGCGTACGATGGTAGCCCAGCGAGCACGTGGCGGTACAGCTCCACGCTGCGGGGGGAGCAGCTCACTCTTACTCATTACTCCCGGAGAGAACTCCAGTGCATGCTTTGGTCTGGCAAGCCCGACTTGGGTGGCATGGTTTCTTTGGTCTGTCGGTACCCTCTGTGTGTAGAGTAAGGAAAACTGTCTTCAGGGAAAAGTACCATAGCAGCTCTGCAGCCCCGTCCAGCAGGGACGAGCTCTGGCCTTGCAAGCTTGAGTGACCTGTCAGAGCCTCTGAGCAACTTTGTCTCCTTGGCCTTTGCAAAGACCTCAGGGGCTGCTGTCTGGCACGTGGGGTGTCACCCTCCCAGGGGCACGCGGTAACCAGACAGCAAGGACTTGTGGGAACGGAAATGTCTCCTTTCTCTTCTTTCTGAGAAGCGAACCACGGTGAAATCTTTCCCTTCGCCATTTCCCCTAATGTGTGCCTTGCAAACGCCCTGCCAGGAGGCCAGCTGTGCCTCTTTAAGTCCCCCCAAAGCTGCAGCCAGCAGGAATACACGCGGTTGCTTAGAGCTCCTCCTTGCCTTAATTCCTCTTTATTTTTCACCCTGGCCACCCCGAGCTTTCGGCTCCCAAATAGCGTCAGCACTATTCATTCTAGCCTCGGGCTCTGCTCCCCAGAGCACTCTGGGTAAAGTCTGAGTGCACTGATTGATGTGAAAGCTTTCTGGCAGCCTACGAGGGGGGAGGGAGGAGGCCCCTAGTACCAAAGCTACTGTCATTACCACTGTGTTTGCTTCAAAACGTGGCCATGCTGAATGACTGTGTCGACGCTCTGAAACTCAACACAAGGAGTAAGACAAAAAACAAATGGAATGGCTTACAGAGCTGCAAAAGTCATATTTCAAGCAAAATTTAAAAGGGAAAAAAACAAATTAAAACAAATATTTAACTTGGAAAATGAAAATTTAAAAATGGACTCCACTGGGACAAGGCAAGCTTGGGCGAAACTGTGGTGGACACACAGAACATGCATGCATTTAAATAAACGAAGACTTTCACTGAGAATGCAAGGGGGGAAAATAAGGCAATTCTGTTCATTCTTGCAGAAAACCCATTATAGTATGAGTACCGGAGTGAAGGCTCCTAACGGTTCAATTTGTGGGTGTCTGCACCCATGTTTTGCTCACTGCCATTTTTCTTCCATGAAATATGATTGCCACCCCGTCTCAGACGTGGCGAGTCTCTGTGTTCCACCCGGTCAATCCTAGACAGATGGCCACAACACACATTTTCCAATCATGCCCAGACCAAGATTGAATGTGGCAGAAGCCTTAACTCATAACTTCCATTCCCAAAGACACTAAACACATTTGCTTGGTGGCCTTTCTGACAGCACCCATTAAACACGGAGGCGGGAAGGACGGACGCATGGAGGGGTCGGGGGTGGGGAAAGAAAGCCATGCCACGATGCATGACTGGAAGAGGACGGCACTCTGAGTGAGAAGATCCTGCTGCCCCTCACTTGCACCCCCCATGGGCCTGTGAGTGACAGCGTGCGGCCGTGCTCTCATCTGGCGTGGTGCTCTGGCTCACAGATGCAGGGGGCAGCCATCGTGGTGGAGGAGGCACGGCGGCAGGAGCGGGAGACATACACGGAGTCTGCACTCGTGAGGTGGAGAGTGGAGGATGCTGGTCCTCAGCCGGCGGTTTCCTTCCCATCCATTCTGGGGGCCCCCCGTTCCTCCATCGTGGGAAGCCCCCGTCACAGTTAGGGTGGATTCTCCCCACCTCAGTTAGTCCAATCGGGCTTTGCTTTCGTGGTGGCTCTGAATCACATCAGGTTCACAATCGCGGTTGACCATCAATCAATCCCACCAGGCTGGGGGTGGAACCCGGAACCAAGTGGCAGCCGGTAGCACAGTGCAGGGAGAGGGCGCTGTGGGCCAGCGGCACGTCTGGAAGGTTAACGCGTGGAACGCCTGACTCATGGCTGCCCTACAGCTGAACAGTTTCCCCGTGCATAGAACTCTGCAGCTCCAGTAAGGGGGCGGGGCTTAGCAACTCCAGTTTTCCTCACTTCCTGTCCTATTGACCATTAGACACTGAACGGGGACAGTTATCTAAAAACACAATTCAAATGGTGTTGTTTTCAAAGTAGTTTAGACTAAGGAAAGGGGTTTCCCAATAGGTCAATGCAAGGTCAAGGGTCAGGAGCCTGAGAATGGAGAGGGTCAAGGGTCAGGAGCGTGAGAATGGAGGTCAAGGGTCAGGAGCCTGAGAATGGAGAGGGTCAAGGGTCAGGAGCGTGAGAGAGAATGGAGGAGGTCAAGGGTCAGGAGCATGAGAATGGGGGAGGTCAAGGGTCAGGAGCGTGAGAGAATGGAGGAGGTCAAGGGTCAGGAGCATGAGAATGGGGGAGGTCAAGGGTCAGGAGCGTGGGAATGGAGGAGGTCAAGGGTCAGGAGCGTGAAAATGGGGGAGGTCAAGGGTCAGGAGCGTGAAAATGGGGGAGGTCAAGGGTCAGGAGCGTGAGAATGGGGGAGGTCAAGGGTCAGGAGCGTGAGAGAGAATGGGGGAGGTCAAGGGTCAGGAGCGTGAGAATGGGGGAGGTCAAGGGTCAGCAGCGTGGGAATGGAGGAGGTCAAGGGTCAGCAGCGTGGGAATGGGGGAGGTCAAGGGTCAGGAGCGTGAGAGAGAATGGGGGAGGTCAAGGGTCAGGAGCATGGGAATGGAGGAGGTCAAGGGTCAGGAGCGTGAGAGAGAATGGAGGAGGTCAAGGGTCAGCAGCGTGGGAATGGAGGAGGTCAAGGGTCAGGAGCGTGGGAATGGAGGAGGTCAAGGGTCAGGAGCGTGAGAGAGAATGGGGGAGGTCAAGGGTCAGCAGCGTGGGAGTGGAGGAGGTCAAGGGTCAGGAGCGTGAGAGAGAATGGGGGAGGTCCTGCCTCGCTTATACCCATCGCCTGTCCCCTGCCACCGCGTGCTCCTCCTGGACCCTCACAGCAGTGGTGCAGAGGCCGCTGCACCTATCTCATCTTCCAGGGTGGCTTGATACGGTCGGGAGCGCTCTAGAGGAGACGTGGAGACTTGTCCCCAGGCCTGCTGAGACCAGGGCGTGGCTTCTGTCCACAGACTCGTTCCTACAGCCTTTGTTTTATTAAAGGCCAACTTTCATGGGGACAGTGGAAGTACCTGAACCAGTCATCTTCTTCTATTACGTTCATCTTTTAAGAAGTACTCATTGGTCACATTCTCTTCTGTGATGTATCTCTTTATGTCCTGTAACATGATGGTTTGGGATGTGCATATGCAGTGGAACCGCTGCGTCATGAATATGCCAACTGTTAATTAGCATATCTGTGACCCCACACAGTTTCCTTTTATGGCAATATGACTTAAACTTCGTTCCTCAGCAGCTTCCCTGGATGTCCTGTTTTTAGTAACTATAGTCACCTCGTTGTATGACAGAACTCTTGAATTTACTGTCCCTGTCTAATTCACATTTTATACATCCTGACCCACATCTTCCCTGCCCTGCACACTGCTGTTTTCCATATGAGCATATGTTTCCACAGAGTCCACATGATCCAATGAGATCTTGCGGCATTTGCTTTGCTAAGCCTGGCTTATCATCCTAGGGTTACCTGTGCTGCTATAAACGGCAGGACTGACTCTTCCAAGCCTTTACAGAATCCTGCCCTGTATATGGACCATACTCTCCCCCTTACGTCATCCATTCACAGGACTTAGGTCCGTTCTGCGTCTTGACTATCGAAAGGCTGCAATAATCACGGAATATCAAATGTCGATGATCTTAAACATCTGTCTGCTGCTGCAGAGTAAATGCAATCTCTCTTTCTGCTTTGCTCACAGCCTCCTAACAGGATCTGGCACATTAAAGAGATCAAAGAAAAGCAGCCTGGCAGATCCTGGCAAAGTTGCCAAAGCCCCCCGTGAGTGTGTTCCCAGGCTACAGCAAAGCCAGACACGGGCTCGTCTCCAGAATCCCGTTCATCCACTTTGCAAAGACCCTGTGACAACAGGAAACATTGGCTCTGCAGTAACAATGGTACAGTACTGAAATTCCAAAGGCAGAAATGCTAACAGGCTCATCATCGGATGGAATCCACGCGTTCAGTCTCCTCCATACATGTCTTTAAACATGGTATCAAGCAGCTAGAGACGCATGCAGGCAGGCATTAACCTCCACTCACAGCCTCAGCACCAGGCATGGCGGGATAAAGAGAAAAGGTTCACTCAAGGCATGCCTCCATCAGTGATGCTTATTGGATATGAAGCCCTTATTTGCCTTAGATGTATTTCTAAGTACACATGGCATGTCAGCTACTTTCAAGATCATCTGCTCCCTTCTTACATCTTCAACGCAACTTCAACACGAAGTGACAGAGGGAAGAGTTATTGCTGCCCTGTGCTGTTCGTGCAGGGCCACCGTGCTGCAGGCTGACAGCACGGCAATCCCAGGCTCCACGGAGGTTCCTGGTTTTCAGAGCACCAGTGATTTCCTGCTCTTGAGTTTTGGGGGCGTCTGCTGTCCAGCCTGTGCGTGTGGCAAACTTAAGTGGAAATGAAGTTGAATGCGGGTAGATTGTTTTAACCATGGCTTGTGGGTGATGCCAGCTGGCTTGGTGCCTTGTGGAAGACCTTGAAGTGACAGGGACCAAGGCGAGGAGAGATCAGATGGGGGAGACAGTGGGAAGAAGGAAGAGAAGAGAAAGAGGGGAGGGATTGGAGGAGGGGGTTTCTATCAGGGCTCTCTCCCAGATTTACAACTCTCCCGGGATAGATTTCCCTCTGGGAAGGTTGCTGGTCAAAGCATTGTCAATAGCATGCTCCAAGATACACCCTTAGGGACCCACCTCAAACACTACCCACACCCTGGTAGGCAACCATTTGCTTTCAAGCCTTGACGTTGCTCGCGTGTGGACCTGTCTGCTGTGTGGGGCTTTCTGGTCCATCCATGAAGAGTAGCACAACCTGAGAGCTACTTCAATGCACCCAGGCTTCCCTCCTTCCACCCTCACGGCATCACTGCTGCCGCCCCACCCACGAATAGGCAGTCTGTTGGAGTGTTAATGAGATGAATGCCCAAAGTCACCAGAATGTTGGATCAAAATTAGTTCATAGACAATCTGAAGTCTACCAAGTACCAGTCAGTCATTGAACTGATGGCCACAAGAATGATCACACCAATCACCCTCTGGCTGCTCTGGAAGCCCAGAGAGCTCACCCAAAGCCAGGAGGCCTGAGAAGCCATGGTTCTTAGAGCAGCAGGAGGAGCTATAGTTCCCATGAGGCCTGCATCCTTCCTAGGGCCCCTGGTTCAAGTTGTCCCAAGTTCTGAAGGGCACTGCGGACCTCTGTGCAGCCAGCGGCTCTCCCACCAGAGGGAACTGTCCTTAGAAGTGAGTCACTACCTAAGAACGTTCCGTATTATTGCTTTTACAAAAGAGAAAGTGGACATGCACAAGGAGGCAGGTTGTTCATAGCCCAGGGTGCCAATCTCCATCCGAAAGAAGCAGGAAGGGAGTTTGGGTCCCTCGTCTCTATGCGGAACCCGCAGCTGCCCTGGCCGCCACTATCCCCATCTTGCAACCTTGATCTCAACGTGTTCTGCACGAGCTGACTCTATCAGCGCTCTCTCTGCAGAGCAGGCTTTGGAGGTCACCTGTGGGGTCCCCTCCACTGCCCGGGTGGTAGGTGGGGATGAGGGAGCAGGTAGGAATTGAGAGAGCCCATGACTCCTGACCCACAGACGGAAAGCCAAGCCAGAGGCCAGGGGTAGCGACGGTGCTGTCTGCTGCTACCGCAGGAGCAGGGGCTGGGCTGTGATGGGAGGAGAGAGGCATCTCAAGTCCTTTCAGGAGCTTTTTATCCAAAGGAATTTTCCTTCCGGAAATGTCCATTGAACTTTTTACATGAGAAATATGCTGTGGCGTAAACACAGCAACTTAAATCTTCACCACTGAAATAGATCCTTATTTATTTTTGCAATAGGCCTTTGAGTCCCTAGGAAACAGGGAAGTGGAAAACACACCTCTCTGGACTCTGGAAAGGAACAAAAGCTCAAGGACAGCAAGAAAGGGAGAGGGAAAGAGCACTGAGCTCTGAAAGTGTCCCCAGACACACAGCAGCAAGGTGCATTGTGTCAGGATGCCTTGGGGCTATTAGGGACCCTCAGAGGGATGGCCCTGTCTCAGCTCCCTGCCCCACTCACCCACAAATGCCAGGACTTAGAGGGGACACTTTCTGCCACCTTATAGGTACACGGACCCACGTGGAAACAGATAGGGACACCGATGCTGAACAAGCTGGCTTTGTCCTGTCTCACAGTGGGCACTGTGTTTCACAAGGGCCTTGTTCTGGGTGGAAGAAACCTCCTGAGTGAGATGGGGTCAGGATACCCTGACTCCACAGAGGTGGAAGGCTCTCAGGGAGGGCAGGTATGTGCTCACACATACTCCCTGGCTTGGGGTGAGTGATGGCTACAATTGGCAGGAAACTGCAGCTGCCTGAGCTGAAGGTAGCCCTGCTGGCTTTGGTATCTGCTGTCACTGCAGGATCCATCCACCCTGCAGAGCTCTGCGATGATGGATGGTCGGTACTGGGACCCAGAATGCCATTCTCGCAGGTCCCCTTGACAGATGTCCTGGCCCACACTTGTGGGGCATCAGCAATCCCCCTGTGTGGTAGGTCTGTCACTTGTGATGAGGATTAATGTCTCCTGAGTTTTTACGATATTGAAAAATACCCAGCAAATCTTATAAAATATGAAATAGGAAAGGAGTTAAATATGCTCCGAGGAAAAGCAGGAATCACCTTTCATTAATATTTTCAAAGAAATTGAAGAGCGGGTTTATTAACCCGGTGGAAGCTGTGATTACCGCGGATGGGTGTGAGGAAGAGTGCAGATTCTCAGGGGAGGAGCCGAGCTGTCTGAGAAAAAGGGACCCAGCAGGGGCCTGGACCCCATCCCTCTCCACGGCCCCCATGGAAACGGCTCACCCAGCTTTCCCTGCTCTTGTTTAATCTGTGACACTGCCATCTGAATTTGTCACTCTGGGTGTTACATCTGATGTTACAGCCTGGAGCAGAGCTAAACCCAAATAAACAATCTGCTCTATTCTGCTTAGACTAATACGACAGTGATGTAAGGCCCGGCACTAAAGCGTTTCTCCTCCTACGGCTGCAGCCAGCGTGGGCTAGCAAAGCTAGGGTGGTAGATGTGGGGATGGGAAGTGTGCGGCTGTTTTCCAGCGGTGGGGTGGGGTGGGGTGGGGTGCTGTGGAGATTTCACATTTGCCTCGGTCTGCAGCCAGCTGAATCATTCTGTCAGTGAGCCTGGAGAGCAAGCCTTAGAGCTGCACATGCAGACAGCTTTTTTTTTTTTTTTTTCATGGAGTTCTTCCTGAGTGCGGTGACCTACAGGTCTGGATTCTGTGCACACACACACGGCCTGGCTGTGGGTGTTTTCATTATGGCTCACAGAGAAGGTAGGCGGTTTGCAATACCTGTAGGTATTGCAATGCCCACAGAGGCATTTCTATTTGTCTTAAATGCCCCATACACATCTCACACACACACACACACACACACACACACACACACACACACACACACACACACGCATGCACGCACGCACACAGAGCGAGAGAGAAAGAGAGAGAGAGAGAGAGAGAGAGAGAGAGAGAGAGAGAGAGAGAGAGAGAGCGAGAGAGCATGGGAGGGGGTGGTTGGGGAGGGAGGGATGCTTGCTAGCACTGGGCATTCCTGCTGTCTTTAGCCACAGTGAAGGCAGGCTCCGGGCAGCCCTTCTACACTGGGCTTCGCTGTGCTGGATTTGCACAGCCACCCTTCACACCTGAGGTTTCGGTTTGAGTACCTAGGGCTCTCCCACTCCTCTCCTCATCCCCCTCCCTCTTCCGCCCAGGACACCCTTCTGCACGCCTTTCCTATGACTCTCAGCCAGGTGAGCACACACAGGCTCTGGAGTTAGTGCCACGAGCTCTCTAGCCTGCTCAGCTTCCCCCCCCCCCGCAAGAGCACTGGGTCTCGTGGGAAGTGATTTTTCCATATATAATTGGGTTAAAATCATCAGCGTGAGTGGCCTGGGTTAAATCCGGCCTCCTGCAGGCCATCAATGTTCAACTTTATCTCCGCATTCTTTGCAGAGGGTGAAAGAGAACGCAGTGAACTTGGACAGAGGAAAAATGAGGCCCCTTGGGTTCAACCTTCACACTTTCCTGAGTTGTGACCTTTTGTGATTCCAATGCCCCAAGGGTTTTCTTCACTATGGAATAAACACCATGATGAGCTCAGATGCCTACGATGCAAAACACGCGGGAAGGAAGATTTTGCATCCACTTGCCAGGCTGGAAGCTCCACTGGCCGCCCCTCCCCCACCACATCCCCATGTCTGGGAGGGCTGTCCCATCCTTAGCTTCCTGGGTGTTCTGTGCTCCCACTTGAGAGCAGAGTTACGTGGAGCTCTTGGTTACCCACGCTGCAGCTGTGAAACAAGTAAGCCCGAAAGATCCTGCTTCCCCTCCTCAAATGTGTCTGGTTCCCCTTCTCAAACTCCACGGCCTTGCCTCAATGACTCATGCTGTCAACGCAGTCCCATTCCCCGCAGCAGTGACTCCAGACAAATGGAGGACGCACACTGCACTGATTTGTTGGTGACATCCTATGGAAGGAAATGCCCTGTGACTGTTGTCTTGTTTTCATAAATGCCAAGGGACACACCTCCTTCAGACAGACTCCAGCTTTCTGATTCCTGGGTCTGCAAGTCTGAGAGTTTTTCTGTTCCTCAGCTCAGGGAGTGAATAAAAGGGGAAACGGAAAACAGAAATAAGATACACCATTGAGCCCCTAGGTGGGGCTACCGCCCGCCAGCAGGCCAGTGCTTGCAAAGTCCCTTCCCTGGCAGTGAGGCTGAGTTGAGGCAGCAGCAGAGAATTTATCGTGTAAAGTCAAGCTTGAGCTGCTGTAAGTCTCCAGTCCTGTGGATCTCACTCACAGCCTAGCACCGAACTGCGGTAGGGCCCCTTGAATCCCCCTGTGTGTCCTTTAAAAATATGCACTTATTCACCCGGGGGGGGGGGGGGACAGAAGTCTGTCTGTTCCTGAATGAAGCAGCTGGAGATAAAACATTTGGTCAAACTGAGGTGACGGTCAGTCTGTTCATGTTTGCAGGGCTTGTCAGAGGCACGAGGGTCACAGATCTATTGGCTGTGGTGATTCATATTACAGGAGCGTACTGGGAATAACTCTCCTCAGAGCTTTCGTGTGGAGAGGCCTAGCCCACGGCCTGTGGGCACACAAACCCCAGGACAGCTATGACTGTGAACCCGGCAAAGTTATAAACTTGCTTAAATGATTGTGTGTGTGTGCGTGCGTGTGTGCGTGCGTGTGCGTGTGTGTGTTGGGGGAACCTTTGTTTTCTTTGTAACTTGACTGCATGGTTGTTAGGGTGACTTTGTAGACAACCATGTCAGAAGGCTGGACCCCCCCCCCCTGCATGTTTTCTGGGTAAGCAGGCAGGTAACCAAAGCAGAGAAGCAAGGACACAGGGTCTTTTATTAGACTGGAATCCGCATGTGTGGCCTCCTCCTGGACTGGCCCCTTATCCAGGAGGCGGGTCTGGAGAGGAGGCTCTGACCCCATGCCTCTCGTGAACGCCTCCAGGGCGTACTTGGAGAGTCTACGGTGACAGCTTCCTAGAGCCTGTCTTCCAGTCCCTAGAAACATGCTGTGATGTAAGTTCTATCACAACCCTCAACTCACAGCTCTCCAGCTACCTTTCTCTCTGCCATGTGACCGAGCAAATATGACAAGAAGGACGGTAGGGGGCTCTGGGAGAATGCACTTTGGGTATGGCTCAGCATGGACGGGCAGCAGGGAGGCGTGGCAGGCGCAGTGGCTCGGTGCTGGCGGCTGGCTGAGATGCCTCATGTCACATCTCTGGAACAGGAAACATAGGGAGTGGAATGTGCCGAAGGCCCCTCCCTTTCCTTCCCCCCTCCCCCCCCCCCGCTTTGTATTCATTCGTGGACTTGGCCTGCGGAAGGAGCCACCCCAACATATGCCCAGCCTGCAGTTATGTTTCCTGGCCCAACCAAGGGATATTATGAAATTTTCCATGGCTGCAGAGAGGGCTCCTGGTTAAGAGAACTTTCCACTCTTGTAGGGGATCTGAGTTCTGCCCCCAGCACCCGCGCAGCACTGCGGATACTGGGGGTCCCACACCAACGACTTTCATGGGTACCTGCACTCATACGGGAGCGCCCTTACAGGGACACACGCAGACACATAGTTAAAAACAATAAAGCAGGCCTTCTAAAATGAGGGACTGTCTAACTCCTACTCTACGTATCACACGCTCACCGCCACGCCATCACCACAGTAACATTAACTAACTAAGCACGGGTGTCCCACAACTGAGGAATGGGCCAAAAGACCGTGATCTACATACACAAAGTTCCAGCCACAGAGAACAAGTTTTTATCACTTTCAGACAATACAGGTGCAACCGGAGACCATCACATTAAGTGAATTAAACCAACCCCATAAAAACAAATACTGTGTTTTCTCTCATTACTGGTTCCTAGATTTTTTATGGATTTATGTAGTATTTACATGGATTATATGAAGTCTATGGAGACGAAAGGGGTGAACACGAGTAGGGAGGGGTGAGAGATGCAGCAGGAGGTGTGCGCTCAATATACACACGGCACTTGAATGTCTGAAACCTTTGAGAAACAGGAAGAAAGGAACTTGTCCAAGATCACGGCACAACCTCTTAAGCCAAGGCAACATTCCAAAAGCTCTGCTTTACCCAGACTAGGCGGACGGGTGCCTGCTCGTGGCGAGGCCCTGGGGCGGCATCAGCACACCTCCCGGGACGCAAGCTTCTGGACCTGTCCTTGCCATGCTTGGGTCTATAGGGTTAATTCGCATTATTCCCCCCAGTGAGGCTGTCCTGGGGCTTAGCTACGTGAAAGGGGACGAAGACTGAGATGACAGCGCCCATCTCGGCAATGTCTCTGGTCATCCTTCTTCCCGACCCCGGTGCTGGTGCCGCCAGACCCCTGCAGAGGCAGGGACCTCCTAATCTGCTGCAGGGTGGGAATGCAGGTGCTGCAGAACTGCAGACCCCAGAGGAGCAAGCAGGTCCACGCTCTCAGTGTGGGCGTGCAGCTCCGGGGAGGAGTGCAGGGGCCATGACCAGACACCCAGACGGCTCGTCCGGCCAAGTGCAGTGCCTCTGCTGATGGCTGACGCCGAAGTCATACACTGGAGCAGCACTGGGCCTGTGGCGGGAAAGTGCTGGGAGCCAGAGGAGAAACAGAGGGAGCAAGGCCACAAGAGGAAGGGAGATGGGGGAGGGAGCCCTGTTATTGTCACTAACAGGCCACTATCAACACTGCAGCCCAGCAGCCTCAGCCGACAAGTACTTCATAGAAATCATCCCTCCACCCTGACAAAGGAGACCTTTGCAGAGAGGCCTGGAGAAGCTTGTCCTTGAGGACTCCTTTGTCTAAAGGCAGTTAGGGACTGTGGTGCTACGTCCTTGGAGCCAGGAACTCTCCAGTCCGTTTCAGGAGGCGGCACAGGATACAGCTGCTCTGAAACCCCCAGGGTGCTTTCTCAGACGCCCAGGAGAGGCCACAGCACCTGTCTGAGTTACTTCTCCTCATCTGTGTTGAATTAGCAACCCCCTCTGGTTTCAGAAGTTAACTCAAATCCTTCAACACCTTCATGTATTTGGCGGCGGCAGCCTGGGTGTCAAGCGGCGATGGAGCCTGCATCTAGACACCAGTCACCGGTCTCTCCTCTACACAAACACATAAAAGAAAGTCAGAAGGCTCAGACGGGTGTGCAAACACACAACATGTAGCCTGTTCTAAAATCTTATTAGCAGTGACAGCTTTAAGGGAGCTTTCCCAATGTTTCAAATTCTGGCATCGGAATCTGACAGATTCAATTTTGTTTCTATCGGGTTATCTGATGACATTCCTACAAAAGCAGTGTTCGGTCATCTGCAGGCTCAGCCTTCCTTGCCAGGCGCCTGCTTGCTCACAGCCAGTGGACCGAGGCAGCCGCCTGCCTGTCTTCCATTCTGCCCAGGGACAGTCTGGCTCTGCCCAGCAACAGGGCCAGTCAGACACCATCACCACTGCAGGTGCCTTCTGCCTCTGTGGAACCTCATCCAGCAGCCTCCTTCCACCCCAGCTCACAGCCAGGCCACCTAAAGGAAGGTAGAGCAGGCGTGATTGCAGAGGAGAGGCTGGCTCTGCAAGCAGCACCTGGGACGTGATCTCTGATGACAAGTGGCTGTCCCAGGGGCCCTGCAAGTTAGTACGTCATCACAACAATCGGGAGCCGACAGCTAGAGTGTGTGGACGGCGACAGCGTTCCCTGGGAGCAGCCTGCACTAGCCTGCCTATCAGGAAGGCTGCCAGCAGCACAGGCATGGAAGCCTGTCACATGCTGCTCAGCCTGACTCAACTTCAGCAGGGATCCTGTTGAGCTGCCTTAGGGGGTTCCCACCTCTCTCTAAGGCAGCCGTCTCAGCCTTCCTAGCCCTGCCGTCCTTTGATCCAGCTCCCCACACTGTGGTGACCTACACCCCCTCCAACCCAAAGATTATTTTGCTGCTACTTCGTAACTGTAATTTTGTTATAAATCATGCTGTAGATATCTGATGTGCAACCACAAAGGGGTTGTGACTCACAGGTTGGGAGCCACACTACTCTATAACTCACCCTAGAGATGGGAAAGAGCTCTGCATCTCCCTACCTCATTTTGTCTGGGGCTCTGTACCAGCAAGAATCCCATTAGGCGCCATCAGCGAGGCATTAGCTCGGCCATTTCCCACTGTCTTTAGGACTGTTGCTTTTCCCTGGTGTGTTTGGGACCAAGCTTAATCGCTGCTCTCGGAGCCTCGTGGGGCCTGCCTCATCTTTCTCTAACAAGGGCTGTGAAGAACTTCAGTGTCTTCCCCTTGCTCCGGACCGTAAGTAGGACACGGTAGCGCCCCACGTTAATGCTTCTGGATATGTATTCATCAAGTGTCTCGGAGAATACATGCAACCTGAAGACCTTATTCAAACAGGAGAGAAGGAAGCACATGAATATGCAAATGTGCTCACTGGCTGACTCAAGACTAAGACTCGGGGGCCAAGAATGCCGCAGCCTTGCGGACTACTCCAGCCACAGGGCATGCCTTTATGCCCCTCGAGGATGCACCGTCGTATTCGACATGTGAGGCAGATTGAGGTTGAATGTTCAGGCTCCTGCCAGAGCTAGCGTGCTGTCTCTCAGCACTTTCATCTTTGGTCGGCTGAAGAGCACCTGCATCTGAAGAGAGCCTCAGCCAGAGGAGGCTGAGGGGCAGGGAAGGGTGCGAGTGTATTTAAATTGGTTTTGCCTAGATAAGGGCATACAAAGGGAAGGTTAATGAGGGTTAATAATTTATACTCAGAGAAGTTTAAGGGGATTGCATAATTTAAACCTCCCACAGAGGTGCCAAACTAAACTCCATCAGGCCCCTGAAGCCAGCTTGAGTGTAACTTTCCTTCAACTTAATGGCCTGCTATTTTCTTAGCTGCTCAGTCTCAAAATCATGGTACCCTTAAAGATCGCTTCTGGCACCAGTGAGACGGCTCAGCGGTAAAGGCCATGCTCCACAACCAGACGTTGCTCCCCAAGACCTGATGACAGATGAAAGCAGTGACTCATAAGCTGTCCTCTGACCTATGAGCGCGCACGTGCACGCACGCGCGTGTGCGCACACACAGTGGTACCAATAATAACCCAATAATGAATCTATAATATGTTTATAATAAATGCTAGCTCCTCTCACATCCGTTCATTCTTATTACTCTCACTTGCATGATGAAAATAAAAATCTCCCCATAACCTTACCTTGTCTACATCTACCTTTCACCTGGGGCATTTTAAAGACTTGTCTGTGAACATGACCCTGCCTCCTTCTAACTCAGCTCAGACCCAAGGCAAATCGCCTGTGCTCTTCCCGGAACCCTGTGAGAAACCAGAGAAAGAGAAATGGTGCCCAGCCTGGGAGGCAGAGGGCTCCGGGTTTGCCCCCTCCTGGAGCTGACTCTGCGGGCTTCTTGCGCAGGACAGCGAGGAGGCCTGGGGCACGGCGGATGAGGCTGAGAGCAGTCAGCAGCTGCACTAATGAGAAAGGATTTCGGAAGCTTCTAGGCAAGGTGGAAGTGGGACGACCGTCCTGCAGCTTTAGCTCTATCACCTTTAATGAGCAGGGGGCGAGTTGAGTAAAAGGATCACTGAAGTTCCAAAGAGAAAACGTCCTTTAAAAAAATCGCATTCTTTGCTTAAAAGTGGCAGCGCCTCAACACTCACTGTGTTAGAGAGAGGATGATGGGATAGCAGAAGCCACATTCCTGGGGATCACCTCCCAAGGGGTAAGGTGCCCTTAGGGAAATCAGTGCTCTGGCGTGTTAAAACATTAACATCGGCTTCCTAAGGGTGGCGAGGGTCTTCAGGCAGAGTCAGCTGTTAGAACTCCAGGCTTTCGTAGAAATTGTCTATCTGCCACTCTACACTGCCTGTCTGTGTAGCAGTGGCTGCTGGCTCCAAGTGACTACTCAATCACAATAGAAGAACAGGGTATTTACTGATCAATCATTAATGGATTCTTAACACAATATGTACATGGCAATACGTGGTTGTAAGCTGTGACACAGACAGAGTAAGATAATGCATTTACACTGTTTAACCTCACATTAATTTTTTTTTTTTTTTTTTTTACTTTTTTGAGGTAGTAGCCCAGGTTGGCCTTGAGCTCAGTAGGTGGCCCACGATGGCTTTGAAGACCTGATCCTCCTGCCTCTACCGTTTTAGGTGCTGAGATTACAGGCATGAGTCACCATGGCCGACAACCGGGCCAGCATCAGCAGGCCCAGGACACACCAGCTTCCCAAGGCACAAAGAATGAGTCGTGCCATGAGCACCCACAGTCTCAGGAGTGTCTAATAAAACAAGCCTATTATAACTAAAAACGTGTCATGGATAAGTGAGCGATAAAATTGAGTTAAGTAAGAGTTAACTTTTAGGGGCCGGGGGTGTTGTTAACAACACCATAACTCATAGAGGGCGGCTCACGATTGCAGGTACCTACAGCCCCACAGGGTCGGACGCACTCTCCTGGTCTCTATGCATACCCACATACATGACACTCACTCATACAGATACTCACATATATGTATATAAGGGGAAATAATAAAACTACACCTTTAAAGAAATAGCTTCTGCAGAATGCTTCCTGTGTAAAAACTTACAGGGTGTTTTCCTGTAAATGGAACTGAGGCTTACAGAAGAAAAACCCCACAAGTGATTAAGACCATCTGAGAAAGCAGTACATTCCAAGCTTCAAACTGCTTCTCTGATGAAAACAACCAACGATCTCTTAAGCAGTAAACATTTAAAATTCATTATGGCTTAGCTCTTCAACTGGGGGCAGGGGCAAGGAGGCCACATCCGGGCACCGCAGAGACTCCCTGTGTTGTGCCATCAGGGCAGCCAGGGCCCCCAGCCAGTTGCATCTAGGCCAGTGGCCTTCGTTGAAAAGCAACATTATTTTCCCCTCGAGTACTCCCTACAAAATCACTTTCTTTGTGTGACACGAGGTAAAAATGTTTGGGAAGTGCCGCATTCTGAGGCATACCTCAGGGACCATGTCAGAAGAGCTGATGAGTGAGCAAGTCAGCAGGAAATGCAGCAGGCAGAGTGCCTGGGCTGGGGGTAATGCTGGAGGCAGGGAAACGCTCCTGGGCTTGCAGAGTGCAGAAGCTCGTCTGGACTGGAATGAGAACTAAGCAGAGTCAGAAGTCACCACAACTTCTACATAACTAAGGATGACTGAACTTGTGAGTGCTGAAGGGAAAAGAAGTCGCCCAGGAGGCGAGAAAACGGAGATCTACTGCCACAGATGAAAAGACCGCCCTAGAATACAGGCATTCTCAGACACAACAGGATCTCAGGACAATGGGACATTGGAAAACGGAGTCCAACTCTAAGGTATGACAGAGGAACCCAAGTGTCACCGAGTTAGCTGCCCCAACCGCCTGCCTGAGGCCTTGGGCTCCTGTCGAGCTGACACTCAGGTGCCCTGTGAATTTGGGGGTGTTCAGACTTTAGCTGAATAAAAATGAGAACCAGGCGACCACTGGGCCCTCTTGGGCTATGGAGCCTTACTGCTCTTGTATCCAAATTTCTCTACCCGACAAGAAGGGAGCATAGGCTCCAAGATTGTTGTTCTAACTGAGCATTGAAGGAGGTATCATCGGATCTTCAGTATCTATCCTATGTGAATGAGAGCTTTATGTAATATGAGATGTGATGTATTTAATTATGCTGTGATACAAAGTCGAGGTTGAAATAGGCACCAATCCCCCCCCCACTTCCTGTATCTTCCTTCCTGTGTATGGAGTTAGGAGGTCCTATTTATATATCTGTCCGAGAGAACCTTCCTCGTGAACCATTATAAATAGCAAGAGTAATGACTAGACAGCTACAATGCATTTGTTATATAAAAGACATTCTGTGTGTGTGTATGTGTGTGTGTGTGAGTGTGTGTGTGTGTGTGTGTGAGTGTGTGGTGTGTGTGTGAGTGTATGGTGTTTGTGTGTATGTGTGTGAGTGTGAATGTGGTGTGTGTGTGTGAGTGTGAGTGTGTGGTGTGTGTATGTATGTGAGTGTGAGTATGTGGTGTGTGTGTGAGTGTGAGTGTGTGGTGTGTGTATGAGAGTGTGTGTGTGTGAGTGTGGTGTGTGTGTGAGTGTGTGTGTGTGGTGTGTGTGTGAGTGTGTGCATGTGTGTGTGTGTATGTGTATGTGTGTGTGTGTGTGTGTGTGTGTGTGAGTGTGTGTGTGTGTGTGTGAGTGTGACGGTGATCTTCACCGTGACCTTGCTTTGACTGAGAATCACCCAGGAGACAGTCTGGCACAGCCGTGCTCCACTCTGAATGTAGCCAGCCCCACACTGTGCTGAGGTGATGGACTGAATAAAAAGGAGCAGAGAGGGAGGGACCGGAGCATCAGCATTCCTGTCTCCCTACTTCCCGACTCCACACCATGTGAGCTGCCCCCCCCCACGCCCCTGCTGCCAAGCCCTCCCTACACTGCTCTCAAATTATGGACAGAAACAAAATCCTCCTTCCTTAAGTTGCTCTGGTCAGCTTGTTCTTTCAAGCAAGGAGAGGAAAGAAATGACAGAGTGAGACATAGGCTACCACCACACAATCTTTCCAAAACCTTCAGAGAAACCAGCGTTCTCTCTCCCCCCAGACTGATTCATTCCTGTAGCATTTATTGAGCACTCACTCACAGCTTAGCTAAGGTTGGGAGCCCCGGCCTCAAATAAAATTCACTCTTACGAACAATGCATTCCCAAGCAATATGTCACAGCTCTGCAGAGAGATTTGGGGAAGGGGGAAGAGAAACCCTGCCCCAGCTGTCGATCCCAGCAGGGGAGGGTGGGCACATGGTTGTCTGGACAGGAAGACTTCTAGTCTTGAGGGGCACCACAGCTTGACTGAGCTAGCTTCACTTGACTCCCGAGAAGCTCATGGGCTCCTTTTTAGTCTTTGTCCTCCTTCCTGGCTTTCCGCCTGAAGGTGGCAATCCCTTGAGGTGACCTTCGCAGGGTCGCCTAAGACCATCAGGAAAACACAGAGTCACACTCTGATTCATAAGAGTAGCCCAATTACAGTTCTGAAGCGACAATCATTGTTATGGCTGGGGGTTACTACAGCATGAGGAACTGTATCAGGGGTGGAAACATTAGGAAGGTTGAGAACCACTGATTTACAGCCTTGGAAATTAGCTCTCTTGACCAAAACGGGAACCCCGGAAGTGGAGCCTGGGACAAACCACTTAGAAAGCAAAATCTTCTTTAAGCTGATGGTCAACTGGTGCATTGGCTGCTGTGCTGGTCCCTTCTGTGTAAACTTGACACAAGCTAGAGTCACTGCAGAGGAGGGAGCCTCCATTAAGAGCGTGCTGAGGACAAGCCTGAGAGCATCTTCCTAATTAGTGTTTGATTCAGGAGGGCCCAACCCTTTGTGGGTGGGGCCACCCCTGGCAGGCGGTCCTGGGTTCTGTAAGAAAGTCAGCAAGCAGCACCCTCCCTCCGTGGCCTCTGCATCAACTCCTGCCTCCAGGTTCCTGTCCCTACTTCCTTCAATGATGGACAGTGATGGGGGAGTGTAAGGCAAACAAACCCTTTTCCCCAGTGTGCTTTTGGGCCTGGTGCTGTATCACGGCAGTGGAAACCCTAACTAAGACACCTGTCGTATGACGGATCATTTTGTAAGCCCAGGGAATGTAACTGGGGACGAATCCGGGGTTTCCCATCGTGTTCCACAAATCTGGGCGAGGGGAGGATTTAGGATGGACAGTGCTCCAGGTGGGAGAGCTGATTTGGCCATGGACACCTGACTATCCATTCTGGGGCTAGAGTGAGGTGCCCTTTGCTTGTCTGGGTAAGAGAAGCAACCATTACCCAAAGGGGTTGAGCTTATTGTCCAAAGGAAGGGGTGTCTGTCCCATTGGGTCTGCGGAACAATCTTAGAGCTGGGAGCTTGTGGGGGTGAAAGTCAAGACTCAAGAACACACCTGGCCTCGTTTCTTCTCCTCTTTGTTAGTCTTATGTGTGTGTTTTCTCTCGTTGTTTTGTATCGAACTCATATTCTTAGGTAATTCCTTTAATCTTTGTGCAGGATTTGTTTTTACTGAAAAATTAATTCTAGACTTTTAATAATTTATGTGGTTCGCTGTCACAGATTTATCTGGATAAATTGGAATAGCACCAGAAAAAATCCCCTTCTCTATCTTTATCATCATATAATGTATGCTCTTATCGCAGAGAAATCAAAATACGTCTTTGGAAATCATTCCTGTCTTTCAAACTTTATGAGTTCAACTTGGATGATACAGAAGTCAGTGGAATATTTTCTTCTTACCTCATATGATTTAGTTTGATAGAAATCAATTCCATCTATATATGTGTCTTTTAGAAACATATCTCAGTTTTACCTGAATGGACATGTCTTACATCTGATGTGTGAGAGACATTTCCAGGAGCGCCTCCCTGGGGAAGCTGAAGCAAACCCTCATTATGTTAATAGAAGCCAAGAGGTTTTCCAAGCAAAAGACTCATTGTAAATTATTCATAAACAGGTCTCCGTCTTTTGATGGTTTTGGATTTTCTACATTTTCCAGACCAAGGGGTAAACATGGTATGTTATGTGTACGCTAAGCTGAAGATGTTACAGAGGGAAATGGGACTTGAGAGTTAAGAGGAATTTGGAAGCATCCAATGTTCGTACTTGGAATACCCAAGTCTGCTGGCTGGGCAGGGCCAAGGCCAAAGAGTCTACTCCCTGACTGGACTGTCTTCACCGGCTGCTGGTCCTTTTAGCAAGTATGGAACCAAGCTCCCCGCGCCTCTGGTTCCTAGCGTCTGCAATAGGTGAGGCATGGACTCCTTCAGAGTTGAAGATGGTGGCTTTGTGTCACCTTTGTGCGTCCCGTTCCTCTGGTCTCAGTATTGCCTACACCCCAGAGCACCCCGCCCTCCAGGAGCGGCTGTCCCCTGAGCTGTGCATTCCGCACATCTGCATCTGGTTGTGCAGGCCAGTGCTTCAGCTGGTGTAATGGGCATTGATAGGCTTGCAACAAATGTTTCTTGTTCATCACTACTGGCGATTATCTAAACTCTCTAACTGGCATTAATTGCACCTATTCTGTTACTATATTTTCTCATTTTTTACTCAGTTAATAGGAAAGAAGTAAACGGTGGTCCTCAAATTAAGTCTTCTGTGCTCTCTGGAAACTCCTTGTGTCTTTCCTGGCTGCAGGCCCTCACTGCCCCCTTGCTAACCTTTTCCATTAGCCCCAGGCTCCTGCCTTCCTTCGCAGACCCTTTTCATTATTTCTTGTCTCTTCATCTTAACAACCGGAATAAAATCTTCTCCTCGGCTGTCTGGCGCATTCTGTCGTTGACATTGACTGCTCTTCAATTAGGGTTTTGCGTTCACATTTTGTTTTATAATTTAAGAAGGATGGGGAAGAAATAGAGGGCAGTTTAGTCTAAAAAAGACAAGTCTGAGGTGGGCGAGCCATTCTTAGAATACTCTAGACTTGTATCAATTATTGCACAAGAGTCACAGTTGGTTCTCAGATGCAGGTCTGTGGCTGTCACGCTCAGGTCTCATTTTTCTCGTTTTCATTCCCTAAACAGTACAGCGTGACACCCGTGTACAGGACACTTACAGTGTGTTGGGTAGTACGCAGCATCCAGAGATGCCCCATGTACAACATAGAGTTGATGTGTGCTGCTCAAAGCAAACGCCCTGTCATTTGTATAGCAGCTTGAGCACCCGCAGGTTTGGGTACCCGCCGGAGTCCTAGAACCAATCTTCTGGACAGCAGGAGAGTGTATCCTCGGAGGATCCTAGGCTAGATGCATGAGTACATCCGCTGCTGATATCACTATGAACCCCACACCCAAACACAGTCAAAGGTCTAAAGCAAGCAGCCAACACACATACTTGTGGGCCGGGAATAAACAGATGCTAACAGCTAGCTGTGATCACCTAGCGGCAGCTACAGCTTCCTGATCCTACTGCTCAGGTAGACAACCAGAGGTGGTAGAAGCAGTGAGAGGCTTTTCCAAGGATGCAGAACTCTGAATTAAGGATGCGGAAAGCATGGCTCTCGCCCCTCGCACGGTGTGTCAGGCTGCAGTAGAGTAGCCCTTCTGCAGCTGCAGGCACCCAGTCTTGGGTCATTAGCTAAGTGACTGCCCACCCCGCCTTGCCCAACCTGAGTTCTGTCTCAGCAATGCCAGGTGGGGCAGGACAGTTAGTGTGCTCTGCTTGAGAAGCTTCCTCGGAGCCTCTGCTCCGGAAGAGACGCCATGCACATGCTTTTAATTGTTTTCCGAGACATGGATGACAACATGGGAGGAGCATTAAAGGTGGACGGACAGGAAGTGAAGGAGGGGCACACTTATAAATCCTTTAAGAAGGGCAGGGAGCCTTCGGGAAGGGTTGAGCGCGTGAACAGGATCAAAGTGCATTATATACCAGTACGGAAATGTCATAATGAAACCCATTATCTTGTACAATGAATATATGCTAATTCTTTAAATGTTAAGGAAGGAGAAGGGCGGTGAGAGCGGGAAGCGGTGCACTGGTATTTCCAGGGAGAAGAGCAAAGCTGACTCCAGGTGTCTTTGATGAAGATCTGCAGAGGCCCAGCAATCCGGTAGGCTCTGCAGAGCATGCATGAGTGAAACAGGCTACGGGCCTGAAAGAAGCTTAGACCTTCTGCAGAAACATTACCATATACATTAGCCACTGACTTTCGGCACAGGACAGACAGCAGTTTCTGGGGTGCCGTGGAATTAAAAAAGGGGAAAGACTTTAAAAATGGGTAGCTCTGAAACCAGAGCTGCGCAGTTTTCTGTTGAAGGAGGTCCACGGCTGTGCAGATTGCAGCAGACATGGGGGGTGGGGATACAGAGGCGAGTACAGCAGAGGTCAGTGGAGGGGTGTGGAGACCACATTAGAGGTTGGGGTGGGCTGCAGATTGTAGTAGAAATCAGCAGAGGGTGGCGATTACCGCAGAGGTCAGCGGTGAGTGTGTGTGTGTGTGTGTGTGTGTGTGTGTGTGTGTGTGTGTGTGTGTTGTGGGGTGGCAGAAAGATGAGCTGAGGTGGCTCTCACAGGATAGTTGGAGATACATACTCCACAGCCCATTTTCTGTGTTTCTTGCAAATTCTTAGTGGAACAGATATTTTCCCACAAAAATATGTATTTGATGGAGGAGCGCTGTTCATTTTGGTAGCAGAATGACTTTATTACATTGCCAGGAAAGCTCAAGAATTGAAAGTTGGAAGACAGCAGTTGGGGGCTATAAATTTTATATTAATATGACAACATGGACTGAGATTTATGAGTTCTGATGTAATGCAATCTTTTAGTGAAAACAATTTACTTTCTTACACCTCACTCAGTGATTTGATCTTGACTTTATATTACTTTTTTTTTAAAAAGAATGTATCTTTTAAAATCTTATTTATTTTATCCAACTGATTGCTTGCAGAGATAGACAGTTAAAGAATATTGGGTCTACTATTACAGCAGAGTGGTAATGTTATCGAATAATTTTAAAGAGAGTATAAAATGCCAGGGAGTTTAGCTGGCAATAAGTTGGGGCAATGACATGTTTGCAAATAAATGCTTTTAAAGTCAATATTAATTTTTTAAGCATATATATATCTTACTTATACAAATAAAGCATGTCTGAAGGTCAGAGAATGGAGCTTGCCACTAGATAACCATAGAGGTCTGGATATCTGTACAGACAGACAGGAAGTGAGGTAGCTGGGCGGAAACAGGATATACACAGGGAGAAACAGGAACTCACTCTCTTGTTTGCTGAGATGCTAAGGAGGTAAGGTGTGGTGGAGGCTTGTTCTTTCTTCTCTGATCTCTCAGCATTTTTCTCTGTATCTGACTCCGTGTGTGTGTGTGTGTGTGTGTGTGTGTGTGTGTGTGTGTGTAAGTATGTGTGTGTATGTGTGTGTGTGAGTTTGTATGTGTGTGTGTGTGTGTGTGTGTGTGTGTGTGTGTGTGTGTGTGTGTGTGTGTGTGTGTGTGTGTGAGTTTGTATGTGTGTGTGTGTGTGTGTGTGTGTGTGTGTGTGTGTGTGTGCGCGCGTTCACTTTTATCCCAAGAGCATGTCAGACTTTGATCAAGTATTGTATTAAAGCTTCAGGATGTGACATGGTATATTCCACAGAGCAAGGAATAGCACTGATCTGAAATTGCAGGCCAAGTTACTTGGGCATTTTCTAGAAAACTAAATTGACTTTGCTTCCTCAAGGCCCTAAGAGCTTGACAAAGACTATTTCATGATGGAGGGAGACACTCTTTTACTCACAGTCACAGACTGCCATAAGACAAAGAGAGAAGGTATAGAGTTTCGGTCAATCCACAAATTCACGGGCTGCCATGTTCACTTCTACAATTCCTACCCAGACAATCTCAGTCGCATCATGCCGTCTGGCACAGCAGGGACGAGATTCCCGTGTCACACAGCATTCTGACAATGAATACGAAGACCACGACCGCATGAGTCAGATCAGTGGTCTGAAGACAAGAAACAGTGCTGCAAATAATGGACTGTGCTGGGTAGGGTGACTGGCTGGAAACACAGATGTCCTGACTAGAGCTGTGAGGGGTGGCTTTTCCCACAGAGCTCCAAGTTCTGAGATGGTTAGGCTGGCAAGTTAGGCAGCCTTCTGGTCTATTGATGAATGTGGGGACTGGGTTTTTAGGAAAAGCACAGAATAACATGGAAGATGCTGTCAGTTGATGGTCTTGTGAAATCTCATCCCAGTATCAGGACCAAGGTCAATGACACAGATCCAGGCCTGGGGACTGGTTGCCCAAGCAAGGGGACCACAGTGGAGGTATGGAGGCTGCCTGTTGTCCCAACATTCAGGAGGAGAGACACAGGACCCCTGAAACAAGGTGGCTAGGTAGGCTGCCTGAACCAGGAAGCTTTAGTTTTAGTAAAGTCACTGCCTCGATAAAATGGGGAATTAAGATCAACCTCTGGCCTATACACATGTGTGCAAGTGTGTCTCCCCACAAACACACACATACGCACACAGACATACACACACATATACACCACACACAGACACACACTCCAAAACAAAATCTAATGTTTCATCATTGCATTTAAAAAAAAAATCTGAAAAGCTGGTTCCCAGCTACGTCCTTCCCTAGACCCCAGGCAGCCCTTAGACACAGACCTCCATTCACCACCATGGAGTCATCACCTGATGGAGTCATTTCAAGGTCTCTACCTGTGGCTCTGATATGATGCCAGAGTGAAGGAGGGGCCTGAGGCCCCTTATTTCCAGGCCTCTACTCAACCCTTCCTCCCTCCTTTGGGATCTAGAGAGGGATAATAGCTATTAAAACCAACCTAACATGTCTAACACTATTATTAATTAACTTTCAGAAAGCACACACAGGGCTTGCCAAGTCTCTGTGTACTCAGTTCCCATCTGGCCTCTGACTTGGTCTCTTATTATTATTATCATTGCTCACTCTTCAACGGACTTCAAGTTCGTGCTACAGCGAAGTATAATTCTCTGCTCCTCACACTATTTTTGTGTTGCATATTTTTTCCCTTGGCATAATAAGATTTAACAGATAATCTTTGTTTTACATAAACTGAATCAAATAATTGAATAATGAAAACAGCCCAATTATCTAATGAGACTATCATAACCTTGATACTCAAGGGGACAGTAACAATGCCTGAAATGAAGTCACAGGGCAATTTCACAAAAACACAGACGTGAAATCTTAATAAATACCATCTAATCGAATAAAGTGCGCATTAGATGACACAGAATCTAGCAGGGTTAGATCAAGGATTTCATAGTTTAGCATAGACAATCCATGTAGTTGTCCTTGTCTGTTTCTTGTTACTGAAACAAGACATCTGAAGTTCATTACTTATAAAGACAGAGGTTTATTCTGGAACACAGTTCTGATCCAAGAATACCAGGCTGTGTGCAGTGTCGGGCCTCTGGCAGAGTCCTGAGATGGTGCTGATACCATGTGGCAGGACACAAACACGCCATCTCTTCTTCCCACTCTTCTGATTTGCCTTTTTTATGTTATTATGGGCAAAGCCTTGTACATGCTGGGCAAGAGCTCTCCCACTGAGCTGTACCCAAGACTGTCCTCCTAATTCATATAAAGTCACCAGGCACACAGGGTTCCACTCTTTACCCAATGTCTTAAAAAAAAAAAAAAAAAAAGGCGCTTTAGAAACAAAAAGAACAGATAATCAAGGCTTCTTGGTGGCAGCATTTTTCTGGTTTGGACTCTGTTTTGTGAGAGACAAATAAAGATTTGCATGGCTCCTTTAAGAGAGGTTTCCTGACTCAGAATACGTGGGAAAAAAAAAAGAAAAACAAAAAAACAAACAAACAAAAAAAAAAAAACCCCGCACAGTTTTTAAAGAGCTCTGCTAACAATTCATTGGTGTGTAGGAGAGCTGGCAATGGCAGTGACCACATCTCCAAGCCGGCAGCATGCTTCTGGATGGCAGCTTAGACCAAGGCAGTGAGCACAGCTCTCAGTTCTGGTGGTAAAATAGCCACCGCCATCTTGGATAGGCCATGGCTAAAACAACTGTGGATTTCATTTTAACAATGTGGTTGTTTAGCAGATAAAAGACTCGTGGCCAAATAAAAGATAAAGATTTAAAGTAAAGACAGGTTCACATTAAGAAAAAGTGCTAAAGGTTTACACTGTGTTCTAAAATATATATATGTAGGCTTGGGAGAGAAAATGAATAAAAGGCTTTTAACAAGACAGAAAGCAGCTGGGTGTGGTGGCACATGCCTTTAATCTCAGCACTCGGGAGACAGAGGCAAGCAGATCTCTGTGATTTCAAAGTAAACCTGGTATGCAGAGTGAATTCCAGGACAGATAAAAGTTACACAGAGAAACCTTGTCTCAAAATATAAAAAAAATAAAAGTAGAAGAAATAGAGTTAATAAAAAAGCCACGTAAAGATGAAAAGCACAGAGAAACTTTGGATACTATACACTTTTCTCTTATCTTTAAATTATTTGACTGCTGAGGAAATAGCAACAACTGTTAAAACAAATGCTGCAGGATCAATCCAATATATATATATATTTTTAAAAATGCTTTGACTCCAAAATTTAAGTCCCAGGACAAGTTACTGGGGAAAAGGATTTCTAATTTTGTTTCCACAAAAAATGAAAAGCTGTGGATTCCTTTCAGACTAATGTGGTTTGATCTAGCCAGACCCCCTGAAACAGAGCCCCAGGTGATCCAACATTCAAACAGCTGGGACAAATCAGTCTTGCAGACTATAGCCAGGATTTCTGTGTCTTCTTAGGATTCCCCCATGGCAGCGCCCCCTACCAGCAGAAAATAGTTTGGAAAGAACGATGCCCAAATTCTCAAATATTGTTTATAAATGTTTGTTTTCATTTAAGTGGGCTTGGCTAATGACCACAAGCAATCTTTTTAAAGGCAAAAAGGAAATTTTAGTATAGATATGAATGCTTTGTTTTGGAATGGATTTTCATTTATTGATACAAATTTCAGGTCAATTTTGTGATATGTATATTTCTCCTCTTGTTTAGGTATTGTGTTTAGATAGCTCATTTAGAATGTAATGTATAAATTAGTACAGATTATAGAGAGTTACCTATGATAGTGGGAACTTATAGTTAAGTTAGTTAGGATTTCTAGATATGCAGAGATGTATTTGAGATGAATAGGCATTCTTCAAACCTTTCAAAGACCTACAGAAAATGGTTTAGGGATTTTCTTGACAGTAAGGCACAACTGCTCCTAGTAACACCACTTGTGTCAGAAAGGAAGATGGACATCGAAGAAACGCATTATGGAGTTTACTTTTAATATGGCAGGACTAGCCATTTGGACAAGATACTGCTCTTGTCTAGACTGTTTGACTATATGCTGTATAAACTGGGCATGCAGGGCCCACAGAAAAGTGACTGCTGAAACAAGATGGACATTACTACAGGATTCCTGCTTCATGGAAGAGGCTGCCAGACAGTCTACAGGACACAGAGAAAAATGACTGACAAACTGCCAATACAGATGGACAGTTTAAAGTTTTCTGCTTTGTTAAAGAGACTGCCAGAAACACTATATATGGCCTATGGGCTGAAGATGGAACATTACAGAAGAACTTCGGGTGACTGACCAGGCAATGAGTTGTCTCTGTCATTTCTAGAGTTTATATATTATCCTTCTGTGGTCTTTGAAGGAGTTGAAGACAGATAGTTATGGTTATCGTTTTCCTTAGTTAGGATTAAAGATAAGTTACATATAGGACTTTAGACTCACAAAGATAGGATACATGATAGAATATTTTCTTAAATCTTACTAAACGTTAATGGACTAAATATTGTTAACTATGATTCTTATTTGATAACTGTTGTATGGTATACTTTGCTATGTTAAGGTTAAACCCCTTCTTTTTATTTTAGACAGAAAAGAGGAGATGATGGGAGATGTTATTCTGTAAATATGTTTCTCATACTGGTTAATGAGTAAACACTGTTGGCTAATAGGAAAACAAGATAGGTGGGGCTAGGAGACAAGGAGGAAAGAGGAAGTAGGAAGGAGGACTCAGCATGGAGAGACCAGAGAGGTAGAACGCCAGCTGCTCTGGCCGGTAAGAAGAGACCACGTAGAAATACTTAGATTAGTAGAAATGGGTTAATAATTAAGACAGAGCTAGCCGATAAAGAATTAGTAACTGGCCAACTGTATCAAATACAGAGTCCCTGCAAGTTATTTGGGGCTGGCGCGGAGGTGGGACCAGGCCGGAAGGAAATAACCTACTTGTAACAGGGTTCTACTCTTTACCTAATGTTAATTACCTTCCATAGATGCCATCTCTAAATGCTGCAATCGGGTTAAATTCTGCCATTCCAATACCTCCTGGCAGGGATTAAGTTCAACACTTTAACCTTTAGAGAATACAAAAATCTAAGTCATAGCTAGAGATGTCTAATAAATAGACTTTAGAAAGAAAATATCAGTTCAATATGTCTGTTTCTCTTTCATTCCACACACATAAACAGACATACAAACACATAATCACACACATACACACCACACATCTAGACATATGCAAAGACATAAACACATACACCATACACACATAAACTTACACACTACTCACACATAAATACATACAACATAAATACACACATACAGATCACATACAGAGACGATGTTATAAATGGAAGAGGAAAAGAACCTCCTTAGGTACAGATTACCTATCATAAGAGCACTCTTCCTTTGGGAGGAAGCACCATACTTAGAGAAAAAATATAAACCTGTCTCTTTGAATATTAAAAATTCTCAATGTTTATTTTCATATTTTTTAATATCAAGAATATTTTAAATAGCCCTGCAGTTTAATACATATCAACAAAATGCCCTGTGAGTGGGGGGGGGGGCGGACCACACATAAGGAATACTATGAAGTGGAAATGAGAAAACATCATTGGAAATGACAGGCTATTCTATGCTTACTCCGGGAGAATACACAAAGAACCTATCAGATACCATAAAATCCCATCAGAAAATCTCAGGGTGGATTTTATTAGATGAAGATATAGCCTGTGTTCAATAATGGAAACATGCAGTGTGGTATTGATATCAGTGTCCTCTCGACAATCCACGGAGTAATGTGATCAGAAAGGGAACAAACGGGATTATTGTCTAGTTAGCTTCCATTTGCTTATCGTGCATTGAAAACTCTTCATGTGGCATTCAGCCGTACTTCACTGTTTCCACAAAGTGTGTAAGACAGCAGGCACATGAAATGGGTTTGAGGTCAGTGGTCTGAGATTTGTACGATCCCTAACAACTCCCCAGTCAGCGAGTTCTGTCACTTGGCCCGCCTGAGCTTCCTGTCCTCACTTAGGCAACAACAGGCGTCCTTCAGACCTGAGTCCCAGAGAAGCCTTGTAGAAGAGGGACACAGGAAGGGAAAACTGTGGTGACATCTTGCTTGTGACTGAAGCTCTGAGAGGAGCAAGCCGACATCACCTCTACCCCCTTTGAGTCTCAGCAAGAAAGACAGCTAGCTCCCGTTTCTTCCTGCTTGTATACGCTCTCTGGCCAGCCACCTCACTTCCTGGCCGCGACCGGCCGCCCCGCTTCCTGGCCGTGTCCGGCCACCTCGCTTCCTGGCCGTGTCCGGCCACCTCACTTCCTGGCCGCGTCCGGCCACCTCACCTGCTACTTCTCTGATCTTCAGACAGATGTTATTTGTACAAGCAAGATATAACCACAGAAACTAGTTAAGATCTCCTGGGTGAACTGGGAGGAGAGGGCAGAGGGGAGGGGACGGGGAATGTAAACATGAGGGGCCTAGACGGCTGAGTTGGGGGAGGGACGGAGGAGGAGAGCAAGGAAAGAGATACCTTGATAGAGGGAGGCATTTTGGGCTTAGGGAGAAACCCGGTGCCAGACAAATTCTCAGGAATCCACAGGTGACCCCAGCTGAGACTCCTAGCAGTAGTGGAGAGAGTGGTGAACAGGCCTTGCCCCTTTGATCAGATTAGTGACTACCCTAATTGTCACCATAGAACATACATCCAGTAACTGACTGAAGCAGACTCAGCGACCCACGGCCAAGCGCTGGGCGGAGCTCCTGGACTTCAGCTGAAGAGAGGGAGGGGGGATCATATGATCAAGGGGGTCAAGAGCATGATGGGAAAATCACAGAGAGAGCTGGCCAAAGCCAGTGGGGACTCAGGGACTATGGACTGACAACTGGGAAACCTAATGAGACCAAACTCGGTCCTCTGAATGTGGGTGGCAGCCGTGTGGCTAATGTGGGTGGCAGCCGTGTGGCTTGATCTCCTGTGTGTTTGGGGGGTCCCCAGCAATGGGACCAGCGGCTACCTTGGGTGCATTGGCTGGCTTTTTGGAGCCCATTGCCTATGCTGGGATACCTTGCTCAGCCTAGATACAGAGGGGAGAGGCTTGATCCTGACTCAACTGGTGAGCCAGGCTTTGCTGATTCCCCAAGGAAGGCCTTACCCCCTCTGAGGAGTGGACTGGGGGTGGGGTGGGAAGGAGGAGGAGGCAGTGGCTGGAGAACGCAGAGGGAGGGAGAACTGGGGTTGTTATGTAAAATGAAGACAATTTAAGAAAATAAAATGGTGACCTGAATCTAGTAGCACTGAGACCCTGACTGCTCCCCATGGCCACCACCCACAAACCAGCTGGCCTAGTTACTTCCCTGTTGCTGTGATGAACAGCAGGACCAACCAGCAAGTTGTGAAGGACAGGGTTTATCTGTGCATAGGTCACAGGGAGGGATCTCCACGTGGAGATGTGGAGGCAGGAGCCGAAGCAGTGGCCGGCTGAGACAGAGGCGTGCTGCGCACTGGCTCACTCTTCGTGGCTTGCTTGGCCGGCTTTCCTGCACAGCTCAGCACCACGTATGTGCCCAGGGCTGGGGCCCCACGTATCCACCACCAATAAGGAAAGTTCCCCCAGGTAAATCTGTAGGCCAGTCTGATAGAGGTAATTCCTCAGTTAAGGAATCAACTGAGTCTATGTGACACTAGTCTGTGTCATGCTGACAAAAACCTAACCAGCGTGGCAGCTTTCCGTCATAACCTTCTTGGGACAAGAGCTGCCAGCTTAGAATGGGGCACAGGAGGTAGGTCCCACAGCGATTCAACAGAACCAAAACGCCACGTCCACACAAGCTTTCTGCATGATGCATGTGAACATTCCTTCTACGCTCATAATGCTGTGTTCCATTTACTACAACTGACAAGTCCTTCTTGCTGTAAAGACATCACAGGCGCTGGAGTGCCATCTCACAGGGCCTTAGAAAAGCGCACCCTTCTTCTCCTTCCAGAGGATCTGGGGCTTCCTCGTTGCTGATTTTTTTTCCTGATTCAGATGATTCCTGTTACAAAACTCTTATGTTTAAAGATGTGTTGAAATCTCCTGTTTCTTTTTCATTTTCCCTTCTCAAGAAAATAAAAATGAAAGCTCTAAATCACAAAAATACCTTAGTTTATAAATTCTGAAACACATTTCTTGCTATAGGGCATACTGTCCTCAGGGTCACTGCCAATGCTAATACGCATCAGCTTAGACCAGGGGTGCATTTTCTGGGGCTGGCTGGACAGCTAGCCTATTCTATTGGTATGTTTCAGGTCAGTAAAAAGACTATCAGAAACAACACAAACAAACAAACAAACAAAATGTAGAGAACTACTAAGGAATACAGCCAAGCCTGTCTTCCTGCCTTCCACTCTACAATAACATGCATGTACCTACACACACGCACACACACACACACACACACACTCACACACACACACTCACACACACTCACACACACTCACACACACTCACACGCACACACTCACACACACTCACACGCGCTGCCCCCGCGCACACACACACACTCGGGCCACACGCCGCACACTCACACACACGCACACACACCACACGCACACACACACACACGCCGCACCTCACACGCACGCCACCACACACGCGCACACGCGCGCACACACGCACACACCCGCCTTGCCACACACACACACCTCGCCACGCACACACGCACGCACACTCACACACGCACACACACGCACACACACACGCAGACACACACACACTCACACAAACACAAGCACACACACGCACACACACACACACACACGCATGCACACACACACACACGAACGTGCATGCACATACCTACACAGGAAATAAATACAAACTGATCCGTAAAGATGTAAATAAGACAGCTGATTGATTGGAAAGACCATGCTTGGTGGCCACCCTGGCACATCTCTACCTGTGAGTATAGGGCTCCTATAGAGGCTTGTGTCATCTCCATCTCTCTGTTTCTCTTAAAAGAATCTACTCCCCTAGTTAAGGATGGCTATCTCATCCTTAAACCTATGGACCTTCAATTCCAACTATCTGTAAATAGACTTCTGCAAATAAGTCATATTCCAGAGATTATGATATGATGTCAGTTCACCATTCGAATTACCATGGCAAATCGGTACCTGCTTTTCCTAAAAGCGAGCACAGAAGCCTCCTACCCATAGAACAGGCCCAGGCTGTTGAACACAGGGTCAGGAGGGAAGACTCTAAGTATAACCGTACCAGTACCATGAGGACCTTAAGCTCCGTGAAGTCCTCCACTGGTTCCCTACCCTGGAGGGGTAGATAAGTCAAGAGTCTGTTGGTTATTCGTCTAGCAGAGCCTGCCCCATGCTTGCTAGTTAGGGGTTGTTGGGAGGAGAGGCAAATGGATTGACAAGCCCACGAGGTCAGACTTCTCGAGATACGTGTCCCTTAGGAGCAGCTGAAGTGACCCAGAAGAACTCAGCCCTACCTGTCAGAGGGGCCCAGCAGTCAGAGCCCTTTAATTATGCCTGCTTCATTCAGAAAAAGACTATGGTGGAAGGGATGAAGGCACCCAGGGCCATGAGATAACAGCCAGGGAACGGCACACCCAGGATGTAATTTAGTATTTACTAGGCTTTGATTCTGGCTAAATGACTTTGATCTAAGTGTAGACACCAAGAGCAAGCGGGGTGCGTCCAGCCTTAAACCACTGGCACGCATCTCCACATAAACAAGAGACCCATGAAACAAAGCAGCCTGGGCACTGGAGGCCGCACGTGCGCCCTTTACAAGTATGACAACTATTGGGGGGATGTGGCTTTTCTTTAACAAGTGCAACCCTGAAGACCACCAGATTTTTAATGTGGAGAGTAACACGAAAGACTGCATTTCACAAGACGGCGATGGACTCGCTCGATACCCATCCCGTTCTTCGTCATCACTGCTGTTTGTCAGCTTTTTTTAAGAAAGGAAGTTCTTAATTGTCATCTGTAAGTTCTTTCTTTCTTTCTTTCTTTCTTTCTTTTAATGAGCAATCTGCTCAGAAATGGCAGCCGCGATAAAGATAATTAACTTAAAGAAATAATTTATATTTAACAAGTGTGTCTTCTTTCTCCTGTGTGGTGTATTTGCAATGGTCCTCCAAGACTCAGCCAAAAAAAAAAAAGAGCTCAGGGAAGCAGATTATCTACATGGATTTCCAAAATCAAACAAGGTATTTCCTGATGTAGAGAGGGGAGGGAATTTGTGTTGAGAATGAACCCTGGACCACAATAAGGTTTCAAGATGGCAGTTTAAGGTGGAGGCAGCCTCCTGCCTCCACACTCAGAGAAAGCCAGAGGAAGAGAGTGGGAGAGGAAGCTAAGGGATGCTAGCTACTTCTGCACATCCCAGAGCAAGGGCAGGAAGGCAGTGGGAGCCTGGCATGCTGGGAGAGGCTGCGAGTGGGAGCTTCAGACCTTTCCCTGTGGAGACGGCTCTGACTGATGGAGAGGGCGAAGGAGGCAGATGATGGAGCCCCTTGGCTTGGGGCCACAGCACCCAGAGCGCCTTCAAGTCTGTGACCAGAACCGGACCACTAATGCTGGGCCCTGGCTCTGATCCAGGCTCTCAGCGTGACACACGGCTCTGCCCCACACCGGACTTCACGGTAAGCTCTGGTTGTGTTCCATGTTGTGGGGTGATTATCTAGCTTACAAACTGGAGATGGTGAGATCCTGGAATGTCTGCTATAAATTCTTTTCTTCTTCCAAAGATGTAATTATTTTTATTATTCATATATATATATATATATATATATATGTGTGTGTGTGTGTGTGTGTGTGTGTGTGTGTGTGTGTGTGTGTGTGCATAAGAGTGTGTCCACAGAAGCCAGGACAGGGTGCCAGACCCCCTGGTGCTGGAGTCACTGTAGCTGTGAGATGCCCAGCTTGGTTGCTGGGAACCAAATTGTTGTCTTCCAGCCACAAGTGCTCTTAGCCACTGCCCCATCCTCTCTCCAGCCCGGGACCTCTTCTTACTGCAGTAACCGCACCGTTTCTGTGAAATGCCCAGGGAAGTCTGAGGCTAAGTGCTGTGAGTGTGAGGGCTTCTGATGTGTTCAGTTCTGATGACACTCTGTGACACACGCATGTGTGGTGTGTCGTTTACATGCCTCACAAGTTCCACTCTACATTTTACAATCCTTTAATAATGTAAAATACATTCTTAGCCCATGGGTTGTACAAAAACCGCTCTTGGCCATGTTAAAGCCACAGGGCCATAATTTGCTGACCTCTGACCCCAAATAAATATATAGAGAAGCAAGTGTAGTATTTAAAGACATTTAATCACAACGTGGGGAGTAAAGCTAGAAGGTAGTGACTATGAGGATGGTGTCTATTGAAATTGACTGCATTAGCGGGCAAATGTTTGCCACTATAATGTGAGACCCAGATAAAGCCAAGAGAACTGGGCAATGCTGTTAGTCCTCTTAAAAACTAATCGTGTGTGTGTGTGTGTGTGTGTGTGTGTGTGTGTGTACAGATGGAGGCCGAAGGTTGGCCGAAGGTTTGGTGTCCTGCATTTATACGCGACTATCGCGTTGCTCCAGCCCCAAGGATGCAGACCCTGCCACTCTGATGCTCTCCGCGACCTGAAGGGGCTTCCGACCCCAACTCCCCCGACTAAATCCTTTTCCGGTAGGTCCGCACCTGTGACCACGCCCTCTTGGGCGTGCTGCCTGTGGATGACGCCGAAGCCTGGCAAGACCCCGCCCTCACTGACATGACCCTCTTAAGGTGGCTGGTTCCGCTGTGATGCGAGCATGCCCCGGGACTGACGCATCACCCCCACCCCACCCCCGCAGTGTGTTGCTGCATCCCGCCGGCTACAGTCACATCTCCAGCTCTCAGGCCACTGAGAGCCCCTTCCGTCTGTCTGTCTGTCTGTCTGTCTGTCCCCTTGGTTCCCAGGCCCTCTGGGTCTTTCTTTGGAAAGAACGCCATAGCTTTCTTCTGCGTTTCCTCCTCCTGTCAGCCAAGTCCCCGTCTCCTTTGCGGGGCAGACCACAGAGTGGCACAGAGGGGGAGACCCCGAAGGCCCTTAGAGTGGGAAGACTCAAGCTAGATCTTAAGAGGGCTTTGCCCAGGATGGCCAGCTGCACAGAGAAGATGAGTTGGGCTCACAGCTTGATACCAGCGCATTGCATTATGTCCTCTATGTATCCAACCAGCCAGTAAACACATAGTGAGAATTTTATTGTGTTCAATCAAAGCGAAGGCGAACACTGAGCGGCTAGCGTTCAAATGTCAGCCTGTGCTCAGCAAGCCCACGCCTGGATTGGGAAGATAAGGAGACAAGGACGCTGGCCGTGAGAGACGCCCTCACAGCTCGGTATGTCAGTGCCCGGTACTAAATGCCAGGTTAGTACCCTGGACTTCAAGGCCCATGGGTCACAGTGAAGGGGAGGTCCCTGTATCCCTATGCTCTCCATGGCTCCATGTTACCAGAGCTGTGAACTGAGTCACTGTTAGGCCACACACAGAAAAGCTAGATGAATCATTCCGTAACATCATGCCACACAACCCCAAATCAGATGCATCATTATATCATGTTCTGCTGTTGAGGGCTTTTTATTTTGTTTTTTTTTTTGTTTGTTTGTTTGTTTTGTTTTGTTGCGCTATTAATTCCCAGTCCATTTTGGCATGAGTCAGAGTCACCAGTAAAAATATAGCCTGATTTATTTACTTCTCAGTTAGAAAAAGAATCTTTTAAATGTTTCACAATCAGATAGTTATCAATATTTTATATTAACTGCAGAAAAAAAAAAGATAGAAGTAGGGCCATTTAAAATACCGCGATGGTCTGTGAAGGAAACACAGTAAGAAATGAATGCTTAACTTATTAATCAATGATGATTAATTATTCACACTGGACTATGTGCCAGGGACAGGGCTGCATCCCACGTGGTCCACTTCTGCTCAGTTCCTGCACTGGTTTCTCCGGTGGTTTTAGAGGTAACCCAGAAATCCAGAGAGCTAGGCTGGGATTCATGGATGTTCCTTCTGCCTAAGTGAGCATTGCCAGCAGAGTACTGAAGGGAGTTTGGGGGTTCTTGAACTTAGAATTCGGGCGGAAATACAAGATCATGTTGGGAGAGCAGGGAAAGAAAGAAAGTCAGATATGCTGGCTGTATGGAAAGAGAGCAAAGGCCACTTTTCTGTCACCAAATGGTCTGAACTCCGAAGATGCCCTGGACCAGTCCAATGCTGCTCTGATTTTGTGACTGCCTCCATGCATGCTTCTACTTAGAAGCATGGTGGGGATAAGGAGAGAACAGAAAGGCACAGATGACCTGTGTGACTCATATCAGAACCACCTGTAATGTCAGACGCGCCATCTGCTGCCTGGGACACAGACTAAGACATTTGCCCTCTGCATCTGCTGGAACACAGGGTCCGGCCTCATATGTCCCTGGGCTGGACTGGGCTGGACTAAAAACTAAGCTTGGGGCCCTGGGCGGGCTCCACTGCATGGCATTCTGTCCTTGGCCTAGGGGGTGGGTAGGCGATGGGAGAGATAAGACCGCGGTGGCACTCTGTGTCCAACATGCCAGCACTCTCAGGAGAGGAAGCGCAGCTCCTCCAGACGCCATTCTGGGTGAAACCCAATGCTTGTATGAAACCCTCAGCCTCACAAGGAGCAGGTGTGTCTCCCTCCCGGCACCTTTTTAAAGGCGAGCATAGGAAAGAGGCGCCTGCTCTTAAAGGGCGAGCTGGAGTCTTGTTTTCAGGATCAGAGGCAGTTGAGAAGACCCCATCAGGGCCCATGAGAGATAACAAGTGCAATGTATGACAAAGCATTTGAGGTGGTGGCAGAATTCACCATGTTCAGCCAGACTATGGCACGAGCAGCACACATTACAGGTCAGTACCAGAGAGGTCAGTTTAGTGGCGTATAGCTAAGTATGATTTTTAATGAGCCATGGGCTTTAGTGGAACACACATCAATCTTATCTTTTTTGGAAAGTACCTTGTACTGGCGTAATTAATGGTCGGAGGGGGGGCACGGTCACCTCACTTTTAGAGATGCTCCCCAAAGTTCCTGACAGAGGAAAAAAAACATACGGGATGTCGGGAAGTCACTGAAAACGGATGTATTTCTGGGTTGCATTCACTTGGGGTTTACCTAGCGAGGTCCTGCAGGGAGGAAGAGCCGTGAGCACGGAGCCCAGCCCCAGCAAGTCTAAAGCCAGTGTGCACGCATAATCTCAGATGCTTCATGCACGAGTCCTGCTCATTCCAAACGCAGACGTTGCAGGGCCTCCAAATGTGAGGCAAAAAGTTTTTCAGTGCTAGGCTTCACAAGGGAGGAGGGACACTGCCAAGGGTTGTTTTGTGGCCAGGACAATAAGGCTTCCAAGAACCCGTCTTATTACTGATTATAGCAGGTAGCCCCTCGGTACACGAAGTTTGGGACAAAGGCATGACCATCTGAAGGCACCTATTGGTGAGCATATAAAATACGTGTTCCTGTGTTCTCCTGTGGACACCGGTAGGAAACCCTCTTGAGTCTACAGTGTATGATCCGTGCTGGTTTGGCCTCTGTTTAGAACTCTTAATCCACCCATAACTGTGGAGTGCTGACCACATTTAAGAAGGTTCCAGAATTACCGCATGCTGAGTGCAAAGCATTGGCAGGGTCCCTCTGTAAGACCCCCAAGTGTCATAAGAATCTTGACTGCTACCCCAGGCTATTTCTTTGAGCATGCATTTTGCCAGGTGCTTCCCGCGGCCGGAGCTACAGTGCTGTTCAAGGTTGACATGTTGTGGGCCCATTGGGTTTATAGTCTTACATTCAGGAGGGGAAGAGAGACAATAGAACAGTAGGTGAGTAACTCTACATTACGATGTCATGCCATGACTAGTCCATAGGGAAACACAGGTGGACTGAGGGACCAAGGATCTCAGCGGAACAGGCAGGAAGTGATGGGGAATTAGGACGCAGGCTGTGGCTGGAAACTGACCCTTCGGACAGTCTTGAAATAATAAGACGAGGTTTAGCGGGTAGATGAATCCTGTCTGCACATTCACAGCATTTTGAATACGTATGTTGTCATGTGTATCACAGTCTAATCCCTTCATGGGGCGTGCCAGGCATCCCTAGGCCTTTACATGTCTCTTCAATATGTGAGACTTTCCGTCCTCAGATCTCCATGGTTCTGACCAGCACAGGCAACTCCAGCACGCTGCCTCCTGTCTGGCCTTACTAACCACCCTACCACACGGCACATCTGGGACCCGTGATGAGTAACAGCGGTCCTTTGAGTCAATCAAGCCCTTGCACTTTCCATGCCTGTCTCTGAGGCCTCCTCACCTCCCTTGTCTTAAACCCTCATCCCTACGTCCTACACTGCTGCTGTTCTACAGAAGACTAAGAACCCCTGTCTTGGGTTTTGGTTCCTGGGGGTGCAGGCTCTGATAGAGTACCATAGCCTCTGGGTATAAAATGGGCTGGCTAATCTCAACGCTGCTGTGAGCATGAAGTGGGCGCCAAGAAGGGCGACAGGGAAAATGAGTTAGCTGCAAGTCAGGGTGCAATAAAACCAAGTTCTCAGAACACACCACACTGACACCCCAAATTCCCATCCCAGCCCCC
Organism: Cricetiscus sungorus; assembly: GCA_030556225.1. NCBI lineage: Eukaryota > Metazoa > Chordata > Mammalia > Rodentia > Cricetidae > Cricetiscus > Cricetiscus sungorus. Next base: position 5,348,001 of record JANBXA010000738.1, on the reverse strand, counting down.
AATCTCACCCCTCCATGATGAAGGCCGTTTCCCGGGACCTTCCCTCTGCCCCTCACTCAGAATCTCCATACATGTTTAAACCTAAGCCAGACACCCTGTGGTGCAAAGTTACGATGTGACCGTTTAGAAAGCCATGTGGACCTGAGGCACAGAGTCACGAGAAGGAGCCAGGGAGCAGGAAGAATTCTCCTTCTCCAAACTATGCCCACCACTTGGCGGGATAAAGTGAAGACCCCGCAGCTAGCTGCTCTTGTGAGCTTCGGAAGGAGAGGGGAGAAGCCTGTCGGTATCTGCTGCAGAGCAAACGCGATGCCCACTAGAGGCCGGGGATCTGGAAGTCCTCCTCGGAGAAAGGAAACTGTTTGTATGACAGTCCGGCCTGATGACTGAGGTGCTGGATTACAAGGGGGTGGGAGGGGGTGATTTGAATGACAGTGGCTCCCATCGGCGCCCATGGATGCTTGATCCTCAGTGGTGGAACTGTGTGGGAAGGCTGAATTGTGAGGTCTCCCTCCCTCCCTCCCTCCCTCCCTCCCTCCCTCCCTCCCTCCCTCCCTCCCTCCCTCCCTCCCTCCCTCCCTCTCTCCCTCCTCTATGTCTGCCTGCCTGCAGATCAGGACGTAAGCTCTCAGCCATGCTGTCATGCACCCTGCCATGATGGTCATGGATGAACTGCAGGCAAGCCCCCAGTTAAATTCTTTTAATAGTTCTTGTCAAAAGCTGTCCTCATTTCACTGAAGCCATTCCCAGACTCCTGTTTGTTTGTTACTACCTTTGCCTTAGCTATTCACTTTCCATGAAGATTTGAAAATGCGTTAGAGACGGTCAGTTCTCATATCTACATAATATTTGTATGATTTTCTTTTCAGAGCCTGCTTTCTCCACAATCATACTCTCATCGGCCTCCATGTAACAGGTTCAAGATGGGCCAGGAACTCTGCTTGATACAATAGCTATGACAATGTCTTTTCCTTCTGAGAAACTGCTAAAGTGGCAATGGGGTGGGAAACCGAGGCACATCTTTCACAAGCGACAGAGTTTCCTCATTTCATCTGAGGTCCCAATGTCTTGATGCCATGCATAGGGCTGTCATCCTTCGACTGCCTGCTCAGAGGGACAGTCCTTGGATGCTAATTTCTAAGTGGGTATCAACACAGGCCTCATCTCGCATCTTGTGTTACCGGATACTGATGTTGCACTCAGAGCCTGGACCTGGTAGGTTATTACACAGTGCTGACTAGGACACTAGGACACTTAAGCAGCTGTGTCCATGCTTTTTTATGACCTGAGATGTGCACTCCCGGTGAATGAAGGACTCAAGGGAAGGTGACACAGAGCAAATAGATGACCCAACACCTCTGCCTTCTTATCAGTCACATTGATCATCACTGATTGTTACACCCACTTTCTGGGTAAAAATGGACTGTTGGATATCTTTCAATCTTTCATCTCCTTCGGTTTTGAGACCGTAGGCTTCCCAGGAGCATTTTATTTTATTTATCTTTAAAATATCAATAATTTTTACTTTTCTTCTTCAAAACGGTACAGTATCTAGTGCCACTTTAGGTCAAAAGCCTATCATTTAGAACACAGTCTGGATTTTTCTATAGTTCTACTTTTATTTTACAATTAATTTTTCCTAGTGTCATATCATAGTTGGATTTTTGTGAAAGCTTATAGCCACGGAATACTTTAAGCTTCCTTCAATAACTGATGACATCAAACCCTGCTAAAGACCCCTTCATCCTTCAGCAATATACCATCTGGGGACCACTAAAATCTTTCATTCTGGAGGCAAGACTTCAAGAGTCTATTATGACTCAATCCTTTTGAAACATATGCCTTGCCGTTTTTTTTATCATTGGATATCTAGAAGTCTCAGTCTGAAATCTAAAGACCTGTGCTGAGGATCTAGACCATTCTGAAGACATAATGGATGGGCCATTACAAGGGGGCTGCAGCCCCCATGATGGCCGGATCCCATATATGTCCTAAGCCTGAGATGAATGCAGACTCAGTCAGGCTAAATAGCCCACGCCTTTACTTCTAATTCGAACCTGTACAGTGTGGAACTGAGTCAGTTCCAACGCCATCTTCCTTTCTCTGATCCTCAATGCCTACGCCTGTGTTCTGTGACCCATCCTCCTTCAAGATGGTGATAAGTCCCCCTCTTCAGAAATGTTGTGGCCCAGTCTCACAAGAATATTTGTGGGGTCAGTTCATCCTGTTCCCTGCAGTGTTCCAGACGTGTCTCATCCTATCAACAGCGGCTGTCTTCCTCCTCCTCCTCCTCCTCCTCCTCCTCCTCCTCCTCCTCCTCCTCCTCCTCCTCCTCCTCCTCCTCCTCCTCCTCCTCCTCCTCCTCCTCCTCTTGTGCTGCTAGGGGTGTGTTTAAAGCACAGCTTCTTGCATTCATGCTTGTAAGACTCCAGATCTTGCAGAACCTGTGTTTCTGGAGTTTCCTCTCTGGAATCTGTACTTTCAAAACTCCCTGAGAGATTCTCCATGGAGCTGCATGTTTGCTAATGGACTGAGCTCTCCACACCGTTCACCCAAATATTCTCAACATACAGAAATCAAGAAAGGGTGGAAGGATCAAGAAGACTGAGGGCATGATGTTAACTCTAGGAAGAAAAGCCAGCGAGAGCTGGGTCATGCCAGGGAGATTCTGCACGGCCATTCTGACACTTCCACGGCATGGGATCCAGTCTTTCCTGACACAGTGTGTGAGAACTCACACGGAAGAGCATCACACTTTCTTAGGTGCGAACTTGATTCTGTGAAAACAATCTTGGGAAATTGTCTGTTGTGGATCTCTTTTCTAACCTGATTTTAATTTTAGATAGTCACAGTGAAAGCAGGGCATTTTATGTAATTGCAGTGTATTCTGAAGCTCTTCGTTTTTGTTTCAGAGCTGTAGGGTATCGACTTTAGCAACAGCATGATGCTTTCTCTTGTTTTCTCCATTTCAGGAATATGCACGCAAGGAGGAGATGCAAATGCACGTACTACGGGAAGTTCTGTCAAAATATATGCCTCCCTGGGAGAGAGGATTCGAGTCTTATGCCACGCACAGCATAAATGGGAGCTTGGGACTCATACACATCACGTTTGTGCTCTCGTGTTTAATTTTAGAAGAACACATTCATGGGAACATTAAATGTGGAGATTGCTGCTTCTAAAATATCTTATTAAAAATGCTAATATACAATGGATTTCAATATTTTTGTACTTTGGTGCAAAAACCATTCATGAGAGAAAATTCCCTTATGCTACATGGCATATGTATATGGCACACACATGCTTTTTGTGTAGATAATGTGTGCTAAGATATATGATTGAAATTTCCATATCTGGACATTCTCCCACAACTATATTTTTAGACATGCACATTTAGAGCATAAATAGAGAGTTCTTTGAGCATTGAGGAATGTTATTCTGTTCTCTGTAATGTTTCCAACCTATTATTCACGTACACCTGTCTTCATTTTAGAAGAAATGATAGGCAGTGTATGTAAGCAGACGCACATGTATCTTTGGATCTTTATTCTCCCCACGCATGTGACACCAGAGCATTATCTTAATTATCTTAACGTGGAACGGTAGCTATACTGGCCGGCCAGAGCATCACTTCCCCGGCATGGGTGTTGGGCTCTGTGCCCACTTACATGCCAAGGAATGCTGACTTCTGCTCCAAGGAGACCCTTTGTGCATTTGTATTTTAGGTGAGCGTGCACTTGATTCCTGGGCACCGTCTCTCCTCCACTTGCCTTCCACTGGTGGTGACAGAATAAAGGGCTCCAGTCTGTACTGTCACAACATTTGTTCTAAAAGTGCCTACCAGGAACCGTCTTCAGCTCCATATGGACATTCCAGATTGCAAGAACCCAGCAGACTCTCTCCTAGGCTGATTGTATGTTCCTAAGATTGCACATTTGAAGAAACATTCTCAGGTAAAACACGGAGCCTTTAACAACCCTGGTGGGGATGCGGCAAGAGCAGAAGGCAGGGCTGCACCGCTCTCCTGTCTACCTTCTGTCCTCTATTCATATTAGGTCCTGAAAAATACTGCTGAGAGCTTCAAGTAAGGTTCCCTGATGGGTTGTGTTCCAAGAGCAGTAACTGTAACACAAAGAGCCACAGTCTACACTAGGCTAGCCGACTCTGCATCTGTGAGACGTTTGTTACAGTTGCACAGGTGTGGGCCAAGCCTGGGTGGAGCAACAGAATCTCCTTCTTCCTGTTGCCCATCTCAGCATGAGACACACAGGTCTGGACCAGCGCCTGGCTTTTGCTGTCTCCACCCATCCACCCAACTTCTCAGTTCAGTGACCAGAGCACCGCAGGTCCCTGTGCACTGACGTTCTCTGAACTAGGTCCCCGGGTATCACAAGAACAGTTAGGTCAGGTGCGTCCAACTTTTTGTTTTGGGTTGTGAGCCTAGCCTGTAACGGCTGAGCCAACTCTCTAGCCTGTGTCCAACTTTTCGACACATGAAAAAGAATTCACACACAAAAAGAAAACCACACACACGCACACGCACACACACGTGCATAGACGCACACGCGTGCGCAAACACACACTCACACGTGCGCGCACACACACGCACACACGCGTGCACACACACACACACACACACACACACACACACACACATACACGGGAGTGTGCTGGAAGGATTTTCATTTGTCGTGGTTTACAGTAAGAGGCTGAGCAAAGACATGGAATCCGGAGATATACAAACACCCAACACTATTAATTCTACCAAACAGCTAGACCTCTGCTATGCAGGGAAGTTTTCCCCATTCGTCCAGCGGAACTGAGAGTGACTGTGGACTTATTATGACCTCACAATTTCACTGCTTAATTTGGGCTCAGATGTCCAGCGCAAAGGAACCCAGAGTGAGCTGTTGTCCCTTCAGTGAGTTCCAGAGCACTGTGGTGACTGGACCCAGACACCCGGCTCTGGAGAACACGTCACATTCCACAACCCAGAACCATTGGCCTGCATACCCTGACCCAGACTTGCGGCTTCCAGCAGAGGGCGGGGCCCTGGGAAGGGGGAGATTTGAAACAGCTCTGCGTGTGGGCATGTGCTGCGGTTTATCCTGCCACATCCAGATGAGGACCAATGGAAAGGTCACATATAAAGCTGACATTTTAAGACTGTAAAGCCTACGCTGTCTCATTAACTAATTGTGGTTTTACTAGGTACCAAAATGCTTTCCTGAAGAAATGTGAGCTTTAAAGCAAAAGCTTTAAAAGCAGATGTTTGAAAATGTTTCCAGTTCTTCTCCTTCTCCTTCTGTCTGTTTGTTTTTGAACATGATTGCTTGTGTGTGCACTCATCTATGTGCCTTCTACAAAGTTTAGAAACAACGGCACCACCATGCCTGGCTTTTCAATGACCTCCAACTTTCTAGTTAAAGCAGCAGACTCACTTGGCAGATGCAATTCAAACAATAGCATGATGTCTGGGTAGGCAGCCGATGCTGTGGTCCTTCCGTGAGGTGCTGTGGTGTCTTGTGAGCTCCCTTCCTCTGTCATGAGACCCAAGGAAGCTAAAGTTCAGAGCACACCTGTCATTCTCCCCATCACGCTGAGCCTGACTTCCTTGCATCCCTAGACCCTTCCCTTGCACACATGGTGACTTTAGCGCTCACCTAAAATGCTCACCCCTCACGTGCAATGCTTTTCCCTCCCTCTCAGTTTTGCCTCACCCTCACCCTTTCATGGCCCCGCTGGATCTCAACAGGTCAGCCTTCCAGATTGTTTCTCCATCACAGGCACTGCCAGCTGAGTTAGCTTCCCTGGAGCTGGAGAGTCACGGGAGATGATATTCAAGGATTTTCCCAGTAGAATCTGATGGCTTGTGGTCGCCGTGAGCAAGAGATTTGGGGGGGACAGGGTGCTCGCTGTGGCAGAACCACAAGCCTGCATCACCCTCGGGATACTGTGATCACCTCATCCTACACTCACATCCGTCTTTCTGTAACCCCGCAGCGGCTGTATGTCCTCATCTGTCCCTTCCGCGTGGTCTCCTTGTCAGCATTGGCACTGTGTCTCCTCTGTTGCTTTGCTGGTTTCCGTCTTATTCAGACTCACTTCAAAGTCTCCTTTGCAGACACGGTTGAATAAAGGCATGCCCACAATTTACATTCTTACCAATGTGCCTGAATCTGAAAGTTAGAAGTGAAACTTCCAGTCAATTTGCATGAAAAACTGTACTTGGAGATAAAATTGGCAAGAAAAGATTTAAAAAAAAATTCAGTGGCTTACAAAATATAGTCAGTCTCATTCAGCCTGGTGAAGAGAAAAGGCTAGAAAGCAATACTGAGTTCAATGTTACAGAGCCTGTGGACCAGAATCTTCAACGGCCACGGAGGAATGTTCCCTTTCCTGGTGTTCTGAGAAGTTCACGGAAATCTACGCTTGAGTGCTGACAGTAGCTCTGCCACAAACCAGAGCCCTAACATCCTTGACGAACTTCCGGGAGACAAATTGGTCAAACCAAGCATGGTACAGGGACGCGTCTCTGTAGGGCAGAGGGCAGTGACAAAGACACTATGCTGAGTGTGGCAACAAGTCCTCAGTGTCCCCCCACGGCGGGGCCTACTGTCTGCGGAAGGCAGAGCTGCACCCAGGAGCCTGGCCCGTGACTCTGGGAGTTGGGAACAAGTGAAAGAATACCAAACAGGCTCAGCAGTGGGGATGGGGGTGAGGGAATAGCTCTCCATGCCGGCTACGGTGGTGGCCATAGTGGCTCATACATGTTCTAGAAGTCAAATGCATATTTAAAGATGAAAACACCAGTGGATGACCAGCCAATTAGAAAATAGCACCGAGGGGGGGGGAAGCATTCAAAAATTCAAACATTCCCATTCAGGTATTTGTGAAATGGTGCAAAAAGCTTGAGAGAAAATTTGCTAATTAGAGCTAATGAGGAAACAGAGCTCCCACTTAGCAGTGATTTCTTTAAAAATAATATTCAAAGGGTATACTGCATGTGTTGCCAAGAAGCTTAGAGTTTACAACCCTCCAACATCAAATACTCAATAAATCAATATATGTATTTGAAAGTGCACGTGCTCGGACATCAGCCAGGCCCCTGGGGCCTCTCGACCTGACCGTGGGGTCCGCCCACGTCTCATCTCGGCTCCCCAGGTCCCACATTCTGCTATTCTGCCCTTCCCCTCCTGTGCCTGTAAAGCAATGGATGGTTTATCCATTTGAAGCCTATGAAAATCAGTTCTCATTTTACAGTACTGCAAAAGTGCTGTCTGGTTTTCTATCCCGTAAAGAGCCTTTCCTCCAAAGATGCTATTTTCCAACATCAGATTTATTCCGGAAAGAGCCGCTCTCCTCACTGCCAATCTCATTTACGCTGGCAAACTTTCTTCTTCCCCCTTGGGATGAAGCAGAGCTTAATTCATCTCAGACAATATTTGGTGTGTGGCAGCCACGGCTACTGGCATCCTATTACACTTGCTTTTGCAATGCAGAGTCTCTACATATTCCAGGTATTAGAGATGGGGTTAAAAGAAATTTCAAAATGTCCACAGAGAGACAAAAAATTGTAAAATTATTTTAGATTATCTATGCTAAGCTTTCTACTAAACATACATATGCATATTGTTTCGGGACAGGAGTAGGTGGCCTCTGATGGGGGATGTCCTTCTGTATATGCGTTTCTCTTATTGGTTGATGAAAAAAGCACTGTTAGGCCTACAGAGGCCGGAAGCTAGGCGGGATTAGGAGAGGAGAATTCTGGGAAAGGTAGGCAGGGAGAGACCATGGAGAGACGCCATGGAGAGACAGGGAGGATAGGATGCACCAGGCGTTCTCTGGTGAGATAAGGCCATGTAGAAATACATAGATTAGTAGTTACAGGTTAATAATGAAGACAGAGCTAGCCAATAAGAAGCCTGGTCACTAGCCAACAGTTTATAAGCTAATATATGTCGCTGTGTGCTTATTTGGGGCTGAGAATAGGCGGGACCTGGCGGGAATGGAACTCCAGCAACAGTACTCAGTGCTAGAATCTCCTCTGGAGATGCACACGGTCTGCTAATAGCCCTGCAGTAGGGATGCCATATGCTCCCTCCAGGACCCGGGTACATCAGCATTAAGGAAAGGATGAAGAGTGAGAGACAGATCTCTTCAGGCTCCGGGGCGAGCATGCAGAGGGTAAAGCTTGACATGACCAGGGAGGTGAAATAAGGAGAATCACACAGTCCCTGGGAGGAAGCAACGGCTCAATGGATCAGCCACAGGTAAACGGCCGTTGCTGGAGAAAATACATACTCCTCACGCTCTCGCAAGCAAGCCCAATTAATCACAGTGAACAATTAGGTCTCTCGCAAAAGGCAACTGATAAATAATTTAACTCAAAGCACAATGTGCAGAACAACATTTGGTATTCATTTAATGAGTAAACGAAGTCACAAGTGCAAAGGTACCCCCCCTTTTTGCTTTGAAGCACATGTCCTTACCATTTAAGAGGTTCTGAATTCTAAAATTAGGATTGCAATTTATTTCTTTGGTAGACCCCATTTACATATGTTTTCTGGGGAAGAAGGGCTACCGTAGGGAGTAGCTTTGTTACGCTGAGGTTGGGGAAGGGACAACATGTGTTCTTTTTGCGTGTTCTGCATAGAGGGAAACCTCCACATGAAGGTATTGGCCACAGAATTAGTCCTCTCACACCGATGAGGGACCAAAGGCGTGAACTGAAGTTGCCAAACAACACGTGCTCTCTCATTTTCCTCATTTAAACCCGCTGATCCTTTCCTGACGAACGTGATGCTGAGAGGTCCAGCTCCCTGGATATTATATCTCCTCCTTCTCCTCCAGTTCACACCTTCAGCAGCAGGGTATGCCCTTCCCAAAGACCTGGCTGCAGGGGGATGGATCACACTTCAGCTTGCATCCTACGGACCCGAACTCATCACTCGGTTTCACAGTGACAAGGGGCCTGGGTAGTGCAGTGTCGGGTTCCTAAATAAGTGGCCACCTGATTATGCTATGAGCAGGATGCTGGCGAGGACTTGCAACTTTCTACAGGGTACCACATACACACCTTACACTTACAGAAGTGGATCTGTTCTTCTAAATCAAGGTTTCTTGTTAGTCCAAGCTGGTGTATCAATGAAGGGAAACGTTAGTTTCAGAGGAGTCGAAGCTCAGAGGATGGAGACAGGCATGCTCTTTCCAGTGGGACGAGAGATTTAATTGAACATGGCCTTGAAGAGGAGCAGAGACATCGAGAGATATCTGGAAGGTAACTGAACAAACCTCCAATATCTGAAGACCAGCTATAAGAGGCATAGACATTGTGAGATCAGAGGGAGCCTGGCAGGTCCTACTGGCTTCTGGGTGTAGCTAATTTTCCTATATGAGTTACTTTTACCACCTGTTAACGATCAGTCAAATAATGTACACATCAGAATCTGTATCTGTCAGCTGTGTTGTAAGAAAGTTGGGAGGCCAAGTGACTGTCCCAGCCTCCAAGGGTGGGCAGTCAGCAGGGACGGCAAAGACCGTGGGAGGATGATAATGCAAACTGAAATCTGTCTCGTCTGTCTGTCTGTCTGTCTGTCTGTCTGTCTGTCTGTCTGTCTGTCTGTCTGTCTGTCTCTCTCTCTCTCTCTCTCTCTCTCTCTCGTCTCTGTGTGTGTGTGTGTGTGTGTGTGTGTGTGTGTGTGTGTGGTATATCATTGACCTTGAAACTGAGCTTACTCCCATCAAGACTACACAAACAGATAGCCAGGCAAGCTGGTAATACAAACAAAGCATTGCCTAAACTGTATTGTGGTAGGAAGTGATCCCAGAAGACTGAGGTGCATGTGAGTAAAACTTAATGACTAAATATTGTTAATTCCTGTAGGGTTTTTACAGGAGGCAAATATTAGATCACATGCAGTCTGGTGGGGAGGGAAGTGGGAGGGTATCAACAAATGATGTCCCACCACAGCAGTTTAGTTCATGGAACACATAGAGAAAGCTTGCTGTGCGGGGGACTCGTGGGCTGAAGATGCAGGGCATCCCTCGCTGTTTATGGATGCGGAGGTAGAAGCATCTCTTGTTTAAGATGCCCCCCGGTGGATATGGTGTCTCTCCACCAGGGACAGAGCCCTCTTGCAGACATTCACCCTTGGAAGGTCTGCCTTACCCCAATCTAAGCATGGTTGATTCATGGTGGGGAGGGGGACAGGATTCCAAATCACAGAAAATAAGTACACAAGGCATTTGGGAAGTGATGACTTCACTTTTCAAACAGTTTGTTTCCCATAGTGTCATTCTACAGCAAGCTTGGCTCCATTTCCCAGGTGATGCCCTCAAGGTCTTGTTTTCCTGGACAAGGTCACTTTCCACCAGGATTCTGAACAGCCAAGGGAGAGAAAATGAAGTGGATTCCTATGACCTAAGGTCATTACGTATCAACCCAGCCTAAGGGACTAAGGGACGCTTCATGCATGCCAGAAAGTGAGAACTCACACTGCCACCAACTGCCAGGGAAACTGAGAACTCATACTTGTAGTGCTATCTTGCCTATGAACCTGTAACAACGGCCATGCCATTTGGTCATGGTTACAGGTGTGGATGTGAGCCATTTAAGGTGTGAGTAGGGGAATGGAAGCCCCTTGGGACAAGGACAGCAGGGTCTGCGTCCTTGTAGCAGGAACACTACAATAGATACTTATTTTCAACTGTGGAGGTTCATCCCCAATGAGCACCTATTTATCATCCATCTTGGGTTTGGTGAAGTGATTGCAATTCCTTGCCTTTACATATTGCCACCAATTTTCGGGGGAACTGAGAACTCACACTGCCATCAATTAGCGGGGTAACTGAGAACTCACACTGCCACCCATTGCCAGGGTCACTGAGAACTCACACTGTCACTAAGTGCCAAGGCAACTGGAGATGATGGGAATTAAAACAGTTGTATGGCTGTGATGACTCAATCCTCTGGACTTGAAAACAGGCATGCGGGTGTTATTCAGCCCCCCTGGTTGAGCTGCAGTGGACCATTGTCTGCCACTGCTCTTTCTCTGAGGGTCTCACAAGGGAGATCCTTGATGCCCCTGAGAACTACAAGGCACAGCTCAAGAGCCACCTAAAACCTCCCTGCTGTAAAAGCACTTCTCAAAGTGAAAAGGCACGCCAGGTGAGGAGATGTTAACGCTGAGAGTCTGTGAGCCCGGGAAGTTTGTTTCCACCCTCCAGCCTCCTACAGCTCCCTGTGTGGATGGAACTGGAGAGATGTCAGAGTTAAAAAAAAGCTGGTTTGCCAGGTGCCTATGAGGGCTTCCGAGACTTAGAAGCCCGGGTCACTCTTCACATACTCTATTTCCTGAAAGGCCTCTGACAGTCAGCAGCTTTGTCAAAGACCCCTGAGAAGTAAGTGTTTCCAAACCAAAAATCGCTTACACACACACACACACACATACACACACACACACACACACACACACACACACACACACACACACACACCTTTATAGGGAGAGACAAATGCACCTTTACTGCCATCATTTAGCGTACACATAAGCAAAAGGTTTCACACGCCTGGGGCACCCATGGAGATGGAGAAAGAAGTTAGTGCTAGCTTCATAGACTGCAGCACTCCACAGAGAAGCTTATGATATGTCAGGGGGTTTTGAGTAGGGGACACAGCTAGTTCCTAGGAGACACAGGCCAGTGTGTGATCTTAAGGCAGACGCTCATGTCTGCTAAATCTTCTCAGAAGATCTCAGGAAGGACTTGCTCCTGAATCCCCAGTCCACTTCCTGGGCCTCCCATTCCTAGGTGGCCTCTGCCCCTGCCTCACAGGGGGCGGATGTTTGAAGTTTGAGGTCAGGCAAGCATTCTGGTGATGTCAACATGAATCTTTGTCATTCCAAAGTGCTTTTGTTTTAACAACCCTAAAATATCAGTAATCTGACCACAATAGACCACAATAGACCATGCCTCCATTGGCGGGAAGCCTCAGTTTGTTCAAAACGCTCCATGAGGATGTATTGCCAGGTTCCTCTTTTTAAGTGTTAGATCAAAGGTGGCCTTTGTTAGCGACTCCCAGCAAGGGCACTGATGGCTCCTCGTCACCAGCGTTGTGTGGAGTTACCTGCACCACGCAGAGCTATGATGTAGTTCTGGTGAGCCTTGGTGATGACCCCAGCCACAACTGCAGCACTGAGGTGCCACTGGCCTGTCCCCAGGGAGGATCAGTCAGTGCTATTCTCATTCAGGAAGAAGACATCCCTTAAGGCATCCCATTGACGGCCAAGAGGCTGCTGTTTGCAGTAGGTCCTGGGAATATCCCTCACACTCTGCATCCCATGCTCAATCTCACTATGGAATGACAGGTGTACTCCAGGAGCCGGGCACAAGCTGCCTGATCTGAACCTCAGTTTCCACATGAGGAACGCCAACTAGTCACAACATCTACCACCCAGAGCTCTGTGGGGCTAAAATGAGATATCTTTAACACACACACACACTCACACACACACACACAGAGACACACACACACACACACAGACACACACACACACACACACAGACACACACACACACACACAGAGTCGGTGCTTGGCAATGTCAGTTCAACAGACAGCCAGTGATACCCTGTCCAATGCTGGCTACCTCGAGCAGGAGAGAATGGTGAGTCAGAGTTCACGGGGAGCCCGATCTTGCTGGTTCTGTTAAGATGTTGATTTGGAGAATTGCCCCAGATGTTTGTCCCTTTCTTCCTAAACTCTGTCACTCTAGAAGAAACCGTGTAACTCATGTGTGCTGTGACGAATGTTTAAATATTCTGCATGCCCCAAAGAAGAACCTAGTGAATTCCTCTTGAGTGGAAATACCCAGTCAAAGCCTTACTCATGATTGGTTGGGCTCTGCAGGTCTTGGGTGCTCTAGATGGTGTGAGGTGTGCTGTCGGTGGCGAGTCTACCCACCCTCCATGAGCCCTGCTGCCCACTGTGCTATCCCACCGGCCCTGCTATGAGCTGCTGGACTCTGCCTGTGGCCACCACATACGGTGACTTCCTGCCTGTCCTCCACTCTCTCTCCTCAGTCACGACTTCACTTTAGCTCTCACTCCTGCTTGTTCCAGACTCTGCAGTAGCCTCTTAGTTCTCTCTCCTGTTTTCCGGAGAAAACAATTGACTAGAAATGAAGCTTTCCTCAGTAGCAGCTACAGAATCTCCTACACGCACTCAAAGATCTTCTGTCCTTCACTGTTTCCTAAACTGAAGCCAAACTCATCAGGGTGAGATCCAACTCTCCTCCATTTTCATTTCGGTGTCCACCCATTTCCCACGACTCATTCTGTTTAGTGACTCTCTCTCTCTCTCTCTCTCTCTCTCTCTCTCTGTCTCTCTCTCTTCTCTCTCTCCCCCTCTCTCTCTCCCCCTCCTCTCTCTCTGTCTCTCTCTCTTTTCTCTCTCTCTCTCTCTTCCCCCCTGTCTCCCCCTCTCTCTTTCCCCCTCCCCTCTCTCTCTCCCCCCTCTCTCTCTGTCTGTCTCTCTGTCTATCTCTCTCTTTTCTCTCTCTCTCTTTCTCCCCTCTCTCTCTTCCCCCCTCTCTCCCCCTCTCTCTCTCTCCCCCTCCTCTCTCTCTCCCCCCTCTCTCCCTTCCCCCTCTCTCTCCCCCTCCCTCCCTCCTTTCTCGTTCCCCTTTTCTTTTCGAGACGGTCTTTTCACATGTAGTCCAGGCTGGCCTCTAGACCATGTGGCCATCCTCTTGCCTCTGCCTCTGCCTCCCCACATTTCAGTGTTGGGATTACAGGTGTGTGCCACCATACCTTACTTAGCATCATACATACTTTCTGACTACAAATCTTGCTTTGTCCTTGTATTTTCTGTAGCCGGGAACGTGCTCCTCTTTGAAACCCTTTTCCTTTGGTGTCATATGTGAAACTGTACTTTCTTCATGCAAACGCTTCGCAAAGGAGCCTTCCACATGGCCATGGGTGCTAGTGAGTGTTCCTGAATGTCCTTACAAACACATCGACACATGGCTTGGTGTGTTGTTCAGTTCATTATAGAGTGTTACCTATGGGCATCAGAGCATGAGGAAGTGGGTACCTGTGCCTCACCACTTGCCACTACATTCACTTGATGCTGACACTAATTTCCTCTGTCCCCAAATCTATGTGCTGTTTGAGACAGAAAATTTAAAGCCCACTACAAAATCTGAAGAGGTAATATAAGTTATCTATGAAGACAAGACTACCTTTCACGCTATAACAATGCTGTTTTATGGGACACTAATTTGGTGCTATTTAAAACTAAATAAAAAAAACTTTTTATTGATTTTTCTTGTATTTGGTTGCTTTCATGGCCAGCAAAAACTTTCCAGAGGAAATATAGCCGCCGATAAAGAAAGAAAAAGGTAATGTAGAGCCTCACATTTCCCTGCCACAGCAGGCAAATTTAAAATTGAATGCCAACCCTAGCTATTAAACACACTGATAAAAATCTCCCACCAACTTCACTAAGCCAGGTGATTCTTCTCTCTTCTCCTCGGGCACACTAGTCAGCTCTAAGCAGAGCTGCGGGGATGGCGTGAGGAAATGACTACATTGCTCAGGAATGGCTTCAGAGCTAGCGCCCCATCACTGCAGCCCGACGGCTGGTACCTGGAGGGTAATGAGAAGATGGGGAGAGGGCCACGCTGCATCCATCACCTGAAGACCCAACTCCCAGGGCAGCTTCAGGGTAGAGAGACTGCACAGCTTGTCTGCTGAGAGGCGCTTCCTCTCCAGCAGCTAGCTGGGATATTTCCTAGTGCCATCATGAGCAGATGTTGAACCGGTATTACAATGGGAGTGTCACCAAGTGCAGAGTCTGAAGAGTTGCATATTCCCTTCCCCCTGACTATCTGACAATTAAAACAACGATGCCCAGATGTAGGAATTTCTCTACGAATCTCATCATAGGTGAAGGAGAAGGCTAAACCCTGGTACCAGCTAGAGTAGGCTTTCCTCCAGAAAGAGGCCATGCTTAGTCCTGACAACTTCTCAGAGCACCTTGAGGGAGACAAGACAATGGTGGTCCAGTGATGGACAGACCACACATGACTGTATCTGCCAAGTTTCGCAAACACCTTGCCCCTTACTTGAGCATAGACCTCATATCAATACTCTGCAGATGGACAAAGGTGTCCCTGGACGTCTCAGCTCCTTCCCAGTGTGGCCATGTTGAACAATCCCCCTTCTCTGCTTTTCACTGTTCCTTGCCTTTTAAACTGGCCTATTGAGGACAGGTGCCTGGACCTAGGCTCGGGGGAGGGGGCTTGTACGTTTGATGCTGACATCTAGAAATTCTGATAACAGAATCATAAACTAATGAGGAAGAGCATGGGGGGGGAGGACAAGAAACGAAGTGTGGAGAAAGGCCTTTTGGAGAAACGGAGCATCGAGGGAGGACTTACCCAGGTAAATGGATTTGGTGGGACTGGAGGGTATACAATCACTGCCGGGGTCACTGCCGTTGGGACCCAAGGAAGTCAAGAGACTGGGAGCTGCCTTGTTGTCAGCATGAGGTGACTATCTACCCCACAGTCCTGGAGGAAAGGGCACAGTGGCGATGAGTCGGCATGATGGCACCAGATGGCAAAGGAAGAAGTCTACAGGACGATGAGAAAATTTAGTTCTCAGATTCCTTTGTGAGACTCTACTTTATTTGACACAGAAAGGGTTATAGAAGCGTAGTGTGTGGTTCTGAATTCTTTTCACACTCTCCCCATGCAGCCTCTGGCTGTGGTCACCTTGAATAGAGGAAGACCACAGGCAGATATTCTGCCATCTCTGGGCTCGGCTGCCCGTCCCCGTCTCTTGGGACAGTCTTCCTACGTGTTCTGAGCCCCGATGCTCGTCATCAGCAGAGGTCAGGGGGGCTGGTCTCTCACCACAGCTAGAGTAAAATCTGCACTTCTCCATCCATCCGTGATAAACTAGCTTTCAGACGTGAACGCCTCTCCATCGGCCAGGTACCACCAAGCGGCAAAGGCAGTGCTGTGGTGACTCCACATCCGCAGCCCACACAGCGGTGAAGTAAGGGCAGTGCTGTGGGTGGTAGGAGCCACACTCTGGAAAGGTGTGTCATGTATTCGTAGACAACCGAAACAGGGCGCAGAATCCAGAACTTCGGGGGCTGGGAGAGGCCGTGTGATCACGAACCCTTGTTCTCATGCTACCACTCTCTTACACATGACCGTAAGGATGGTGTTAGCCCTGTCTGCGACTCTCTGCACAGTTCTCCTGCCATGGGTCCCACCTTCTCTTCCTGTTGGCAAATTTTAATGCATAATGCTTACACTTAATGTGGGATGATGGGCAAACGCCGTTTTGCTGGACCTGTCTTCTGGGCTTCTTGTTGCACGCAGCATTCTTGGAGGGCATAACTCATTACACGCATTACAGAGGACGGCTTTGGCACACTCTTGCTGGTGCAGAGTTCACAGCGGGCCACACCCTTGTGTGACACAGAGCTAAGAAGGAAAAGAGCCTGGGACCGCACAGGTGACAGACAGCTGCTCCACAGCGGCCACCCTTCTCTGCTGTTCTTCTCTGGGTGGCTGTTATTGCCAGTTCTTCTAACCCTTGACCACAAAGCTGCTCAACAGACAGACAACAGTCCCCTCGGTGTGTCCGTGGCATAGGAAAGCCATGGATGTGGCGCTGAGTCCTGCGAGCAGCTCCGTGGGCCTGGAAACTTGATTTGGTTTTAAACATTTCAATTGTAAAACGCACCCACAGGACATGCTGCAGGACCCGTTCCTTGACCGTTCTTGGGATGCTCCAAAGCTAGGGTCCTGCATGTTTTTCTGCCTTGGGGTCATTTTCCTTCTCCGGGGAGAGGCACGCCATCTTTGTTGATGCTAATGAACACACCTACTTAACTGATCAATCATCAAAGTAGTGCCAGTGTCGATGAGGAGTCACAGGCAGGGACAGTGTGCGGCAGGCTTTTAAAAAGCATTTTGCCTTCACTCCCTATTGTTCTAGAAGCGCACACATTCCCCCCGCTGTGGTAAGTTATGCTGCTTGTGGTGTGTGTGATGTCTTCAAGTTCTATAGATAAAGCTTTTATTATCTACTATGCCTTCAGTTAAATCAGACCCAATTTCTCATTATTGATTTTTGAGAAGGATGACTATAGCAAAGCGACTTGTAAAGAAGTGAGAGGCCTCACAAATGCCCCATAACTCACGCTTGTAATTGATACTTCAAGACGTCTTACAGCAGCCGATTTTCTAGCCAAACTAAATCTGTGAAACGAAAATATTACAAGTGAATCGTAATGAGCAATCAGATTAGCCTGGCGGAACGAGCCCTCTAAATTACAAAGCGCTCTGCTTGAAGAAGTCTTATGCCTTGAGGAGGGGCCCTCGTGCACACGAACAGGAAATGGGTCACAGGTCAGGACACGGGGACTGCCACAACCAACGGCACTTGAGCACCGCACCCGTGTATGGCCTGGCATTGCTCCTCGCGGCTCAGACATGCTGTTCTCAGCTACTTCCCAGCAGCGCTCAAGAATGGATCTACTTCTCTTCACCCTGCAGCCGAGGACGTGGAAGCAGGGACAGCCACTCTACCCGCATTGCGGTCACCGTGTGAGAATGCTGCGGCCATTCCTATCCCGGCTCACACACTCCTGATTGCTAAATGGGAGTTTCCGGGCAAAGGGCTGTGGCGTCTTTGCTGGAAGTGGCATTGGGCAGAGCTAGCTGGATAGATAGTCAAGAGTTTACATGGAGTTTGTTGAGTCGTGGAGACTGTCCAAGAATGGTTTAGCATCCTGAGGGGCCCTCCCAGGTCACAGTGGTTCTGAGGGCGTGGCCCAATTGCTGTTGGAGGCTTATGCTTGTGTCTGCTTTGTAATTTTCAAGGAAAGAGGGTCTGGCAAAAAGGCCAGGGCAATGTCTGAATTAGCTCCCAAGTAGCGCGAGCCCAGTGTAACCCAGGGCAAATTCACAGGTAGACGTCAACGGCAAATAAGGGGAGATTTAAGACTTCCCTGCTGGTGATGGCTCTTCCCTGAGATTGGCAGCTGGTTTCACAGCAGGTCCTTGCTATCTGTGAGGCAGGTGGCATGGCTGTCCTTCGCCTACAGCATAGGCAGTGACCATAATGATGCTTTGCAGTGGGGGAAGCCACCACAATCAGCCACAGATGGGAGATTAGGTTGAAAGCATGAAAATCGAGGACAGCACTGGCATAAAGTTCTTACTGTCCCCAAACAAGCTGGCTATGGATACCTTCTGGTGGTGACAATTGCAGAGTGCCAGCTAAGTCCATCTTTGTGGCAGTCAGTAGACTTCCCACCAGAGGACAGACACGTCCCCAAATCTGATGCTAATGTCTTGCTGAGGGAGATACTGAGGGTGAAAAAAATTAGATTGTAGCTTTGTGTGTTTATAAAATATTTATCAGGGGCTCTGACCTTGAGATGAAGGAGATCCAAGCAAAGATGTGCAGTGTTTACCTCCAGGAACTGGTATCCACAGAAACATTTATCTTTTAATGTATATTTTTCCATTTGCCAAAAAAAGCACACACCACCTTTATCAACATAAATTCCTCTCTTGATGCTCCGTCCTTCTCATGAGTCTATCAAAATATTACCTGGTACTTTTCAATTAGTTCAGAGGCACCAGACGCTTACTGAATGCACACTTTCCATTTCTCTAAGCAATTTATGCTCCCCCACTTATCTACAGATATGTCTTGAGGTCTGGCTATTTTCCAGACGTTGGACTCTGAGTGTATTGCAGAATTGAGTACAGGAGGGAATGAATATATTAAAAACACAGATAAATGGAATACTTAGGTGAATTCAGGGAAAGCAGAATAAGACTAAAGCTAGGGTTCTCCAGAAAGCCTTTCTGGAAGTGACGGCGGGTAAACATGATCGTTCGAAGGACAGGTGGGGCTTGGGTTTATTGACAAGGAAACGCAAGGAGCCCACGAACGGGGAACAGGACCAGGAAGACAGAATGTGTGTCTCCAGGAATACTGACAAACTGAAAAGAGAATTCACACACTGTAACGTTATTAATAAACGTCAAAAGGCAGCTCAGAGCTGGGGATGTGGGCATGTGGCTTGGAGGTGTACCCCTTGTCTGTCCAGAACAA
The DNA here is from genome assembly GCA_030556225.1 of Cricetiscus sungorus. Lineage (NCBI taxonomy): Eukaryota > Metazoa > Chordata > Mammalia > Rodentia > Cricetidae > Cricetiscus > Cricetiscus sungorus. The sequence goes on along the minus strand of JANBXA010000738.1, from coordinate 5,328,851 downwards.
GGCCTTGGGTTGGAGTCTTAATAACTGTGCTAAAAGAAATGATGGCAAAGAAGCAGCCCAGACAAGGCAGTGGGGGAGAGAGACACGGAGAATGCGCAGGGCTCAGAGGGAAACCAGAGCCGCCTTCTCTAAGGAGGATTTGCAGCAGAGGGCGTACCAAAAGGAAGGAGGACTATCCCGCAAGATCCTCCCCTTCACTCCCAGAACATGGCCTCCTCATGTCACGTGCAGGCTGTCACAAAACTCCCAGAACAACACGTCTCCTACTTTCTAGGACGGTCTTGATTTTAAAGATTCCTCTCCACTCCTCTAGTCCATGTCCATGTCCAAGTTTGGGGATATAAAGTGACAGCATTTGGATGCACAACTGAAGTAACACAACAGAACAGAGAGGAGAGATGGAAGACACATGTTTTAAGTCACACAGTAATATCTATCTATCTATCTATCTATCTATCTATCTATCTATCTATCTATCTACCCATCAATCATCTATCAATCATCTATCTACCCATCAATTATCTATCTATCTATCTATCTATTTATCTATCTATCTATCTACCTATCTATCTATCTATCAATCATCTATCTACCCATCAATTATCTATCTATCTATCTATCTATCTATCTATCTATCTATCTATCTACTATCTATCTATCTATCTATCTATATCTATCTTCTATCTTCTATATCTGTAGTGTTGCAGATTAGACCCATTAGCCTCTGCATGCTAGGCGAACTCTCTTCCACGAAGCTACATCATTCCAACCCTTTCAATACAACTTAACATAGAGGTGCATTGGTAATGTTTTTCCCCCTGCAGTTAATTATTTATGGGGCTTCTTAGAAAGGCCCTTGTAGCATCCGTGGCATCAGTTCTTGCCCCAGAGAGCTGGCCCTGCATCCAAGCCCAGCAAGCACATTAAGGATGAATTAGAGAGTGCAGTGCAGACGCCAGGCTCTCTCCAAATGCTGCCTTTTCCAAGACGCAGAGGCAAATCCCTGCCTCCCCAGGTCTACTACAGAATATGGAGAACGGGCTTCTCCCCTGACTCGGGGTTAAGTCGAATAGTAGGTGTTCATAAGTGAACATGTCCCCAGGGAGCAGGTGACACAGGGGCATGTGACTTTCGGGTGCAGCTCTGAAGTGTTCCCCTTGCCAGCGCTGCTCTAGCACCTCCCAGAGTTGCCGGCAGTATTCCCCACTGTTCAAATGTTTCCACATATCCTGAGGCACCAGTGAGACCTGCTGCCCCCAACTGTGCCTTTGGAAGTGGAGGTCAAGTGGGGACGGATGGGAGATACTACATCGTCTTCTTTTCAAGTTATGGTTCGAGAGTAAGGGAAAATTACAACCTATGTACGTTAAAAACGTCTGTACGCTGCATGTGATTCCCTTACTCACCCTGAGTAGTTGTATTTTTAGGCAGAGTGCTGTTTATAACAGGGGTGCCAGGAGGGTCACAAGGCCCCGGGATGACATGAACGTTCCCTCGCTATCTGCACCCTGGGAACACACGCTGGGCGCTGGGCACAGGGCACAGTGGATGCATTGACACGATGGATGTCAATGAGCTACAGTCCAGAGCTCTTGTTTTCAGATCCATGCTGGAGCTCTTCCCCCCCCCGCCACCACCTCCACCCCCCGCCCCATATCAGACCCTACCCCTGCGGGATCCTCCTGCACAGAATCCATGAAACAGCACACCTGGTGGGGGCCCTGTGGTCTCTCCTTCCCCTCAAAAGGCAATCTGGAAGCACGGCTTCATTTCTCCGGTGTCCCCCCACCCCACAGGCTGTGGCAGGGAATGTTGTCTGCATGTGGCTTTGGTTGAGCCTGAGAGGCCGCATGAGGAGACAGGTTGGAGTCCCGCCCACAACCAGGAAGATGCTGCCTTGCACTGCAACACCATCTTGGTTAGGAGATGAAGAATTTTTAATAGCATGACCTTCTGCTGTCATTGAGACAGATTTGCAGAGGGCTACGGAAATGCGCGCACTGTGTCGCGATTTCCTCTGTGGTACATGATTTTGAGTATTGTTACTATTGTTTTGCTCTGCTTTTATAGACTAAATTCCATGATTTTATTCTTTAGAGAGGATTAGGTTTTGCTGATTCTGGAAGAATCCTATTGGCTTAGGAAACCTTTGCTGTGCTTTGACTTGAAATGAGGCTAAAGCTTTAAGAGCTTTGCCTCTGTGGGGAAAAATGAAGTTAACAGGAGATTATCTGCATGAATTATCCATTATTGAGGCAACTGCTATGTTAATAAATATACATATTTAAAAATACTCCTGCAAAACAGCCATGCTTTAAATGTGTGATCTTTATTCGTCTATATTTATATGGGGATTTTGTCTTGAATTTACGCTTGCCAAGTTACTCTAAACTTCAGGATTCATATACACATTCTCATTTTCACTTGCGTGCTTCGGATAGATTTTGTGTCATTAATTTTTGTCACTGCACCTTGGACTCTAAGATGGAACAGCAGTGGGACAGCATAAACGACATCCCGTAGGTGACACAGCATGTGAGCTAGCTTGGTCCTCAGAGTTCAACAGGCGTCCACTGGGACAGAAGAGACCACCGGGCCTCCTAGTGTGGAAGGGTGTTTACCGCCGCGCGCTTACCACAGCAGGGGGGGGGGCAGGCTGTGGAAGTGGGACTTGAAGCTTGTGTTTGTAAAACACGGGTTAGTAACAGCTCTTCATCAGGTCGGCTCTGAACTATCAGGGGCCTGTGGGGCACTCGAGAGTCACAGGGTACACGGGCACCACTCATGGGAACCTTCCAGACCAGAGACCTGTTTGCATAAGACAAGCTCTTCCGTCTACCCCCACCACACATACACAGTCAGTCCCTTCCTCACACAGTCAGTCCCTCCCTCACACAGTCCTTTCCTCACATACAGTCAGTCCTTTCCTCACACAGTCCGTCCTTTCCTCACACACAGTCAGTCCTTTCCTCACACACAGTCAGTCCCTTCCTCACACAGTCAGTCCTTTCCTCACACAGTCCGTCCTTTCCTCACACACAGTCAGCCCCTTCCTCACACAGTCAGTCCTTTCCTCACACAGTCAGCCCCTTCCTCACACAGTCAGTCCTTTCCTCACACAGTCAGTCCCTTCCTCACACAGTCAGTCCCTTCCTCACACAGTCAGTCCCTTCCTCACACAGTCAGTCCCTCCCTCACACAGTCCTTTCCTCACATACAGTCAGTCCTTTCCTCACACAGTCCGTCCTTTCCTCACACACAGTCAGTCCTTTCCTCACACACAGTCAGTCCCTTCGTCACACACAGTCAGTCCTTTCCTCACACAGTCAGCCCTTTCCTCACACACAGTCAGTCCTTTCCTCACACACAGTCAGTCCCTTCCTCACACAGTCAGTCCCTTCCTCACACAGTCAGTCCTTTCCTCACACAGTCAGTCCTTTCCTCACACACAGTCAGTCCCTTCTTCACACAGTCAGTCCTTTCCTCACACACAGTCAGTCCCTTCTTCACACAGTCAGTCCCTTCCTCACACATAGTCAGCCCTTTCCTCACACACAGTCAGTCTCTTCCTCACACAGTCAGTCCCTTCCTCACACAGTCAGTCCTTTCCTCACACAGTCAGTCCTTTCCTCACACACAGTCAGTCCCTTCCTCACACAGTCAGTCCTTTCCTCACACACAGTCAGTCCCTTCCTCACACACAGTCAGCCCTTTCCTCACACATAGTCAGCCCTTTCCTCACACACAGTCAGTCCCTTTCTCACACACAGTCAGTCCCTTCCTCACACACAGTCAGTCCTTTCCTCACACAGTCAGCCCTTTCCTCACACACAGTCAGTCCTTTCCTCACACAGTCAGCCCTTTCCTCACACACAGTCAGTCCTTTCCTCACACAGTCAGTCTCTTCCTCACACACAGTCAGCCCTTCCTCACACAGTCAGTCCTTTCCTCACAGTCAGTCCCTTCCTCACACACAGTCAGTCCTTTCCTCACACACAGTCAGTCCTTTCCTCACACAGTCAGTCCTTTCCTCACACAGTCAGTCCTTTCCTCATGCACAGTCACCTCAAAGAGAAGCTCTTCTTCCCAGGAACCTTCTGATTTTGACAAATCAAGGGAACTCTGGAAATTTAGAAAAATCTATGTGGTGACAAATGTATAGTGAAGTGATCTAAAATAATTTTAATAGAGACTAAAAACATTTTATTCCATATTTTATTTCATCTTTGCCTAACATGTTTTTAAAATAAATCCCAAGTTTAACTTAAATTTCAGATGTTCATTGAATTCTCACTAGAATTGCCTCAAGGGGGGCGGAGAAGTAAAGCTAAAAGAATAAAGAGAAAGTCGACTCAGCACTGTAACTTGTACACAAAATGCAGTGATAGTAAAGTTGAATGTATAACTTTTTACTGGTTGTAAAACTTGCTTCTCACTTCTCAAACAACCATGGCTAACAATAATATAGGAACAGGAAAGAAACAAAAATAAAACAAAACCAAAACAGACCACCTGGGACTTGTATAAATTCTCTGAATTGGCCGGCAGGGAGCGCCGAATGAATGTGTGTTGGATGTCTCACCTTAGTTACTGCCCTAGAGCGAGAACACGATGGACTGGAGACAGGGCACGGTCTTGCAGCACAAGGACACCATTGCTATTCTCAGAGGGCTCGCCACATCTGCCTCCCTCCCGGAGCCTTCTGCTCTCCACTCACTAAGTGGGTGGGGCAGCCAGTCAGGAGCCTCTGTGAGCCACTCAAACCCGAACTCACCAATGTAACAGAGCCTCCCTTACCACCATGGGGCAGGGTTCCACCCCCAGGCTCTGCCGGGAGAGGTGATGACTCTGGAGCTGTGTTGTCTCCATCACGTCTCTATTAGACTTCCTGCATCCAGCTAGATACCTCAGTTCTTTCAGAGCTGTGTCCCCTCGCTCACATATCCCACCTACCCGTCCCATGTCCCTGTTTTCCATGTGTCTTGAACTTTGAAGTCTGCTGAGCACAGGAGCCAGGTGTTAGTGTTGCTGAGAGAGGCTGAGTGAGATTAGCAAGCCTAAAGGGTGGAAATCAATGCACATACACATGGTGATTTAGAATGTAACAATGCTGGGACTTCAAATCTGTAGGGACTGTTGGAAATCTAGATCCTGTTTTACTCTGTTTCTACTTGATAGGATTTCTTTTCACGTAGCCCAGACTCCCTGCTAGCCCACCTCCCCGATGTGCTGGGATTACAGGCATGTACCACTGCAGACAGCACTCAATTCCCCTGCATTCTTCAAAGAAAAGTGGACAGGGACAAAGCAAACACTTAATTGTGCAGCATCAACGCACCCTAGAGTGGTTTTGAAGAGCGGTGAGTATGAAAAGCTGGAGTGAAGTCTTTTCTAACTTAACTCTAAAACCAGGGCTGGTTAAGAAGGGATCTGACCATGAAGAACTTTAATTTGTTTTTTCTTAAAGAAACAAAACAGCAAAAGACAAATTGCTTCCTGGTTGTCTGCTCTAGTGGTGTGGACATGGGTAAGCTGTGTCTGAGCAGGGCCTGTGGCCTGCCTTAAAGAGGAGAACATGATGGACATTACAGCCTGAATCCTCCTGGGGAGGTCTGGCAACTTCCCCATTGCACTGCTGGAGAACCCCAAGCTATGTGGGACAGCTGTCCTGAAGGAGACAGTGTATTCAGAGGCCACGTGGAAGGATTCTTTGGGAATCTGCACGGCTTAAAAGGAAATGTAATTAATGATTACTAATGACTGTCAACTGGACAGGGCCTAGAACCTCCTAGGGTACAAGTGACTAGGCATGTCAGAGTTTCTAGATGAGGTTACCCGAGGTGAAAAGAAAAAAACCTACCCAAGTGTGTGGGGCACCATTCTCCGGGCTGAAAGCCTTCATTAATCATCATCATCATCATCATCATCATCATCATCATCATCATCATCATCATCCTCTCTCTGCTTCCTGACACTGATACTCAGTGACCAGCTGCCTCACACCCTCACTATCGTGCCACACCCTCAATCTATGAGCCCGAGTAAATGCCTCCCTCCTTATGGTGCTACTCTCACCTCCTAGTTTTGTTCTGATCATCTTCTAGATTGAAAACGTCATTGGAGGCAGCACAGGCATTTCGGTTTCATGAGCTACTGTCATTGCGCCCTGAAAATTCATGACCCTCAGAATTGTGAAAAGTAGTAAGAATATTTTTAAAGACAGTAGAGAATTTGTTAGAAGCATTAGATAATCAAAATGTTCCATAAGTCAAATTCAAAAGACAAAAAGAAAAAAAAATGAACCAAGGGAAAGTAATATATTAGCCCCGAGACTAATTTCTTTATGTATATAAAATCGTCTTGCTAATCAATAAGAAAAAAAGACAACCTAATGAAAAGATAAACAAGAGAAGCTTAAGAGCAATCCAAAGGACTAAAACACAATTGATCAATAATGATTTGAAATATGCTCAATGGGATAAGGATCCATTATTTGCCTATTGGGTTGGAAAATATTTAAAAGCTTAGCAATAAATAACACAACATGAAAAGCTCACTGACGAACAGAATGGAAATGCCAGGTCACTAGTCTTGTACTTCCAGAACACACCTTTTGGGAGCATTTTGTAAACATTTTCAATGCTTAAATTATTTCACAGCAATGTGATCTCTAACACTGTCCTCAAAGACGTACTCAAGAACACAAGACTCTATAAATTGCCATTTACAGACTGTCTGGATCTTGCCTCTAACTTTTATGCTAATGCCGTGATCTCCCATGGGGTGGAATTTGGAGACAAGGGTCTTCAGAAATGATTAGATTCACATAAGGTCATGAAGGTGGGGACAGGTGATGGAACTCATGTCCCAATGGCAGGGGGAGGACAGCAGAACACACAAACAGCTCCTTGTTTTTATGCTGCCTCCCCACTCTCCCCACTCTTCCTGCCACATGAGGAACAGCGAGAAGGCCGCCAGCAGAGAAGAAGAAAGTCTTATGGTCTTGGACTTCTCAGACCCCAGAGGGTGAAAAACAAATTTCTCTAGTTCCACTTTGGCTGCAAGATGTAGAAACACCAAGGTGCCCTTGGGCTGAGAGCTTTCCCCCTGTTGGCTGATGCCACATGGTTATCTGATGTGCAGGGGGCTACAGTCTTTGGTTGTTTTCTTCAGCTGTGGATCATGTGAGCTACAACCCTAAACTACCAGGAAAGACAGAGCAAGTAGCAGCACAGCTGTTGTGAGCTGGAAAAGTCAACCTCGCCATAAGTCTGTAGCTGGTGAGGTCATAGACCCTACTGGGGACATGTTGTCTCATGGACTTCTAAATATTTATGTTTATATAGATTAGTGCCACTCTCAACCTTGGCTGGAGATGCTCTGCTTGCAGCACAATATGGAGAGACACATGACAGGTCAGAATGCTGGGAACATGAGCCTGATGAGTGCCCGGCCCTAACTGGAACATCTGTGTGACCCTCTCCAAGGCAAAGGGATAGAAGAGGAGGAAAAGGAAAGGCTGTAAGAGCTAGATAGTGGGGTGGAGTGCTGGAAAACATGACTTCTGGCCATAACCTGGCCACTGCACACATGAGCACACTGCGTCTGTAGTCATCTACATAGGACATACATAAGATGAAGGCCATAAACTGATGGGAGATGTTATTCTGTAAATATGTTTCTCATACTGGTTAATGAATAAAGCACTGTTGGCCAATGGGAAAGCAAGACAGGCGGGGCTAGGAGACAAGATGGAAAGAGGAAGTAGGGAGGAGGAGTCAACATGGAGAGACCAGAGAGGTAGAACGCCAGCCGCACTGGCCGGTAAGATGAGACCACGTGGAAATACTTAATTAGTAGAAATGGGTTAATCATTAAGACAGAGATAGCCGGTAAGAAACTAGTACCTGGCCAACAGGATTATAGCAGATACAGAGTCTCAGCGTGTTATTTGGGACTGGCACGGCGGTGGGAGCAGGCGGCCGGTGGGGAAAACATACTCATAATGTATTGGCTCCCAATGTGGCTAATAAAACTTTCACTTCAAACTAAGAAAAGCTTAAGAAATGTTTTAGAAACAAAGGAACAAAGACAAGCAACACTTCTTGGTAGCAGCATGTTTCCAACGGGTTGGACTCCGTTTCGTGAGAGACAAGTGAAGATTTGCGTGGCTCCTTTAATGGAGGTTTCCAAAATTAGCAAAATTAGTGGCAAAAAAACCGCACGGCTTTCAAACCGCTAAAGGTTTACAGTGTGTTTTAAAATATATGCAGGCTTGGGAGAGAAAAAGAATAAAATGGTTTTTAAAAGACAAAGTGTAGCTGGGTATTGGTGGCAGACGCCTTTAATCCCAGCACTCCGGAGGCAGAGACAAAAAGATATCCGTGATTTCAAAGTAAACCTGGTATGCAGAGTAAATTCCAGGACAGATAAAAGTTACACAGAGAAACCCTGTCTCTAAATATGTAAAAATAAAAGTTAAAAAAAAAATAGAGGAATAAAAAAGCCATGTAAAGATGAAAAGCACAGAGAAACTTTGGATATTGTACGCTGTTCTGTTATCTTTAAATTGACTGCTGAGGAAATAACAACAACTGATAAAAGAAATGCTGCTGGATTAATTCAATATATATATTTTAAAATGCTTTGACTCCAAAATTTAAATTCAAGGACAAGTTACTGGGGAAAAGGATTTCCAATTTTGTTTCCACAGAAAATGAAAAGCTGTGAATTCCTTCCAGGCAAATGTGGTTTGATCAAGCAAGGCCCCCTGAAGCAACATCAATGGGACAATGCAGCCTTGCAGACCACTGCAGCCAGGATTTCTGCGTCTTCTTTGGATCCCCCATGACAGTGCCCCCTACGAGCAGGAAGCAGTTTGGAAAGAATGACGGCCAAATTCCCAAATATTGTTTATAAATGTTTGTTTTCATTTAAGTGGTCTTGGTTATAAATGGCTAATGACCACAAGCAATCTTTTTAAAGGTAAAAAGGGATTATGGTATAGATATAAATACTTTGTTTTGGAATGGATTTTCATTTATTGATACAAAATTAAGGTCAATTTTGTGATTAAGTATATTTCTCCTCTTATTTAGGTATTTGTTTATATATCTCAGTTAGAAATGTAATGTATAAATTAGTACAGATTATAGATTGTTACCTATGATAGTAAAAACTTAGTGTTAAGTTAGTTAGGGTTTCTGGATGTATTTGAGATGAATAGGCATTCTTCAACCCTTTCAAAGATCTACAGAATATGGCATGTAAAATAGTTTAGGGTTTTTCTTGACAGTGAGACATAACTGCTCCTGGCAACACCGCCTGCATCAGAAAGAAAGATGGACATTAAAGAATCACGTTATGGAGTTTGCATTCAATATGGCAACACTAGCCATATGGGTAAGATAATCCTCTTGTCTGGACTGTTTGACTTTATGCTGTATAAACTGGACACACAGGAACCACAAGAAAAGTGACTGCTGACACAAGATGGACAGTGCTACAGAGTTCCTGCTTCATGAAAGAATCTGCCAGACACACTATGGCCTATAGGCTGAAAATGGAACATTACAGAAGAACTTCAGGTGACTGACCAGGCAGTGAGTTGTCTCTGTCATTTCTAGAGTTTATATATTATCCTTCTGTGGTCTTCGAGGGAGTTGAAGACAGATAGTTATGGTTATAGTTTTCCTTAGTTAGGATTAAAGAAAAGTTGCACATAGGACTTTAGACTCGCAAAGATAGGATAGATGATAGAATATTTTATTAAATCTTACTAAATGTTAATGTACTAAATATTGTTAACTGTGATTCTTACTTGATAATTGTTGTGTGATATAATTTGCTATGTTAAGATTAAAACCCTCCTTTTTATTGTAGACAGAAAAGAAGAGATGATGGGAGATGTTATTCTGTAAATATGTTTCTCATACTGGTTAATGAAGAAAGCACTGTTGGCCAATAGGAAAACAAGATAGGCGGGACTAGGAGACTAAGAGGAAGAGGAAGTAGGAAGGAGGAGTCAACATGGAGAGACCGGAGTGGTAGAACGCCAGCTGCTCTGGCCGGTAAAATGAGACCACGTGGAAATACTTAGGATAGTAGAAATGGGTTAACAATTAAGACAGAGCTAGCCGATAAGAAACTAGTAACTGCCTAACAACATTGTATCAAATAGAGATTCTCTGCGTGTTAATTGCGTCTGGCTGGTGCAGCTTTGGGTCCAGGCGGGGCTGGCTGGCCAAAAACATACTCGCTACAATAATCATCCCATTATACATGGAGGAAACATAGTGCCATGATGTCTCACCCCTCCCTGGAGGGCTACAGGCAGGGGACAGTTGCTGGGGGGGGGGGAAGCCATTTTCTGTAATGGCACAGCCACTGGTAAACTGACCCCACTTCAGTTGAGAAAGACCTCCCCTGCTTTATCTCACTGGGATACAAACTGAAAGCAGAAGACTCAAAAGCAGGAGGAGACTTGGGGGGAAGAGAGGGGCGATGGCAGATGGAAATGAGTGTGAAAGTCACACATATGTACACACATACACACATGACACTGTCAAAGAATAAAAATGTAACTTATTTTTTATTATGAAAGTTACTCCATCGATGGATGGTACTTTGTATGTTAGCCAAGCAGACTAAGCTATGCGTGATAACACTACTTCTGCATAATTTTTTGCGTATACTAAATGTGAGAAAATTATACATATTTATTCATAGGAAAATGATAATAGGAATTATAGCAGGGTCAAATGTAAGGTAACAATGTGCAGTTCTTTATATGGCTTTTGTAGACCATATATACTGAACTAAGGCATATTTAGCTTTATGTAAAGCAGAAGAGAGTACGGACTTATGACCCTTTAGGAAAAATGTAAGCACATACATACACATTACATGCCTGAAGGAATATGTGCTTTCATAACATGTTCCTGAGAACATACAGAAGATGGAAAGCTGATTGCCTCTGAGGACCCGGAAGTCTACAGGTGGACATGGTGTCACCAGGGAGTGAGGGAATTTTGCGACTCTCTCCACACCTATCTCCACTGTTATTCTTTGCAATGTGAAATGTGTAGGTTGTTTTGAGAAAAAAAAAAAGAAAAACAGTAAAATGCTCCCATCTCATCTGCCATGAGATTTCCCATTTCCCCGATGTCCAGGCTGTAGGTGTGCCATGCCTCCTAGTGTATGTACACTGGCCCCATGTTAGATGACACGACACAAATGCTCTTTTCCATGTCCGGGTTGGAGATGCACTACGTTTTGGAGAAGTTGGGTTTTCCCAGAAACGGTACGGCACATACATTGTTCATACTGGCTAGTAACATTGTTAGTTACAGTCAGAATCAGAGTCAGGGGTCGGGGTTAGGGTTAGAGAGAGTTAGTGTTAGAATCAGAGTCAGGGTTAGACAGTAATCATGGTGAGGGTCAGCATTCAGGGTCAGAGTCAGGGTTCGATATTGTTAGGGTTAGGATCCGGGGTCAGGACCACGGTTAGGGCTAATACAGGCTTAAGGTTAGTGTGTTTCGGGGTCAGGGTCAGTGTTAGACAGGGTTGTAGTTATAGAAAGAGTAAGGATAAGGGTCAGGGTTAGGATTGTGACCGTGGACAGCAGGGACTCCATTTCCAAGCTGGACAGTGATGCTGGCCTCCCGACTGTGGTCCCTTCAATAGCAAACCTCCCTGGCAGTGTGGTCCCTAAGAAGTGTTCAAGGAACCTTCGGATTCCAGACACCAGGTCCACGATGGGGATTCTCTCATGGTACATGTTCATGGATTTGAATTGTGAGATGTCTGCGTTAGCACCCCATTTGGAAATCATAGGAACCTTTGGATTCTAGACATCAGTTCTGAATGGAGAAGGGCAAACTAGATAAATTATCACTGAAAGATCGTGTTGCTTTCAAACTTCTTTTGGCTTTCATAGATTAATTTTTTTCTAAATCTGTGAGGTGTTTTGTGGAAGTTATTCCTTATGCCTATGATTTCACACTCAAACGGGATCATGCCTTCAAGCTTCCCTTAGATGCAATTATTCTATTCTGTTTTCTGAGCTGAGAAACAAAAATAGATTTTTAATTTTTCTCTTAAAATCCTGCAAGCCTTTATTTTACATCAGCGTTAGGTCTCCAGATAACGTATGTCACCCTTATGAATGTGAGAGCCAGGACTGTCCCGTCTTTCATGTAGAACAGATCGGAATGCAAACATGGTGCACGGACAGCAAGCTGAAAATGGAAAGCAGAGCATTTCGCTGCTTATGCCACGTTGTGTGGCAATCACTCGGTGGCTCTCAGCGGGCATCGTGCCCGCGGGTTGGCATGGATTGATGTGGCAGTCTCTTTTAGTGCTCACATTTGGGAAGCATTCTGGGATGTATGCGTAATAAAAACCTGCAAACACACGTCAACATGAACATGTATGTGTGTCCCACTGAGAGGAGGAGCAATCACATGCACACTATCAGGGATCACCACCAAGGAACACAGCCTCAACACTAGCCCCAGGTGCAGAGGGGAAGACGGGCGTGGATGTGAGCCCGCCGTTGTGCAAAGCAACCACAACCAAAACCCATTTACAGCTACGGCAGCAGGCGAAGGAAACATCCATGGATTTCCTGGTGCTTGGGACTGTGCCTCCGCCAAGCAGGGAGAAAGACAAAAATGGGTGGAGGAGGGAGGAGGCCAAGGCAGACCTCTAAACAGCCAAGCACAAAAGACTGAGAGCCTTAACATTTGCATTGGGAGGTTCTGGTTTTAATAAGAAAAGTAAAGTCTGTTTTGGTGTTTCAGGACCCAAGGAAACACGTGCACTGGCAAGGCTGGGCAGAAACAGTTGAGAAACATTTCATGAGATGGAAATGATGGGGCTATTTACAAATGGGGAATCCCACGTCAATGTCAACAAGGATAGTGGGAAATGTACTATTTCACAAGTGTGTGATGTTATATACTGCCAGTCACGGAGAATTCCAAGCCAAAATGCAAAACAAACAGGTAGGCAGAAACGTGAAATGCCTTGTGGAAGACTATTTATGCGAGCGTTCAGTAGCTCTGGGTTACATTCCAATGTTAGGATGTGTCACTGAAGATGTGGCCACAGCATACATTCCAATGTTAGAATGATGTGACCACAGAACGGGAAGGACTTAGAACCAATTCAAGGAGGCCGACATGAAGGCCCAGCGATGTCCCCTGGATGTACGGGTACCACTTCTGTACTCTAAAGCAGCCCTCCCCCACTCTCTCCTCCCGGTCCCTGCTGCTCATTTCCCGCACCCCAATGTCCTTCACGTTTTATGCTGCGTTACATTTTCCCTCCTGCCTGGCTCCTTCCTCACCCACCATTGCCAAATTACACCAAACCTGTAAGCACTGTCCATGTCTTTATTTTTAATGTCCCATTTTCCTCTTCAAAGTCCTGCTGCATATTTCACACTTCCATTTTTGTTGTTGTTAAGATATTGGTAGCATTGGGGGAAAAAAGCACTTTGGCCCTCACTAACTGTGACCACAATGGCATTTTATTTGAATGGATCTTAGCACTATTTCTTGAGTAAAAAAAAAAATATGTTTTTGTGGTGAGAGAATTCTTACAGTCAAGGAAAATCATATGGTCAAGTGAATGGATTTTGGGAAGGCTAAGAGATTTACAGACAACAGAGTTTTGTAGGATTTAGGTATAGAATAGAGTAATGCAACAAATACCACAGATACTAAGTGATATTCATGGTCTAAATCCAGTCAAACTCACTTTGATTGTAAAAATTTAGCTTTTCAATTTGCCTCCTGCTGTACAGAAGCAATACGCCAGGCAATTCGTTCCCACATTTGAGCCATTGTTAACCACAGTAGGAGGAGACTGAGATGCAGCCCTTGGCTATTATATCCCACTCACAAGAAAGGGGAAGAAAATTATAGTGCAGAATGACCCATCAAATTTCCCTGACAGGTGCTAATTCATTTTGATCTGTTCCTCACGGTGATTTCATTGGTGGCGGGTGGTGGGGGGACATACATATTTATAAGTGTGGAAACTGATGCTGTTGTTCTGTTTATAATTTACAGCAACAAAGGATTCGTTTATATTTCCATATTAGAAGTCCCAAGGTGACCCTACCGTGGATGCCAGCCCCCCTCCCCCCCCTGCTGTGTAGGATTTCTAACATAATAAAGAATAAAGCAAAACAACACTACATTCTGACCTGGGCTCGTGGGTAATCAATTCACATATTTACTGCGAGAAAACAATAGCACTGTGCAAAACCGCGGAATTACTACAGTCTGCTGCGGAAAGCCCCTGGGAGCTTGGGAAGGGCCTGCCGGGGAAGCAGCTGATTAATCAGAGTTGCTGATGCCTCATTAAAGAGTTATTGTTTTAATTATAATTAACACTCAGTACACACTCATGGCAAAGGTACGGAGGAGACCTCTAGCATACCCTCCGATGACCTGTGTGGCTTGCATACTTTACAAACCATGGACAAAATACACACAGTAAACAGACAGGCAAATGGGAGAACAAGGGTGGGGTCTGAGTCCCAAGTTGTATTTAGGTGTTTGTTTGTTTGGTTTTTCTCCAGAGACAGGGTTTCTCTGTGGCTTTGGAGCATGTTCTGGAATTTGCTCTGTAGCCCAGGCTGGCCTTGAACTCACGGAGATCTGCCTACCTCTGCCTCCCCCATTGCTGGGATTAAAGGAGTGCGCCACCACCCACCACCACCTGGCTAGTTTTATGTGCTATGCAAACCACTGTATTCTATATGAATATGTCTCAGGTTAGGGGACTTGATGTGTTATCTATGCGTTCTACAGGATGCTTCATGAGCTCAGTGGAGCGAATTCTTAAACTTCCAAATTCCATGGGCTGTATAAAAATCCTAGTGCATAGCATGATAGATAACACATAATTAGAAGAGGACTCTGACTGGAACTTCACTACACAAGGCAGATACCGCTTGACAGTAAACACGTAAGGTATGTTGAATATAACTAGTAATTAGAGAAACATACATTCAAAACATAGTAAGGTACGATTATACACCTGTAGGTGGATGGATGGATAGACAGATGACAGATAGCTAGACTAGAAACAAGTTACAGCACTGCAAGCTACTCAGGTGATTTTCTAAAATATGAAACACACCCTGTTTTCGGATCCCAAAGAGGACCCGGTTATTCTAGGTACCCAGTTGAGACAAATGTTCACTCAGACTTGCCTCCAGTGTTTCTAACACAACTCAGCACAGTGACACAGATGTCATCATCTATTGGGAGACAAAATGTGTCCATTATAACCAACAATAAGACTTTAAAGGAGTGAGATCACCAGTGTAGCTCAGAGGCACAGCGATCAGCTAGCATGCATAAGACCCTGGGTCTAACCCCCAGCAATGAAAAAGGCATGCCGTTTACATGTAACAATGCAAAATGAGTTTATACATTACAGAGAGAAAGCAAGCCAGATCAGAGACCGTATATGGAATGATTCATAAATAAGACATTTTAAGTAACAGATTAAGCTCTGTACTCAGAGAAGATGGGTGGGGCTGCATGGGGCTGCAGGTAGGTGAAGGATATCCCGCACACACAGGAGGGAATGTCTTAGGGTGACAGCAGGGTTCAACAGTGAGTATAAATACACCCCAGTAAAACCCTCAGAACTCACTAGCTCTGAACATCTGATTTGTGAGACCTTGCATAGACTCACAACTACAGTGAGTTTATTAATAATCTATCACACCACACTCACACACGAGAAGCATCACTTCCTCCTGGGACCGCAGGAGGGTGTGCTGACACCTCCTCTTGGGGGAAACTCGGATCAAGGCTGGCTTCGGATGGCAGAAGGTTTCAGCCGCTCTTGTCATGTGATCGCTTACTCTGAATCTTCCTGGCCCTGGCCCACCAAGGTATCTTAACAAGCACTCTGGTGGCTGAAGCCATCCACAGGGCAAGTCCTTCTGGAGGACAGCGCCATGGAAGCTCAAAGCTCTGTCTAAGGGTTAAAGACTTCTGTTACAGGGAGTGGAGATGTGTCACGGTAAGCCCAGCTACTTGGGATGCTGAAGCAGGGGGACCATGATCTCAAGACCCACCCGAGTCAAGACCTTGACTCAAAGTAAAAATGAGTGTGGGCCGAGGACACAGTTTGTTGGTACAGCCTGGCATACGCGAAGCTCTGGGTGCCACACCCAGTACCACATCAAAGGACAGTATCAGTCTACACTTGGGAGGAAACAAGGTGGAGAAGGCAGATCCACCCCCTCTTATCAAGGGTGGCAAACACGGCGTTTTAATGGGTTTAGAGGAAACGCCACCACAGTGCCTCACAGCCCCAGGGCGGTGGCAGCTGTGCCTGTACCTGTGGCTTTTAACAACATCATCCCCAAAGCTAGCCACACCTAATCCTTAGGCACATTTCTATCTCAGGAGGAGCTGGCCTCTGGGATGAACACAGGCACGAGGGACTCTCCAGTTCTGTCACAGGATAGTGTTTCAATCACAAAGAGGAAGTGGCTTTTTTCCGGAAGCTAAGGGGGGATTATCACCGTGTATCTGTGAAGTCTGGAAACACTGGCAGGGTTTTTCATCAATGCTAATCTAATCCTGAGCCGTGCTAGAAAGCCGAGAGAATCGTGAGTCCTGTATCATGAGGCATAGTCTGTTTTAACATGCTGCCACCCGAGTTTCAACCCTAGACTAAGGAGCCCTTGGGCCAGCAAAAGCATGGAGAGAACTGGGCAAGGCTGACTCCCACAGGAAGCTTTGCTGCATGTCTGTGTATCTCCTTTCTGACTTTAGGAAACTCTTTGGAGATGTACACTGGGACAGTGGGCTGGGAGAAGTCAGCTGGTTACCTGTAAACAGTGGCGTGGAGGCAGAGGGCATTCTGTTGTAGGGACTTCTTAAGATGAACCGTGCTACGGGAAAATTAGGGCGGAGTGTAGTTGACCACAAGGACCTGGCCCTCCACCGCAGGTGGCTGCAGCGAGGCAGCGTGTGGGAGCCGTGCTAACGTCCATTAGGCAATCCTACAGAAGACAGGCCCTTACATGCCTACAGCACACACGGTCCAGGGCCCCCTGAGTGCGTGCTTCCTTTGCGCCTGCTCTCACCATTTCATGTTTTTTGTCTGTTGTGGTTAAGGGATAGCGGTCATCTCCTGGCCCCTGCGCCTGTTACGTTACGTTGCCTCCCGGGAAACTATTGAAACTGGCTGGCTTTGCTTGCGTTTACTCTCTAGACGTAGGGCTCTTTGTAGAGATGAAGGACTGAATACATATTTCGGTGCTGCTGACTGTTTCGAGAATGTGAGCTCCCTGTATCCCCTACAGAGGCTGCCCTCCGTGCCCCTCTCCTCCCCACGTCAGCTGCCTGCTTGTCTGAGTAATGCAGGATTCGGGGAGCTGTGGGACTTGGGTCAATCCAGGTGGAGTCTGGAAGCTGACAAAGGATCAGACTTTTAGATGAAAACATGACACCTGTCCCTCCGCATAAGACCCAGGGATGAGGCGGGCCAGAGGGGTCTGTCACGCCTGCAGAGGAAGGCACTCAAGTCTTCAGCTTCTCCTTTGCAAAAGACAATCATTCATTTCTGTTACAGCCAATGGCTCTAACACATGAGAAAATTTAGCTCTAAGGTTACCTGATCTAGAGTTACAGATAAGCAGGAATTAAAGCATAAGATGGTTGAGGCAAGGATAAATAATATTTTTTAAATAATATTACATTAATGCACGGAGATGGCCTTATAATTTGCAGATGACTTTCAGGCTATATTTGAAGAATCTTCCCTTCTCTGTAACCGACATGATCTTGAGAAGTAGTGGCAGACCCTTCACACATATGTGTGTGCATGCATGTGTTCCTGAGCACATGTGTCATCTGAAAAGGTTCCTGATTGAGAAAAGTGCAGTCTCTCTCTCTGATAAAGCTGTGAACATATCACAACTAGTTCTGACACTGGGCCACAAGTTTCAACCTGAAAACATCCTTAATAATCTTTAGGAATTAAAAAAAAAACCATTACATTAATGAAAGGATAAAATCAGTTGCCTGTACAGCTATTGTAGAAGGAATTCCAAGTTCCCACCAGTAGGAAGAAAGGAGGTAACAGAGTCTGTCGCCATGGACTAGGTTGAAAACAGGGATCGCCTAAGGAAAAACCTGTAGAGTGGAACAGACATCCTTCTAAAAATAGAACCACTGCATTGAGAAAGCGATCTGAAATATTTCACATGGAAAGGAGATTAGTTAGAGATTCAACAGTGGCGGCTAAAATCACTTTAAAAAGATAAGCAGTATTAGTGGCTATTTCCAACTGAGGTAACTGACTAAAGTCACTGAAGAATGATCAAAGAATGGTTTATATACCATTAAGAAGCAAACAAGGCTACTCTTCTGCCTGTGTGGCTCTTTAGTGACTCAGGAAGCCAATACACTGTTAGGAGGAAGTCAGTATTAAGGAAAATGGCACCCAGCACTGCCCTCCAGGTTCAAGTAAAGGATATGAATCAACCCAGTGTCCTGCGCTCCCCGCATGCCTTCCTGTCCCACGCCACCCTTGCAGGCCGTCCCTTCTCTGGGAGGTTTCTTTTGTCTCCCAGCCTCCTCTGCATGGAGATTTCTCCATTCATCAGTCACATGGGAGCAGGGGAGCCCGGCTAACTGTTGTAAGTCAACTCTAGGACACAGTATGGTGGTATCATAAAGAAGGCAGGGCTCTGGACGGTGAAACCACCACGAGGGTGGAGCTCTCAGGATGGGGTGAGTGTGCCTACAGAGGAGGAATGCCTTCCCTTTGCCTCATGCAGTCCACAAGCCGGACGCTTACTGGACTGGTGCCCTGACCTTCGTGCCCAGTATCCATCAGAGGTAAATTCCTGTGTTGTATAAGCCACCAAATCCAGGTACTTTGTTATGATGGCACAGAGTGACTAAGACACTTGGCATTAATATTGGGAAAATAGAAGCATCAATAATTCATGATGCTTAAAAAGTACAGATTGCCTGGAGAAAAAGCCCAGAGCTTTGAAAGAAGAATCATGTTTGATCATGCTAATTCCCTTTGTGACGCACCGTGTCGATTAGAAGAGGCAGGCAATTTAATATTTCTTAACTCCGTGGAGTCTTTGCCTATTCCATCAGGCTCTAAATCTTAAATAAGCTCACACACATTTCATTCCTGCTAGGGTAAGCGCCTGTGTAAATGATCGCGATGGAGAGAGAGCGACTCTGTGAACTTGGGGGGGGAGGGGCTTGGGGGATGGAGAAAGGAACCAACCCTCAGCGCACGTGTGTCCCCGGTGTGTGTGTGTGGGCGCTGCTTGTATGGTGTGGAAGTTCTAAGGGCTGAGCTCAGGAGCTGGGCCTTATTCTTTCTTCCACGTTAACTGCACCTCAGCTAGAGCTCAGCGAGTGGCCAACAGGCCTGTGATTAGTTTGTCTGTTTATTTATTTACACTTATTGTGTAAATTTCTGCAACAGGGCATTAATCCGTGGCCTAGCGTGGTCCAAAACTCATTACATAACACAGAATGTCCTCAAACTCATGGCAATCCTCCTGCCTCAGCCTCCATTCATTGTTTCAAAGCATCCGAGCTTGCCTAAGCTTTGCAGGTAGGATGGGAACTACGACAAACTTGTCTTGGACCCAACATGAAAACAGGGATTATACCCCTCAACAAGTGCATAGAATGACATGTGATCTAGCAATCCCTCTAAAGAAGTAAAAATAAGCAATATCCACACACAACATTCATAGCAGTAATTACAATACTCAAAAGGCAGGATAAGTCCAAATATCCACTGACAGAATATTTGTAAACAAAGTATTATGTGTTCAGACACGCTTGGTGGGATGCTGTCCGTATAAAAGGCGACAGACAGTATGAACGGCTTTGATAGACACCATGCTAAGTGAAAGAAGCCAGGCACATGGGGACAGACACTGTCTGATCCTGCTCTCATAGGATAGTCACAACAGTCCCGTCTATAGGGACCGAGAGGGCAGGAAAGTACGGTTAATCAGGAAGATACAGAGCTTTATCTTGTGACGCTGGGCCAGACACATGGGTACGGTACTGGTACAACATTGGGATATGCTCAGTCAATTTCAGGATGTGTCCATTTCACCTCAAATATATATTTCCAAGCTTTCCCTAATCTTTTGAGCAATAAAGCCTCTGTTTCCATAGCCAAGTCACAGGGAATGGATTGCTTTTACCTTTCATAAACTACATTTTCAGTACACTGTAAACAGTATTTTGCCTTATATCTGTATGTTACACACACTTGCGCGTGCACACACATGCACACATAGACAAACATGTACACATGCAAGGATGCATGTATGCATGCACACAAATGTTAAAGAATTTTGGTCCCAACTCAGGAAGAAGTTGTGGGAAGCCGCAACACACATGACCTCCTGCTTGCTGTTTATCCATCCATGTGTGCAGGCAGAATTAAGCCAGATGAATGATGACCACATTATCATCTAACCTAAACAGTTTTACAAGTTAATATTTTATTAATGAAATGAAGTAAAGTTTGACTTCATCTCGCATCTCGTAATAAATAGAACCCAGAAAGTGCCTGGAGCGGCACATTAGGAATGATGAGCCCAGTACCAGCAAAAATGAGCACAGACCCTCATTGGAGTGGGGGTGGAGGGAGGAACGGGAGTCACTACGGGTCAAGGGTTACGACACTTAGCGACCTGCCTGAGTGGGATGGTTCTCAAAGGGTCATGAGTCTCCAAGAGCTTCACGCCAGAGTCTTTGGTTATACACGGATATTCCTTCACACAGCGGAAAATCACACATGCCACCGGACAAGGACCAAGGCAGAAGAACCTGCACAGTAGCCGGGACAATGGCCCGGTGAGCCGGCAGACGGCCCAGCCCCATGATCTTCCACGTGGCAAGTGGAAAAGTTTCTTTGCCCTTCACAGCAGTCTCAGAATTACTCAGGTGTGTCACCACGTGGGCCCCTTTAAGGCAGGCCAGGAAAGAAAATTTCAAGACAAACAGTGGCCCTCGGGGTGAGGTAACATAAGAAAGGTTGCACTGGCTGCTTAGGGCTTTGAAGACAGGAAGGGTTTGGAACCGCAGGACTCACACAGTCCTCCGACACAGGGCGAGGCAGGAAACGGAGCCTCCCGAACCTTCAGCATGGAGTAAAGGTCTGCTGGTACAGTGACTACAGCACTCAGGCTGCTGGCATCATTAGGGGAGGGCTGTGTGAGTGGACCCACAAGCGTGCCATTATTTCAACGCCTTGGACACATACTCCGTGACTGTGAGCAGAGTATACCCCTGGTGTCTGTCGCCTGT